>OY288111.1:690352-1290352 GCA_958431115.1 Syrphus vitripennis
TGACAGGCAGCAATTTATTAATTATTTCTTATTTTTTTGCTTTTATTTATTTTGTTAACCAACAAAAAAAAAAAAACACCCTTGAGTTTTGTTGTATGTATAGATATATTAAATATGTTATGTCGTGCACTCCCCGCGGGTTTTACAGTTTGACTAAAATGAAACTGCTGAGTAAAATGAGAAATTGAGACCACAAGCAGGGACTCGGGGAAAACATCACACAGAGGAGACCATCCAAAAAAGGAAAAAAAAGTACAAAAATAGTTGTAGTGCGCAGGTCATATTTTATTTTGTTAAAACAACTTCAATTTTGTTTTTGTTTGAATAGTTATGTTCTCGAGGTTTTGAATTCTGTTTTTATATTTTTGTTGTTGTTTTTGTGGGAGACCTACTGGATAAAGATTTTCTGTAGTGGGTATCAAAAATTCGATAAGTGATGCCACTTTATAAAACGTTTATAGGTTTGTTCTTTGTTCCAAATGTTATTGAATGCCACGTTCCCATTTGAACTTAAAGCGATAGGTATATGATATGCTTTGCTTAAATGCCAAAAGGCGATTTTTGATGGGTGTTATTGTAAGGCCAAAAGAAACGACATTTGGATTGAACGTCCATATCTTGGGAATAAATGATGTTTCCAATCGATAGCAATCGTTCATAGGTGAAGCCCCAAGATCTCTTTGTTGCATTTGACCCGGCAAAGTGACATTTGAATTTAGCCGTATTTGTTTTCTTGTTTCTTTTATTAAAGTGTGTCTTTCTGTAATGTTTTGTGTTTTTTTTTCTTTCCTTGTACGTTCTGCTTTCATTAGTATTTTTTCTCCTAGGGGAGACCACTGCAAAATTTCGGTTCGTTTAAGCAGCTAACATAACATTCGGTTACTCTTATATTTCACAGACTTTTAAATTTTTAAATGACGTATGTTGTATGGAACAAACGACAATTAAGAATATAATTTTTTTAACGCTTTTGGGTACCTAGTTGCCGTTAAGAAGCATTTCTATTTTGTTTTTTGGATCATGAAAAGTGAACCCGATAAAAAAACCTGATGAACACGGAATCAAATCAAATTAAAAAATGCCTAATGCTCCCACTTTATTCAAATATATATTAGGTCCCCCGCATATATTTTGATGCGCATGGTCACAAAATGGGGAAGAGACCTGCTTGCTGCTTCAACCCCTCATTCATATACCTATGCAAATCATCTACACTTTTTTCTACTCATGCAAAGAGTTTCTTATATTTTATTTTAGTAATTTTATGCACTTACCTGTTCACTACGCCGAGATCGTTTTCTTGTTTTAGGAAAATAATTTCTCAAAATCAAAAACAAACACAAAAAAAATGACACAGCGTTTTATTATTTACTTCGCAGTTTTTTTAATTAAAAAAAAAATGAGAAATTGAGACCACAAACGGGAACTCGTGGCAGGAGTAAACATCACATAGAGAAGACCATCCAACGAAGAAAAAAAAGAACAACAAAGAAGTTGCAATGCGCAGGTCATTTTTTATTTTGTTTAGAAAAAAACTTTGATTTCGTTTTTGTCTGGATACTTATGTATGTTCTCGAGGTTTTGAATTTTCGTTGCTATTTTATTTTTGGGTTGTGGGAGTCCCTACTGGATAAAGATTTTCCATAGTTAGTATCAAACATTCGACAAGTGATGCCACTTTATATCATTTCTTTGGTGCCCACAAGTCATCCGCTTCTTCCAAAGTATTGGGCATGCGAGAATAAATCGTTTCGGGTAGAAAATGTGTAACAGTTGCAGTAAATAGTAACAGTGATGCCATAATTATTAAGGGAATATATGCAGGAATATAAAGAGTCTAAAATTAAATAAATTTCAATCAATTAAAAAAAAATTAGTTTTAACTAAGAGAGTGTGTCAAATTTTGCTAACCTGAAATCAATCATATTAAAAGAATGTAAAAATTCAAAATATGCAAAACTATACAAAGGAATGCATGTAGTCCCAAAGATTGCAATTAGTTAATTGCAATATTTTTAGGTTACCCTAAAAATTGCAATTTTTCAAAGAAAAACGAATGCTGATTGCATAGTTTGAAGTCGCAGTTTAAAAAAAATATATAAATCTCTAAATTTAAGTATTAAATTTTGCATTCTCATAAGACTGCAATTTATGCAATTATTGTTTACCAGATAAAAATCAAATTTAAAGCATTCATTTCAACCCATTCAACACATGGCTCTATTACTATACATATATAGTTATTTAATTTCTACTTACTAAAGCCATCAGCTGTGGAGCTAATAAACTCCCACACCTCGATGAAAATCCACAAAGTCCTAGACCACGACCTCGAAAAACTGTTGGAAGTAATTCACTGCAATAAATGCACATGGCACAAAAACTGGATACAGCTAATCCTTTCGCTATTAATGTGATGATTATAAGGAACCAACCTATATAAAGATTTGTAATTCAATGAATCCCTTTCGTTTTAGAAAATTCTTTTAATATAAATGCATACGTGCAATTGTACTGGAATCAGTAATAGTAGTTGTTGTAATTATTGCAACTATCAAAAGTAAACCACCATTGCAATATTGATAAAATGCCATTGGAAATCTTCTACCGAATTTCGAGAGTATAAAAAACGCCAAAACATATGCAATTGCTTCAATAACAGCTCCAATTAAGAAATTTAAATGTCGTTCACCAGCTAAATTAGGTAGAAAGTATAAGATGCCATAGTATGATAGTGTCACACTGAACCTGTAAGTTATAAATTAAATATTATATTAATAATATTAATCGGAAAATATACATGTGGCAGATAAAACGCTTGATGCATACCAGCCTTAGTTTTAAAGGAAAAACAAAAACTAACTTACCATATGCCAATCATTGAAAAAAGATGCTTCCGTATAACTACATTACGAACGATATCATAAATATTTGAAGATTTATTATTGTCATCAGATGTTACAACTTGACAGTTTTCTTCAGAATTTTTCAATCCATCATTCATATCGAATGCATTGCATTGCTGAGCAATGTCATACGAACTATTAAAATTTGCAATTTTCTGAACCAATTTTATAGCATTTGTGTGCTCACCCTTTGCTAACAGCCAATTGATGGATTCTGGAATAATCCTGAAAAGAAATAAGATTCACAAAAAATTTTATTTTATTATGTCTATTTTGTTGTCATTATTGTTTTTTTTTTTTAAATTTATTTCTCTAACCAACTGTAACAAAGACTTAGAAGTGTCGGTACTGTCAAAACCAATGTCAATAATCTCCAATCACGTATAAAGTATGATGCCACACCTAGTAAGATCAAACCCAAAGCCCAGTTTAGCTCCCAAAATGTTCCACATATCGTACGATATCTGGATGGACAGAATTCCAATATAAGTGTATATGAGCAAGTTTGAAGGCCTTGAATAAAAAATCCTTGGACCATACGAAATATACAAAATAATAAAAGACTTCCTGATGCATATTGGCCGAATGCCATTAAAGCTTGTCCATACATGCATATAAGCACGAGCTTTCTGCGTCCCCATACATCACTTAAAGAACTGCATATTAGTGCACCGATCGTAACACCAGCAAAATAGAGTGTGTTCACTAATGGTGCCAGCATTCGTTTATCACATACGAGAGACCACTATATTTATTAACGATGATGATGATAGGCTATTATATTAGTATGTTGAATCTATATTTGAAATAATAAATCGTGAAGTTACCTCTACGGCTACGGAACTAGTATCTCCTTCTTCAAAAACATATCCACTTGGGCATTGAGTTCCGTTGATGTAAATGTCACATTTTTTCGATGGGTTATCCTGTAGGGTATAGATAATTAAATTTTCATTAATTTTAAACATTTCTTTTAAGCACGTTCACTGCACTGAAATATTGACAACTTTTCCAGGATTGTAAGTCCTGAATAACAACTATAGCATAGCTTATAAAACTTGTTTATATATGTACGTACCCTGCAAAAATACGGTGGCACATTGATGTGAAATGTTGTTATCGTATGATTTATTCCAACTGTTATACTATTTAAAGCAAGCAAGACAATTAAAATGATTTGAAATTTGCCTCTGCGTTCAAGAAGAATTTGTGTGGTTTCTTGAGCAGAATTTTTTGTTAATGTTGTTAAAACAGCATGAGTATGTGCAGGTGTTGGTGATGCGGCACTCGATGTTCTCATATGTTCTTTAAGGCAAATTATAAAAATAAAACATTTATTTAAGAAAACATACAACTTGTATTACATTGTTTTATTAACCTACCTCTCATATCTATTTGTCTTATATAGGGCTCGTACAACGTAGTAACGTAAAAATAATGTCGATATTTGAAAGCGATTTCACATAAGTTTTGAAAAATTGTAGGCACGTATCCACGAACAGAAAATTTTTGAATAGGTACTAGTTCAAACGCTGCTAAAAATTCAACTGATAGGTATACCTACTTTACTGACCTTAAATTGTTTATCATCCCCAATATATTTTAGGTTTGTTTAAGGGCACTTTTTCATATTTGTTAAAAAAATTAATTATGTAGTATTGCACTGAGCGAATTAAAAGTGGCGAGTTACGACCACTGACTGACAAACAACCGTGTAACAAGTTGACAATGGGACATATTTTGTATTCTCTAAGCTAACCTGGAGTTTATGTTATTCATAGACAATTTAGACCCGGGTCCAGAAGATAAACTGGAGTTCAATTTTAAAAAACGGTTGACTCTGACTAAATTGTTTTTTTTTTTTTTTTTTTCTATCTGTCAAAAAATGAATTGGAATTCAATGGATTGACAGGCAATAGTACTAAAATTGTAGTAGAATTCCGTTTTTTTACTAAACAGAGCTGCGAATTTCTTTATGAATAGCAGTTGTTTCTAACTTGTGTGTTAACTTTAGACTCGAGGCCAGTTGAACTGGGTTCTAAAGTTTGACTAATAATATACCCCAATAAGGAGAAGCAAGTTACAAGTGGCGTGCAGTTAAAAGTGTTTAATGTGGGTAACGAATAGTGAATAAAAAGCAAATTAAATTATTAAGAATAATGAACCATTCAGTTTAAGCTATTTGTTAAAATAATGAAAGTAAATTAATTTTTTTTAACAACTATAAAACAAGAACATATGACACATCTGTAGTCTTTAACTAATGCTAATAAGCTTGTGCAGCAACAATAAGTGTATTTTTATATTGTATTTCTTATTATTCAGGCTGTATAATTGTAAACTTGTTGCTATTGACATTTTAGTGGATCTTTATTATCAGGTTTTGATTTGCTTATCTTCATATTTGAGAACTACACAAAATCTGTAATTTTAGGTGGGGTTGGGTAGGCCATAAAAAAAGACGAACAACAATTTATGAAAAGAACATTTTTGGAATGCTTTTGTTCTTTATTTTTTGTTTTTTAAAGAGATTTTTTTTTATGACGGTATAAACTCATTATTCACAGGAATTATCAAATACTTTAACAAGGTCAGTTCTTAAACCTCTTTTTGATTTCCACTTTGGTTTTGTTAATAGAAATCTAAAAAAAAGAAGAATCTTGGAAACATGTTTTCGAGTATTTTGAAGTTCATAGTATATGAATTTAGATAGTACTATCATCAGCACGTTCCACACGTCGCGTCGGCCCCCTGGCGATCACAGCACATACTAACTTTCTGGTTGCTGTTTCTGTGTATATACAAGTGCGCCCTTAGACGACCACATCACACAACTCAAAAATCATCGTGATGATAGTACTATAAGTTTTATATACAATGCCCATGTTTATGATTTTTTAAAAAAGTTTGTTAATATGTATTAAAAAATAATATAAAAAATGAAGTGTTGAAGAATGTCACTATATTACAAAACGTTTGCCTCATAGACAAAGGCCGTTCAAAACTACTACTCTGGGTGCTTTTACCTTCGAATTTTAAACGTTGAATATTTTTTCCCGGGGATGCGAAAACAAATCCAATTAACCTTTGTATATGAAAACTATAGTACTCTCATGGCGAGTTTTTTTTAGGGTTGCCCGGATCCTGGTGGTGGCGCTGCAAAATGTGAGGTGTAAAATTGGATTTTGGGAGTCTTGAAGCGTCGGAAATTGGTGGTAGGGGCAAGAGGAGACTATTTTTTGGATTATTGCATCCAAAAAATATCAATAAATATCATTTAAAACCTCCATAAGCTCTCCGCAAAAAAAAAAGAGTAAGGGTTGCATAGGTAAATTAGATGTCGCCCCATTCGACTTCCACTATGATAGTACTATAGTTTATATATACAAAGCATTATTTGACATTGGCATTTAAAATACTGAAAAAAGCTTTGGTAAAGTTCTTTGAACCGTTCTTATTATTTTTTTTTTACTTTTCGAAGATGTATGAACTTTTGTATTCAACCAAATTCATTATTGGCCAGTTTTACCAGTATTTATTGCTTCGTTTAATTTTACATTTATCGGTTGCAACAACCAATTTTATTTCCCAATAACTATATAGCGCGATTCCGATAGAGACGATTTTTTACATCAGTTTCTAGATTACAATATTTTTTACTTTTTTTTGAAAAAAAATTAGTACTAACGTAAAGAAAACTGTTTTTTGCGATTGGCAACATTGTCGTACGAAGAGGCAATGCGAACTGCAATTATGTTAACTTGTAATGCACGTGCAAAAAACCAACAGTTTGAGGTTATGATTAACTTGTTAAAAGTGTGGTCGCAAATGTCTTCCAATCGTTTGCACAAAACCATAACTATTTGCTTTAAATTTTTTAGGATTATTGATCGCCATTGTAAGTTTGTTTTTCTTTTTTAAAGAGAAATAAAGTGCCAACTTTGTAAAAATTAGAAAAAAATCAAAAGAAAATTTAATCAATGGTGTATTAAAAAAACAATGCATTGCACCCGTGATCGCGTATTTAGGATTGCGGGCGCAACTTATTGACAATTAACATTGTTACATGATTTATCATGTTTTATTAATAGAATATGCCTTAAATAATAATTTCTGCTATTCAGGGTTGAATTTTTTTTAGCTATTTAATATTTTATATTGTTCTTCTTTTTTTATAAAAATATGATTAAATGGCAGAGAAACAATGAAAAGAAGCTGCGACACCGAAATTTAGGCGCACAAACTTAAAGAAAATAATTTTTTTTCACAAAAATACGCTATTAAGTATTATTTTTTTCTTTTTTTTATCATGACAGCCCAATGTGTTTACTTACAAATTATTAAAAACAATAAAAACCAAAAAAAAAGTAAAATAAAAAAAAAATTAATTTTTTTTTGGTTTTTATTTTGTTTTTTATTTTAAAATAAAAAACGTATTTTTTGAAAGTTTTTCGACTTGAAATGACCTCAGGAACGGTGACTTCGGGACACCCTGTATATACAAAATATTATCGAAAAAAAGTATTTGGAAAATAATACTTAATAATTAATAGAGAAGGATACTAACAAGTAAAATACGTAAAATATCGCTTTATTGATATGAATATTCATAAAAGCTAGACACCTTGCACCCGCGATAATTTGACGTTGCACCCGCGATTGCTTTAAAATTAAATAGCACGTTGTTTATTTATGTTTTTTATCTTTATTTTTCTTTCTATAGTTCATTGAATCAATTACGTTTAATATCATAATAATTGTTTATGAATTAACAGGCTTTTGCATTTTTCGAACTCTGATCTAGAAAGGTGGGCCAAATTAGTTGCAACGCGATCGTACTTTGAAAGCACTTTTTATAAACTAATCCAAAAAGAATGGGTAAAAATGTAGTTCTCCAAGTAATAATTTCATTAAAATATTTTTTTATTTTGCTAGAGGCTAGATGTTGCACTCGTGATAATGGATTCGCCCTATAACAACTATGAACATAGCTCTACAAATACAATACTACTTTATTTGAAAAGACGAAAATAAAAAAAATATTCAATTATATCACTAAAAAGTTAAAATCCATAGTTTTTATTTGAAAATTAATATTACATACCGATTGACCGACAAAAAATGTCGACTGATCAAAATCTCAATTTATATCGATTTAATACCGACTAAAATACCGAGTTTTTTTTTACAGTCTTGACAATATATAGACCGGGTAATTTTACAACTGTTTGCTGATATATTTTTATCGAAAACCGTGAAGGCGTTTTCGAAAATTTAAATATTTGTTTTAAATGTTTTTTTCTGAGATTTTTATAGCAGGCGTTCTTGTCCAAAATATAACATAAAAATTTCTTAAAAAAAAATTAGGTACATAAATCCTTTTTAAATTGATGATCCAACAACATCCTTTATCCTGAATTTATTTTTTCAATTTAAAAAGATTGCTTCCATATCCCAGGAAGCACTTCAGCGGATGGAAGATTTTTACATTACCTACGACATTTTTATCCAAACTCAAATCATAAATGATAAAAAAAAGAAGAGCGGGAATAACTTATGTGCGGGAGAAGGAGTTTGCTATCTTTGAAATTCCCTTAGAATGATTGTAAATCAAATAAAAAAAAAAAAAAAACATAACCTGTTGACACTAAAAAAAGGTGTTCGATGTGTGATGTAGAGGAACTCTTCCAGAATCTATTTCCATATTCCAATGAAATTTGCGATATGTCATATTCCTTCTTTTTAAAAAAGATTGAAAAATAAAAAAGTGTGTGTACCAAGAAATAAGAGATGCAGATGCAGAATGACGTGTGGAAGGATGTTATTCCGCTTCCGCTATGTCGTAAGTTAAATTGCCTAGACAGAAGAGTATACCTGACACAAGTCAGTGCAAGTAATTTCAATATCCGCTCCTTCCGGTTGTTCTCTAAGCTTGAGGAAAAAAATACAATACAATTATTTTCGCATACAAAACACAGTGAAAAAAAAATTTTAACAAAACAATGTATAAAATAGGTAACCTATTAAATTTAAAGAAGATTTTCTTATTATCTTAACAAGATTACCACTGAAAAAAAAAGAAAATAGCACTTTATTCAAGATCCAGGGAAACTATTCCGTTTTTTTTTTTTAATTTAGGAAATTGAAATTAGAAAATAGTTTACAATTCCGAAATCGAGAAACTATTTTTGTTTTTTAATTTTAATCTTTCTTTTGATACACAATGCGCCAATTGAATGAGGAAGAAAATTCTGAAAATAAACTTACATTTATTTCCATTTAAAAAAAAAATGTGTTTGTTAAAACGTGGCAATACTGTAAACGATTTAGGAGTGTAGCCCTCTTCCATGCATATATTTTGTATGGTGTTTTCTTGAAAAAAAAAAATTGTTTAAAATAGAAATATTAAAAATTTAACAAGAGCATTTTATTTAAAAACACGAAAAACAACTGATTTTAATAATTTTTTTTTGTATTTAGATATAATATGGGTAGAAATTTGAAAAAAGTTCACTTTCTTATAATAAGATTTTTAATTGATTAAACCAAACACTTTTTTCAAAACAAACAAACATGTTTAGTTTGTTTTTTAAATAAATCGATAACATTCTAAAAATTAGTAAAAACGTCTTTTACATTTGTATTTAATATAACAATTTAAAAAAATAAAGTAAAACCCACTTATAGTCACAATTTTGTATTTTTATTTTAGGATATAAACATTTTTTCTTCTTTATAAGCAGGTTTCACTTTTTTGCTTTTTGTGTTCAATACAAATATAAAAACTATTCAAACAAATTTATGAATTATCTTTAATTTATTAAAAAAAAATTTAGTATATACAGTAATGTCAAGTTTGATCAAAATTTCGAGTTCGATTTTGTTTACGAATGCAAGACTTGCCTTGCCCTATAGTAACTGTAATCGCAAATAAAATAATGAAATAGGTACATTTGAAAAATAGTGCAATTAAAAATAAATTAAAATTAAAAAAAAAAAAAAATAAACTAAGCAAATATAACCTACCTCATTGGTATATTGTGTCAACATTTCCTTTTTTTATATTTGATTTTAATTAGAAATAAGATACTTTTAATTTGATGTAGAAATTGTTTTACATAGTTGTTTTTTTTTTTATGAATTAAATTGTCCTTGAAATTTGTCACTTGATTCGCTTTTACCATTTTCTTTTGATGAGGATGAGCATGACTCCGATGACGACAACGACGACGGTGACAATATAGAATCGCTCAATGTCTTTTTCTGAGTTGGAATTGATGATTGTGGCGGATTGATATTATTGGGCGGCAAAATAGTCATTTTAACACTATACAATCCAAAAGGATGATAATCCTTTGGATAAACTTTTTTATTCGAAATGCGATCTTCCGGAAATATTTCTGTTCCAGAATCTTCCGAATCATCGGATAGTAAAAACTCAACATTCCTTGGATCCATTTTTTTTCTTCTTTTTTTTTTTTTAATGGAGTAACTATATTATTGAAAGATTCACTTTGCAAAAATTAATATTCGCGAATAACATTGAACTTGAACATCAATTGCTTTTTACGCAGTTGTGTTAATTTTACTGAGAAATTTTTTCGTATATTACACTCTTATAGCATATTTTCAAGATTTTCACTTACCTATACAAAATAAAATATTATGCAAAATATTACGAAATGTGTATAGAAAATAAGTTATGTGTGTAGAGAATAGTGTATGCAATATATTGCAACAACAAGGAAGTTCAGAGGTGCAACAATTTATGATTGCCACCTAAAAAAAATTACATATCGTCCCCTATCTCACGAACAACGCCTTTTTGATTTTACAGGTTATTTCTATATTTTACAACTGCGGTGCAAGTTAAAACAGTTTAAAAAAAATCGATGAATCACTTACGTCTTTTCGTGAGAAACCTTTTATAATTTTTTTTTTTATACAGAAAACGCACTTATGTCAATCTTAAAATCAATGTTCTTTTTCAAATAAAAACTTAAAAAAATATTTAAATTTTGTATTATTTTTTATTTAAATATTTAGTTTTTATAAAAAATAGCTTATCTTTTTGGCTTTGAAATTCTCAGTTCAGTTTGATTTAGTTTGTGAAGAGTGGCATGTTTTGATTCCCGCTTCAATGTTAATGTTGAAATGTTCTTCCTCTAAATGGCTATCCTTGAAAAATATTTGTTGTGGTTTTTCTTTTAGAAGCTGTAACTCCGCAATTTTTGGCCATTTAATAGGTTTTCCCTTGTCGTCTTTTCCTATATTTAAAACTCTTAGATCTTTTGATAGAGTTTTAAAATCAAAGAAATCGGAATGTATCAGAGACCTGTCTTTAAAGGGCTGGGTTTTTCTCGCAAGTTTGAATACAGGGTGGAGTTGGCTAGCAGTCATAATCTCTCCAGCATTTGACATAGATGGAACTATTGAGTTATGGTTCTTCCCAGCGTAGCCATCATCTATTATTTCTATATTTAAGAACAGGGAATGTTTTTCATAATCATCCATTTATGTTCAAATTGTTTTAATTTTACTTATAACGACATTTTTCAGGAAATCTAATGATGTAGGAATATGCAATCAAGTTTATGGTCCGAATCTCAAAAACGACAATTTGGCGGTTACGTCTGTTCGTGTGATAGGGGACGATATATCTGGTGAATTAATAAAATTTAAAATAAGAGGAAATTCGTATGAGAACAATGAAAAAAAATCTTATTGTTCAAATACAAATGGTCGCAGCATTGGCTCTTGCGAGAAATGGACAAATTTTCCAAAAGTCTCACTTGTCAAGAAGAATGTCTAAATAAGAATATCTCTCACCCTAACTGTTTGGATTCGGCATAAAATTGTAGGTCCCCTCCATTCTTGCAATAAGACGCACACTGGAATGGTTGAGAGTTGAGAGACATGGACTGTCACGCCACGAATTTTTTTTTATTGAACCTAGGATCTTCCGATTCCCAGGTGAACATTCTACCTCTGTTTCAATTCGTTATAGGAAACAAACAAAACGAAACATTTCTCTGGTTGTGCCTTAACTTTGCATTTGCATTTGTAAGAAAAGGATTGAATTAAATTAGTAAGCGTTTGTAAAACAATAAGTTTTCGAATTATTGATGTATATTTTAAGTGGTTTTCATCTTATAATTATATAAAAATCTTATTAAATCTCAATAAGATTTTCTCCATTGTTTTAATGCGACCTTCTTCTTGGATGAAAATCTGAAATCTAATAGTTTTATTCTATTTCATAATTTCATAAGGTTTTTTTCTTTTTCTCTTTGAACTGTACAAGATAATAAATAGATAAATGATATTTAGCGAAAAACAATAAGCGGTAACCGTGACGCCATCATTAAGCATAGGTATGATGTAGAAATATCTATAGTTTGTTTTGTCTAGTTATATTATTTTAGACCAAAACAGTGTATAACAGCGATAATGGTGATGGGAGGAAGGTATCACAATAACTCCCACGCCAAACGAAGGACATATAATTGGTTTTTGTTGTTGGTGATTTAACCACCACATACAAAGTGTTTTTGTTTGCATTATGCACTACATAGAGCTACATCAGTGCGTGAGCAATATTTTAGGTGTATTCTAGAGAGATGCAATAGCTATAAAGCGTTGCAGGTCATGGGGGATGAGAAATTCATGTTAATGTATACCGTTATCAAGGATTCGTTGTTTAGTTTGGTTTCAAACTTTCTAGTGAATTGAAGCAAAACATTTCTCATCAGTATCCACTACTCTTGCTACTCTTGTTGTAACAGTCATAGTTCTTTGAAAAAAAAAGTAAAATAAAGTGTGTTCGAACTAAGGTTAATTTTGAAAATTGCTATTCCAAAAAAAAAGCCCGAGCAAATATCATAGTGTTTGATTACTAAAATAACTGTGAAAAAAAGTTTTCTTGTTGTGAAACATCAGAATTCGAAAGCGGTGTTTTAATAAGATTTAATAATTGAGACAATTTTTGTATAAAGGTGATTTCTTTTTGTATTTATGTATATGGTTGTATAATTTCAGTTTTAAACAAAAACTTTATTAAAATTATATTTAAAATGAAATCCTGAGTAAAGAAAAAATTGTGTATGTACACTTCTGATGCAAAACGAAAAATTCGAAAATAAAATAAAAACAAAAAGGAAGAAATTGGTTCTTCCGAATCACTCCGAATAAACTTGTAAAACCACGTAATTTTTTACTATTTAACCTTGAATCCAGCTATGCTCAAGCAAGTTGTTAAAGATAATCCAAAATAAGTTTTTATAGCATTTTGTTTGTGTTTTGAAAAAAGAAATTTTATTTAATTTAATTCCTTATGTTGTACATAGGTTCGATGGATACTTTTTTTTTTTTTAGTAATTTTTAAAAAAACATTTTATAGAAAATTTAATTATTAAAATTCAAACCCTCCCAAAGGCAGATGCAAAATTCAGACACATTATTTTATCTGTGGTTTTAGGTAATGAAACTTTACCATCGGAATTTTATATTCCCAATTGGCACAGAGGCAAAAGAGTGCTCCGCTGGGAATTGGAAAGTTTAAGGTTTAATACTCACTAATCGCAAATTAAACTTATTGTAAAAAAATTTAAAATTAAGTTTTATATGTGTGAATTTGCTAAAAAAAATCACTGTCTGTAAGACTGCCAAGAAACTCAACTTTAATTTAAGTACATTTTGAGAATAAAATATGTTTTCAAAAAAAGTAGACGAGTCAGTGGGCGGAAATTTAAAGTGAAACAAACACTCAAATCAATTTATATTATTCCTGAATGTTGCATCAAAATCGATAAACTTGTTTATATACGCACAATTTATAATGGATCTTCATTACATTTTTGGTTAATGGTTTATAAAGCTTTTCAAAGTTTCCAAGTTTTTTTCTAGGGTATAAAAAAAATTAACAAAAAATCTTTTCTTTTTTTGAAATTATGTAATTTCACAAATTTTTATTTTTGTTGTAAATCCGTTAATCGCACATTTCTTTGTTCGTTTCTTTGTTCGAGCCCACTGAAAATTTGCGTTTCGAATCAGCAGCGTACCCAACTACTATAAACTTCAATAAACATAAATGTATAGATAAAATTATACAAATAAAAGATTTTTAGAATAAATTTAAAAAATAATTAAGAAATTCCATTTTTGAAAATAATTAAAAATGGCTTTAATTTTTTTTTAGCTTTGATTTATAATCGAACTGCAATTGCTGCTCTTCGCTTATTATCCGGAGGAGATTTAGGAATCCAATCAACTTATCAATCTAAAACTTGAATTGACCTTATTGAAATTATAAACAAAACACTCAACAAAAACATCAACATCATGAACATGTCACTATTCAATGTATGTATACCTGTATATGTATAAATAGAGAACATAGTTGAGATTTGAAAGCTTGCTGTGTTGTGCATTTTAATAGCCCAGGCAAATTAGACCAAAAAAGGTGTCCAATACTCTAACAAATTTCTGAATTTTGGTTTAGTACTTTATTTTGATGTCTAAAGCATGTCCTAAAAAGTATCCTAAATTGAATAAAAAGAAAACTAAGTTTTAAGTTTTTTTTTTTGTAAATTGACTTAAAATAAACCATAAGATTTAAGATAAGAAGGATTTGTTTTTGGAAGAATAAGAAGTCTAATTTTCCTGGACTATGAAGAGTTTATAGTTTCGTTTATACAACCAGTAGCGATTCCTGAGCACTAATTCATGGAAAATACTCTGATTTTTGATTTTGGTTTAATGGGTTTTAACTTGTGAAATTTGGTTCCTTCATGAGGTAATTCTGTGGAATAGGCTCTTGGTCTTCGGTATTTGGTTGGCTACACGCAACACCATATCCTCCAAATGCACTACGCACAGCAAAATTTAATAAAAAAAAATTGATTATTCTAACAATTTCGTTGTTAATTTAACTTCCGAATATTGTAAAACTTACAGGGAATTTCCTTTTTGGCATGGTGCCGAGGTTGCTTTAGCCCAACTGAAATCTCATACACTCCATTAGAAGAGACTTCGGTATCGGAATCGGAATCGAAATCAGAATCGGAATTAGAAACCTCATTCATTGAAGTGCAACCACCAGTTCTAAGGGTTTACACCACGTCTTGGATTTTGCGAAAACACGCAACATTTATGAGCCAAACTCAAATGAATACACTCTTGTCGGTTAGAGAATTACCTGGGATTGAGGAAACCTTGGGTGAACGGTTATCTGATGGGGGTATAAAGTACGCCCATCAGCTTCTCAGGGTGTATACAAGTTGTTTGGCTGATAGAGACATTTTCTATCGATGGATGGAAAAACGTTTTGGGGCAACTTTGTACGAAACTCTTCTTATTTGTTATGCCTTAGATACATGGTGGTTTGCAATATGCGAGTCTCCATAAACATAGCATTATTTATATCTTTCATAAAATATTTATATGTAATTAAAAAAAAAAAAACTTTATCGATTAAAGATAAATAAAAGGTACCTGAACTTGAAAATCCTATCTACTTCACATTCAAGAAATATTTACCGAGATCACAGTTTTTACTTTAATCTATTCAAGAAAACCAAAATATGTGTTCTATGAAAAATTCAAAAGAAAGCTATGTGAAATTTTATTTAAAATATAAAAAAAAATATTTTAAGGAAAATGCAAACAAAGTGGTTGTATTGCTCATCTAAACTATTAATCCCATTCATCTGAACTTTACTTTTGGGTCATTTACTTACTTTGTACAATTTTTTGAAAATTTCTTTTACATATGTAATGTAAATTTGTATGAATTAATAACAAAATGATTAACTAAATATTAAATGTGAAATTCAATAAAAAAAAAAAACAATCTAATATATTGTGATGTTATATACAAATAAAAATATATTCTTTGTACCTGCACAATTTAAAATATTAAAGTGTTAAAGAAACATAATGTATATATTTATGTACATGCAAATATATATTTCTTCTCTGAAAGGAATATAAAGATAAGCACATTAGTATTTAATGTACGAGTATATTTAATTCAATGTGGAATATGGAATTCCCTTAATTTAAAAAAAAAATGTGTGCAATTTCAGAAAGCTGAACTAAGTTTTGAATTTAAAGCATATTAAGATATGAATTTATAAAAACAAAATATTTTCTTATAAACACATAAAAGAGTTCTTCTTTATATTGCATGATCAAATTTGATGTTGAACAAAAACAATTAAATAATGAATGAACTACAAGTGTCACAAATGATTGAATAAAACTTAGATCTGTTGCAATTAAAATAACGTTTTTTAATTACTCGGAAATACCGCATTTTTTCTTTATCATTTATTTATATTCCATCTTCTACTTTAATCGATGCGAAGCGACGACGGTAGCTTCAGAGGTTCCTGTCTCGGCTCCATCTGTGTGGTTCGTCTAGTTTCAAGAATTTATCTTCATTTCGTTCTTAAAATAGAAACAAGGGCAAATTTTCGAATCGGCCTTATTTAGCTTGGAAAACGAAATAAGGCCTATTTTACTTTTTGGGAGGTGAACCCTGGAGATGTGAATATTAAAAAATTGCTCAAGGGAATGTTAATTTTCTTTTAAAATTTTCAAATACTAAACTCGGGTGAATTTTTAATTTTCAAACCACAAATTCATATTCCCTTCGGCAAAATATGGATATTTCCTTCGTAATCAGCCTTATCGTGAGTTTCAAGTGAACTACACATGTTTGATAAATTAAATCAATTTATGTTTCACAATAGTTTTTTTTTTTCAAATTATAAGCGTGAACAGAAATATTTTGCATAGAATTTTGTTCACGTGAAACTCAAGATAAGAATATATTTTACAGTAGAATCTCGAAAAGATGAACAGATATAAAACAGGCCCCGTTCATCTTTTCGAACTGTTCATCTTTCCAAGCATCGAGAGTTAGTTTAAGAAAAAGATGCTTATAAAAATGCTGTGACTCCAAATGCATTTGATGAACAAGTACGACATCTGGACACGTAGCATCAGTGGTCTGAAGTGGTGTAGTGCGTAAGTGCACATGACTACAAAGACTGAGCAGATCTGATATGCGTGGGTTCGAATCCTACAAGTATTCTTCAAATAAAATTGGATTAAAAGCTCAGCACCACTAAGGAGTCTGATGATTGCCTGGCAAGCATGAAATAGCTATAACTCCGGCAAAAAATAAAATATAAATGAATTAATAGAAAATTAATTCATACAAAACAATTGGTGGTAGTGCCTTTAAGTTGTTGTTGTTGTTCACAAAAATTCATTGAAATTGACGGAATAAAGAATGGTCAAGTCTAATAAACTGACATTCTATGTACAAGTGTACACTTAAAAATAAAATATAAAAAACATATAACTATACATAAAAATATTGCATCTAACAAAATATCAATTCATTTTATTAAAAAAAAAAAAACAAAAAATAACAAAAATAACAAAGTTGTTCAAAGAGTTAAACAAAATATAAGTAGACCTTTTTCTTAAAAAGTGCTCCATAGTAGCCTGTCGCCCAGAACAAAGAAGTCTCTTCAAAGCGTTCATCTTTCCGAATTGTTCATGTTTTAGAACCGTTCATGTTTTCGAGATTATACTGTATTTGCACACCCCTAAAGGGAATATCAATTTCCGTTTTTAAGATTAAAGTTTGCTGAAGGTAATTAAAATTTGTCACGTGGAAATAAAAAATCCACTCAAATGTTTTGTTTTGTCATTCGAAAAATTCGAAAATATTCAATTATTTTTTGAGATCGGATATGCCATTAATAATGGAAAACAACATCCGCCAAATGGCCGCCACGGTTACGCTTACTCAGCAATATCCTTTTCATGAAATTTTCTATTACCGAATCGCAAAGTGGCTGCTGTATGCCCTCAATAGCTTCATGAATTCCATCTTTGAGGTCTTGAATCGACGCTGAGCTGTTGGCGTAGACTTTATCTTTCACGTGGCACGTAGTGGGAAGAAGTCGCAAGGTTCTAAGTCACAAGATCTCGGTGGGCTATTGTGATCACCTCATCCAGATATAACACGTTCCGGAAGCTTTTCCCGTAGAAAATCGATGGTTTCGTTGCTTGTGTTCACTGTAGGTGTTGCTGTTGCTCCAGTCTCAATTTTGAAAAAGTAAGGTCCAATGGCCCCGTGGGACCAGAAACCGCACCAAATAGTCACTCGTTGTGTATGGAACTGCTTTTTAACAATAAATCTTGGGTTTTCCGAGCCCCAGACGCGAAAATTTTGATAGTTGACAAAGCTACCGAAGTGGAAAAGGGCCTCACCAGTTAAGATGATTTTTCGATGAAATTCTAGATCATTTTCATGCATTTCAAAGATACGACGTTGTTGATGATCGGCCGGAATGGACAAACCTGGGTTATCTTCAACACTGGGTTACAGCACCAATATTCACAGTTGTTCTTGAGCGACGTAGACGGGTTTACTTGTCCCGACAATTCAAAATTTTCCACCAATTTCTAAATCGCGGTCCGACGCGGTTCTTCACGACGCGACGACCAAAAAATGTTTTAGTTGAACGAATCATCTCTGCGAATTTTAATAATGTCAAAGCGTTTTGCCAAATGTGAAAAAATGACAGCTTCAAAAGTGAAAACACGAAATAGCGGGCTATTCAAAATAACACCTCTTATTGGAAAATCCTTTATAGATAAATGAAGAAAAAAAAAAACCAAAATCTTCCAAGATCTCAAAAACCCAAATTCATGATTTCGGCACAAGAAAAACATCTATGTTGTATACGTTTGTATTTAAGTAGCGAGCAATTTCCAACTTTTGCTCCCCCTGTCGGGTGTAAATGAGGGCCAACAAAAGTGACAAAATATTTTGTTTGAAATATTTCTTTAATAGCCACGGAGTTTTTTATTTTATGTGGAATTTTATATCAATACATACCCCCCGCCAACTCTCTCTCTCTAATTTTTTAAACTTTTGGACATCCATCATATATGTATAAATTGCACCTGATAAAGAATTTTTTTTTGTCAAAAGTCAGTCATGTTACCATTTGGATTGAACATTCTGGATGTATGTATACCTATATTCATAGATTGATTTCACTTATTCATTTCCGAATCCTCAAAAAAACACCAACAACAAAATTTCATAGACGCAACACTGACACTGAGTAGTAGCTTTGTACAGCAGCAACAGAGTTTCCCCAAAAAATTACATAAAAGAGCTAGTGTTGGGTTAGCCAGCATAAGGGATGCATTCTACCTCAAATATCTACCGGAGGTTAATAGGAATATAAAAGTTAAAAATACTGTGTGTGTAATAAGGGTAAAAGTTATGCTGAAGCATTTTTGCTGTTTCGATTGTTGACGACGTCCGCTGCCGCCGGCCGTATCGCTCCGTCCATTAGATTGATAAATCCTATTTTTTCAGTCGGATTTGATTTGAATAGTTTAATTTTAAAATTGTCGTGACGCATTATTATATTTAAGCATTTTTGCTAATAAAGTTCATCGGTTCATTTAATGAAGTTGCCTTGTTTTTTATTATCTCTTATAAAAATATAAACAACAATAAATTAAAAGTCTCGAAGCCAAACTAATAACGAAAATCAAAAAATACCAAAAATTATGTGAAAAAGTATGTTAATTCGCAACAACAATTAATATTATTAGTGGTTTGTGGATAGTTTTAAAGTGATTTAAATTACTAAATGAATAAAATTAAAAAACCAACTCAATTAAGCTTTAAATTTTTAAAATACTGTAGCGTATAGAATTTTAAGGTAAATTGAATTATACGTCAGGTAAGATAAAACTTTGGCATAATTTGAAACATATGATAATTGATTTTGTATGCTTTTATATAAAATGTATGTGGGGGTTCTGATTGCGCTCATTAATAATGTTAACAGCGGTGGTTGTGGTCTACCGTGAAAAGGTTTTTAATTGTCTTTCAAAAGATGGAGAGAAATTTAAACTCGTTTACAAAATTGAAGAATCAACCTTTTTTTTTGTTCCTCAAGTTGACCGACACATTGTTTTTGGTTGGCATGCTTCTATAGTTTTTTTTAGCAACTTGCAAAAAATGGGGAAAACAAAATTTTACTTAATTTTTTCCAATATTTCTTGAGTCGAATATTTTTGATATATAAAAAGATAATCAGTTTGACTTAAACATTTCCGGCTCTAGGTTACGAAAACGTTTTTCTTGGGTAAATTTGAGTACAGTTTTTGAGTTTTACCTTTTTAAGGGTTTGTTTCAGAAACTCCAAATTTAGTTTAGCTTTTTGGAAAAATAAATTGTTCATTCTTTTTTTATTAAAAAAAAAAACAAGCGAATTGGTTATTTTTTCTCTAGATTTTTAGTTTAAGTTTTAGATTTTTACCTCTTTAAGGGTTGGTTTCAGAAACTTTTAGTGTCCATAGTACGAACAAAAATTAATGAGAAATGAGTTTTTCGATATTTACATATTTGAACAAAAAGAAAAATTTAATAATTTTTTCCAATTTTACATTTTTATGATTTTGAATACGGAGCATAGATAGAACTGATAGCTGCCGGAAATGGGTTAAAATATCAATTTTAATTATTATTTTAAATGATTTAATAGTAAATTTAATTTTCATCTTCAATTTGATTTCTTGTTTCTTCAAAGGAACATACATATAAGATATGTGTAATTAGGTACAAGATTTTTTGACTGAAATCTTTTTAATTAATTATTGAGAAAAGAATCAAGATTAAAAGAAAATTAAATATTTTTTTTTTTTTACCACCCCATCTATTTTTTTTTTAGTTGAGGTAATATAGTAAAGGGTACTTTTAGATTAGATATTTATCTTTTTCTTTATCAAAAATGTTCCACTTAAAAAATATATTTTTATTTGATTTGTCGGAAAAAGTACCACCTTTTAATTTACAAAAATATTCTAAAATATTGAGAATCACTCAAAAAAAGTGTTTGCGTTAGAATAAACCCAAGTTTAGTAAGAGCCAAGAGTCTTTATTTAAAAATGTAACTGTCAGCACTTTTTTTCATGACTCAAAGGTAAAAAAATGTCAAAACTGCAAATAATAAAACTAAATATTAAATTGATAAAAAAAAAATAAAAATAATACATTTTTATTTTCTGCTCTGGCCATTTTTATTTGGTTAAGATTTTCTCCATTGTTTTAATACGACTTTCTTCTTGGATGAAAACCATACCGGAATCTTATAGTTTTTCTTTTTCTCTTCTCTTGGGAATATTGTTTTTGCTCCATTTCCTCTTGGGGATTGTGTCTGATTTTCTTTTTGGGATTATATTTATATTTATGGACTGTTGGAAAATGTTCACCCAGATCTTTTTGCCTCAGCCGCTGTACTTCCAACATTGAAATAAAGGCTGCTATTATTCTCGATATCAAACAACTTGCTTATATGCAATTACATATTTTTTTCTTAACATCAACACAGCCCATTGATTTCTGCCCTATTGATGAGTTGACCCCTGCATGACGCCCCGTCATCACCTCGTGGTCGTAGGTACATTCAAAACGTAGGTATCAGAAATAAAGGTCGTTGTCCATAATTTGTTTGCAAAAATTGTCATAACTCGCACGGGCACTGGTGTGTTGTGGTGTTGTCATTAGTCGTGGTAATTCAGCTTTAGATTCTCAACAGAAACCGATTGATTAAATTAAAACAAACTATAGATTTGTATCACGTAATATATCCATCATTTAGTGTACTTGTTTGTTTAAAGGGGAAAAAAATTATGAAATTATATGGTGAACAATATAACACTGGCGCTTCCTACCAGACTAATAAACATTAATGTCTCCCCAGTTTTGATCCACAAACAGGAATTTGGAATACAGAAAAAATCCCGTTCCCTATTTTTTTTTATCATTTAGAGAATTTCGGTATGTAAAATTTTGAAATCTGAATTTTGGAATAAGTACAGATAAATATATTTTAGTCCTACAGAATGTTGCAAGATATTTTTTGGCTCTTACAGAATTTTTGATCCATAAACAGAAATTAGAATACAGAAAAAATTCCGTTCCTTAATTTTTCAATTATCATTTAGAGAATTTCGGTATCTAAAATTTTGAAATCTGGAATTTATTTCTTTTATTTCTACAGAATTTTGCAAGTTGTTTTTTGGCTCCTACAGTATTTTTGATCCATAAACAGAAATTTGAAATACAGAAAAAATCCCGTTCTCTATTTTTTTTTTATCATTTAGAGAATTTCGGTATGCAAAATTTTGAAATCTAGAATTTTGGAATACTGATAAATATATTTTAGTCCTACAGAATTTTGCAAGATGTTTTTTGGCTCTTACAGAATTTTTGAATTTAGAATACAGAAAAAATCCCGTTCCCTATTTTTTTATCATTTAAAGAATTTCGGTATGCAAAATTTTGAAATCTAGAATTTTGGAATACAGATAAATATATTCTAGTCCTACAGAATTTTGCAAGTTGTTTTTTGGCTCCTACATTATTTTTGATCCATAAACAGAAACTGGAATACAGAAAAAATTCCGTTCCTTAATTTTTCAATTATCATTTAGAGAATTTCGGTATGTAAAATTTTGAAATCTGAATTTTGGAATAAGTACAGATAAATATATTTTAGTCCTACAGAATGTTGCAAGATATTTTTTGGCTCTTACAGAATTTTTGATCCATAAACAGAAATTTGGAATACAGAAAAAATCCCGTTCCCTATTTTTTTTTTGTTATCATTTAGAGAATTTCGTTATGCAAAATTTTGAAATCTAGAATTTTGGAATACAGATAAATATATTTTAGTTCTACAGAATTTTGCACGTTGTTTTTTGGCTCTTACAGAATTTTTGAATTTAGAATACAGAAAAAATCCCGTTCCCTATTTTTTTATCATTTAAAGAATTTCGGTATGCAAAATTTTGAAATCTAGAATTTTGGAATACAGATAAATATATTCTAGTCCTACAGAATTTTGCAAGTTGTTTTTTGGCTCCTACATTATTTTTGATCCATAAACAGAAACTGGAATACAGAAAAAATTCCGTTCCTTAATTTTTCAATTATCATTTAGAGAATTTCGGTATGTAAAATTTTGAAATCTGGAATTTTGGAATACAGATAAATATATTTCAGTCCTACAGAATTTTGCAAGTTGTTTTTTGGCTCCTGCAGCATTTTTGATCCATAAACAGAAATTGGAATACAGAAAAAATCCCGTTCCCTATTTTTTTTTTATCATTTAGAGAATTTCGGTATGCAAAATTGTTGCAATAAGAGAAAACACGTCTGACTTCTTTTACTGAACTGTGATGTATTTCATTTAGAGTAAGTTTACAATGTATGTATACTAAGATCGTAATTAAACAAGTTTAAGCATAAAGTAAAGGAGAACCAAGTTAAAGTGGAAGATAAAAGAAACAAGGAAATGAAAAGAAATAAGCCAAGTAATAATTTAAAACAGAGTTTACTTATTGAGTACAGTAGAATCTCGAAAACATGAACGGTTCTAAAACATGAACAATTCGGAAAGGTGAACGCTTTGACGAGACTTCTTTGTTCCGGGCTTTCGTTAAAATATATCCACTTTTCACGTGGAACTCGGGATTCTTAATCAATCGTATGGCGCCTTGATTATCAACATACAGAATAGGAGTCATCTTAAAAAAAAAAAGACAAACATATATATGCCAGTAAGACCTAGGGTCTTAAAAATTAGGCATTGTTAGAAGGAAGAGAGGGATAGGACAGATTTTTATTGCCTAGACTGGGTATCGAACCCACACATCCAGCGTAGCAGTCAAGCACTACCTCCATTGCGCCGGGGCCACCCCCGGATCTGCAGCACATGGTCGATTTAAACGTTTTTAAGAGCTTAGTAAATGTTTTGTTTCAGCATCTAGAAGCTTGTTTTAGTCCATACAGACTCCTTTGAAGCTTGCAAACTCGAGTGCTTCCATCCTCATATCCCTTGGTTGTCGAACATAGATTTCTTCTTTAATATCACAGTACAAAAACGCTGTTTTGACATTGATCTGTTTGATGTGGAGTTTTTCTGATGCTGCTATACCCAAAATTGTCCTAATTGAAGTGAATGTTGCCACGAGCCACTAATCTTGCCTTATATCTTTTACCTTCATTCTCAGTTGAATTCTTGATTGTAAAAATCCATTTGGTATCAACTGGCTTGCGTTCAGCAGGTAAATCCATCAAAACCCAAGTTTCATTCTTGTTCAATGAAACAATTTCTTCATCCATAGCATCTTTTCATTTAGCTGCATCTTCACACTGCATGGCATTTTCAAAGCAATCTGGTAAATAAGATTCTGCTAAGAAGGCAAAGCTTCCCTGCATGCCAAAGTTCGCATCACTTTCGGCAGTCCTGGTCTCACTTCTTAATCGGTCGCTAAAAAAGCTCCTTCGGGCTTCTTGTTTATCTGCATTATTCATCTCAACTCCAAAATCTTCAAAAACATCTTCAAAGACTTCATCACCCTCATTAACAACATCAACAACGTCAACAACAACATCAACAACGTCAACAACAACATCAGCATCAGCATTCGTAGGTTTTTCTTTTTCAGCAGCAACATGACCACCATGATCGTCCTTACAATCCGGAACAGTCTCATCATTAAAAAAAGCATACAATTTTTCATGATTAACCATGATCCATTACCTTCGAATTGATTTTCGATCCCATTTTCGCCTCTTCTGTTCGGGTATATGAACAAAAACATCTGTTCCAAAAACTTGAAAGTTTGTATATCGGCTTGCTACGGTGATTTACCTTTGATTGGACTTGAACCTGTTCGATTGAGAACAAAAACTGCAGTATTTACTGCTTCGGCCCAAAGTTTCATGTCTAAATTTCTACCATGAATCATTGCTCGAGCTGCTTCTATAATGGTACGCTCTGCACGACCATTTTGTTCAGGCGTATAAGGTACAACAGTCCTTTGATGCACGACACAATTTTCCATTAAAATCTTTTGAACTTGTTGATTTGTATACTCTAAGCCATTGTCGGATCGCAAAACTTTCATCTTCCTACCTGTTTCAGCTTCCATCAATTTTAAGTACCTAGCGATTAGAATATATACCTCCGACTTCTCTTTTAGAAAGAAAACGGTCCTTAAGTGCGAAAAATCGTCTTTAAACAGCAAGAAGTACTTGGCTCCTCCATACATCTGAATGCACAAGTTCCCCTACGCATCTCGCCTTATTTTCACTTGCATGAAAAACTGCACGATGTTGTTTTCCATACATGCACGCTTCACGAACTCCCACCACTAAAACAGAATCTTCCTTAAAGAGCTCACATTTGAAATTATCCGAAGATAAGCGGAGCCCCTTATCTAAGGCACAATTTAGAGAGAACAAATTGAGGCGAATATCTGGAACATATAAAACATCAGCTGACATTGTTAAAAGACTACATTAATGTCCCCTCTGCCATATGCATTAATAGTATTTCCATCTCCTAACCTTACTATTATGGGCTTATCAAAATCTTTGTAATTAAGGAACCACTCTTTTCTACTGGTCATGTGGTCACTCGCTCCAGAATCCAGGAACTACTCGACAGCATCGCCTCACAAACAAACGCATTCCCTTTTTTTCATTAAAATTAGACCCACCAAACTATTTCTTCTTTTTCTTTGGACATTCATTCTTCCAATGCCCTACGCCTTTACAAAAGAAACATCTGAATTTTGTCTATTATTGTTCAAAAACTTTTTGGGTGTAAACTGTTTCAAAGCACTACTTCCTCCTGGCTCAGAAAAATTGTTTTGCGAATTAATACTCGCCTCTTCAGGAACTAATTTACTCGTTAGATGCTCTAATGTTTGCTTATCGGTTGCTGTAGATTCCCAAGCGCTATAAAAATGGCTAAATGAAGACGGCATGGTCATAAGTATTTTTGTAATGACCATCGAGTCAGAAACACCTTTTCTCCTACATAGTCTGCAACTTGGAAATATGCAAAGCAATATCGTCTTGCGGATCTTTGTTGAAACTGTAAAATTGATGCTGGAGCATGTGGATACTCACTTTTGACTTTACCTCATAAACAGTATGGAGCTTGTCCTAAATTTTCTTCGAGAATTTGCAATTCATGATATGTAAAAGTGATTGTGGACCAATTGAAGCCTTTGAGCCTGACTGTCAAAACGATTCCACAGCATCAATTTTTCAGCTTCAGTAGGCTTAGCTTCATCCCCTGTCACATATTTTAAGACATCATATGCACTTAAAATGATTCTTATCTGAAATTTCCAGATGTTCCACTGATCACAATTAATCAGTTTCTCAATTTTAGTTTCACTGTTATCAGATGACATGATGATAAAAAAATATTAACGGTCAAACACAATGATATCCAAATAACGTATCACAATGACCAGTTAAGTGTGTATGTAATAAAATTACCAGTTATGTACGTATTTGATCAAATTACCAAAATCAAAAAAAATTTGCAATTTTATGTGCAGCAAATTTACCCAAATGCCAATCGTCAGCAAATTGATTATTATGCTTCTCGAAATTACACAAAATTTTCGATGCTTCGAAAATTTCCAACTTTTGAAACAAGAAACAAGGAAATGAAAAGAAATAAGCAAAGTAATAATTTAAAACAGGGTTAACTTATTGAGTATTAAAAACATAAAATAAAAACTAATATTTTAACAAAAAATTTAAAATCTAGAATTTTGGAATACAGATAAATATATTTTAGTCCTACAGAATGTTGCAAGATGTTTTTTGGCTCTTACAGAATTTTTGAATTTAGAATACAGAAAAAATCCCGTTCCCTATTTTTTGTTATCATTTAGAGAATTTCGGTATGCAAAATTTTGAAATCTAGAATTTTGGGAAACAGATAAATGTATTTTAGTTCTACAGAATTTTGCAAGTTGTTTTTTGGCTCTTACAGAATTTTTGATCCATAAACAGAAATTTGGAATAGAGAAAAAATCCCGTTTCCTATTTTTTTTTATCATTTAGAGAATTTCGTTATGCAAAATTTTGAAATCTAGAATTTTGGAATACAGATAAATATATTTTAGTTCTAAAAAATTTTGCGCGTTGTTTTTTAGCTCTTACAGAATATTTGATCCATATACCTACAGAATTTTAGTCACACCGTATTGTGGTCATACAAAACTTCAGAATACAGAATAACGATCCATTCTCAATTTTCTTAACTAAAATTTCACATTTCCCCTATTTTTTAATTTGTTTTCATATCTTCAGTGTGTGCATAATTTAAGAGGGGAAAGATATTTTTTTTATATTTCCTCATGGAAAACGTTTTTTGGAGTGAGATATAAATATGTATACTAAAAACCTGCACACCTTGCATTTCACACTTTTGCAACTGAAATATAGATACCTAAGAAAAAAAGTCTAGTCATCCAGGATCCAGGATCCAGGTCCACCCACATTTTGCACCACTTCCTGTAGTACACACTCATACACACAAAATGATGCACACAACGAGAATGTTCACTATTCCAACTGCAAGTTGCAAGACATTCTCACAACTCTTACCTACCAAAAAAAAAAAAAAAAATTGCATTCACTATCAACGCACAGTTAAGTTATTTATCCTGTTGCATATGGACCTCACTAGTTAATGATAACTGACTGAGAACGCACTTCCTGCTATATTTAGCTCTTCCTGGAATTATATAGAGATTTTCATGGAAAAGAGACATTAATATGATACATAAAAAAAATCAATGTGTGTGATACCTACTCGGACTATAGAAACTTGAAAAATCTAAATACATAATTTAAAAATTAAATTTGTGAATATTTTTTTTTTTTGTTTTGCGAATTTGTGAACTAATGAAAAATTAAATATTCAGTTTTTCAGTGTATAACTGGAGCAAAATAAGAAAGGTAAAAATTGTGTTGAAGTGAAATATTATATAGAATTTTGATCAATCATCCCCTCTTCTCTCAAACTTATCATAAATTCAAAATTTTCGCTTTTGATATTCGGACACTCATTATATATACAAGTGAAAAAAAAACTATAAAATTTCGGTATGCTTTGCATTCAAAAAGAAGTTGGTATTGAAACAATGGAGAAAATCGCAAAAAAACAAAAAAGCCGCCGGCAAAACATAAAAATGTATTCAAATTATTTTCTTATATTTTTCAATAGTGTCAGTTGTTTTTTTTTTTTTTTTCTCAGTATTGAACTTAGGACTTTCCGATTCCCAGCTAAACACTCTACCTCTGAGTCATTCCGCAATAGAAAATCCCAATGTTAAATGTTAATCACGTCAAAGAAAAAACAATTTTTTTTGTTTGTTTCTGAACTTTGCATTTGCATTTGTAAAGATTGAATTTTAATTTAAAAAAAAAAATCTTTTTTATTGCTGTACTCGTACATTTGAAGTGGTATTCTTCTCAACTAAATCAATCCATTTTATTCAAAGAAATATTACGAAAAACTATTTGTAAGAATATCTACACTTTCCGTTAAAATGTTTTTCTCGAGGAGACGAAACTGAAATCTATGTGAGAGACAGAAGCCATAACTTTGCAATTTGTTTTAACAGGTCTAGATGAAATAATGATTTTTTCATTTAGTTCATTATAGAACCTGGAAATTAAAAACCTAAAAAAAAATAATTTAAGTTGTTGTCGTTTGTGAATGTCGACTGTTAAAGAAACGTGCTAAAATAAGTGTATATTTCAAATAAATTCTTAAAAAAGTGCATATTTTTGCGGCTTGAACCGTAGAGAGGTAACCGTCGGAACCGGAAATTCTTCGATTTCATACAAATTGGAAAACTTTTGTACAGAACAGCACTGTCGGATGAATATCTTGCAGCAAAACGTTCCGACGGATAACTCGCTAAGCACGAATAAACTCATTTTGATTGTTTAAAAAAATAAGAGTTAAATGAAAAAATATTTTCAAACCTTATAATTTTTTTAAGATTGCATAGAGAAAAAAAAAACACATAAAAGAGAAGAAAAACAATAATTTCGGTATGATAAAATCTTATTGGCGGAGGGCAAAAAAATTTGATTTAATTTATTATATTTGAGATTTATTACTTTTTTCCAAGTGTCAGTTCTTTTTTTTTCTAAGTATAACTACCACCAAGCTTTTATAGGCTGGAGCTATAGCTATTTCACGACTACCAGGTCAATTGTCAGACTCCTTTTAGTGGTGCTCGGTCTTTTTTCTTGTCAATTTTAATTAAAAAAACTTTTCTGTCCAACTGACATTAAACCATACTACACAGTACACATTGCGTTACTGAGGTCTATAATTTGATTTCTGAAATAGAAAATTAAATTTTAGATCGCCATAAATAAGTTTTTGTTTTTTCTTGAGAAAAGAATTTCTCACGATATGATGCATCTGGTTTAGAGAATTTTTATAAACTGTTTTAAGTGTAGAATTGACTTTTAAATTCATATCATTTGAAATATGGGTATAGGTACTAAAAACTAAAATGTAGAATCCAAAGAAAGCAGATAAGTTCGGGAGAAAAGGGTTATTATGGCCCTCATTATGAATAGCGAAGCGAGCTTAAAAACTTGCGAATTCGATAACTCTGTATTATGAGTATTGATTCGCTTCATATGTCAAAACATTATCGAACTTGGTTATCGACCAATTACAATTAGCGAATGTTCGCTAATTTAACCTCTCAAAACGTCGAATTCTATCGAATCAAAATATTCAGTGATAAACCTAGCGAATGTAGAGTCTGGTGTCTGTGGGCTAACATGAGTGACAAAAGGAAAAGGTATTTGAAAATAATTTGTATATATAACAAAAAAATAAATAAAAATCATATTTTCAAGGACAAATGCAAATCAATTTGCTAGGCTTGTGCAATTGATGAAAACAAATCCCTCCCGATATAGCAAAGGGCATAGGTGTATTCCGTTCAACAAAAAGGAACCATAAATAAAATACATATATGTATTTTATTTATTTTTTTTTTATTATTTAAGTTTGAAGAGTTCCTACCTAAATGTATTTGTGATAAATTATCAAATCAATTGTACTTATCATTTTATTATTTTTCAATTTAAAATTCACAAAAAGAAAAAAACATCAAATTCTTCACTTCTAAAATATTCATTTGACATTTGAGTTATGCCATTTCAGTATGATGATTTATTGGCAGCATTTATTTCTTAGCGAACGATGAAGTTCGCTATTAATAATACAGTGATAATAAAAGTTCGCTAGATCATTCGCAACTTAGCGAATTGTCGATTCGCTATTCGCAATGAGGGCCTATTTTAGTAAAAAGTTGCTAAAAGTTAAATTGAATTAAATTAATTGTTAGTTAAAAGTGCTTGTCGTTTTCAGAAAAAGCTAACCAATTTATATTTTGCTAACCAACAGATTAAAATCATTTCGTTTTCTCCATTTTCAACTGCTTAATAAGAAAAGGTTCTATTGAAATTTAAATTAATTTAAGAATCAAAATGGAAAAAAGTGGAACCAGTAATCATAATAACCGCCATTCAAACGAACAGGAAAATGTATTTTTCGAATGGGGTTGCACTGCCAAAGAGTTTTTGGATAATGAAATCGATAAGCATCGGGATTTCACTCACCAAGGAGCTCGACCAAAAACTATTGCAAGGGAACCAATTGCATCAACCTCAAGTTCAAATATGAACCTCGATCAAAACGCTTTGAATACAATTGAAAATAATTGTAGTCTGGAGCAGTCTCTAATATAGTGTTTTTGTTGTCAGGTGCATTTCGAAGAAAAGCAGAAGACAACCACCAATCATGAGTTTTTAGTTCCAGATCACGAAAACACTGATTATTTAATTTATCCCCCAAATTTTGATGACGATGAAAATAATGATGAAGGATATGGAGCCTTATCAAGGTTAGATTTGCAATTGGAAAATAGTTACCGTTATGAAGGCGAACACTTTAAAATTAAAAAAAGCAACACATTTCCAACACCAGCACCGGCAACACAATTACAATTGGCTCGTAAGCAGGAACAAAACGACAGAGATGTAGTATTCTGTTGCCAATATGATTTATACAATTGTGCTCAAAACTCAAAGGAAAGTGCTTAGATTTTAATATTCTCTATATTTGAATTTGTATTATTTTCACTTTTAAATAAATTGTTTCATTTTATTTTATATCGTATTTTTCTAACGAGTTTTTTTTTCGTCTACTCTGTTTTTGAAAATTTTGCTTATGAATATTTTTGCAAACGAACAAAATAGTAAACAAATTGAAAAGCTTTTTTTTTTTTTTTTAACTTTTTTCGAACAATTTTTGAATGATTTCTTATATTTAAGTAAAGGCATTGCTTGATTTTTTTCTACTAATTTTTTTCCCCGATTTTTGAAAACTTTCAAATACCACAGCATTTCTAGATTATTTAGAGCGTTTGTTTTGTCAGGTTTTTGAAAACTTTCAAAACCCATATTGTCAAATGTAAAATTAAGATTTTTCAAAATGAATAAACAAATTGAAAAGCTTTTTTGTTTTTTTAACTGTTTTGAACAATTTTTGAATGATTTCTTATATTTAAGTAAAGGCATTGCTTGATTTTTTTCTACTAATTTTTTTCCTCAGATTTTTGAAACATTCAAATACCACTGCATTTCTAGATTATTTAGTGCGTTTGTTTTGTCAGATTTTTGAATACTTTCAAAGTCAAATCTAAAACTAAGATTTTTCAAAATTTTCATAAATAAGGCAATAAACATAAATATAGGAATTTTTAAAAACTTTCAAAAACCCATTTATTTTAAATTTTGTTTCCACAATTTTAAAATATGGATTTTCTTTTTTTTCTTTTATTCTGTTTCTGAAAATTAGATTTTCAATATTCTAGCAAACCAAAAAAATTACCAAACGAAATGAAAAGTTTTTTGTTAAACTATTTTTGAACAATTTCTTATATTTTTTTTTTCTTCTATTTTATTTTTTTAAATTAGAAAACTAGTAAATAAAATAAATTTTTGTTTTTAACAATTTCGTATATTTAAGTAAAAGCACAGATGTAAAGTCTAAGATTTTTGCAAGAATCCTAGCACTTCATTTCTAGATTTTTGTTCAGATTTTTGAAAACTTTCAAAACCCATATTGCCAAATGTAAAATTAAGATTTTTCAAAATTTTCATAAATAAGACAATAAAAATAAATAAACAAATTGAGAAGCTTTTTTCTTTTTTAACTTTTTTTGAACAATTTTTGAATGATTTCTTATATTTAAGTAAAGGCATTGCTAGATTTTTTTCTACTAATTTTTTTCCTCAGATTTTTGAAAACTTTCAAATACCACTGCATTTCTAGATTATTTAGTTTGTTTATCAGATTCTTGAAAACTTTCAAAGTCAAATATAAAACTAAGATTTTTGAAAATTTTCATAAATAAGGCAATAAACATAAATATAGGAATTTTTAAAAACTTTCAAAAACCCATTTATTTTAAATTTTGATTCCACAATTTTAGAATATGGATTTTCTTTTTTTTTTTCTTTTATTCTGTTTCTGAAAATTAGATTTTCAATATTCTAGCAAACGAAAAAATTACCAAACAAAAGGAAAAGTTTTTTTTAAACTATTTTTGAACAATTTCTTAAAATTTTTTTTCTTCTATTTTATTTAAAAAATTTTTTTTTTCTTCTATTTTATTTTTTAAAATTAGAAAAATAGTAAATAAAATTAATTTTTTTTAACAATTTCGTATATTTAAGTAAAAGCACAGATGTGAAGTCTAAGATTTTTGCAAGAATCTTAGCACTTCATTTCTAGATTTTTGTTCAGATTTTTGAAAACTTTCAAAGACCCATATTGTCAAATCTAAAATTATGATTTTTCAAAATTTTCATAAATAAGGCAATAAACATGAATATACTAATTTTAAAAACTTTCAAAAACCCATTTATTTTAAATTTTGATTCCACAATTTTAGAATATGGATTTTCTTTTTTTTCTTTTATTCTGTTTCTAAAAATAAGATTTTCAATATTCTAGCAAACCAAAAAATTACCAAACAAAATGAATGTTTTTTTTAAAACTATTTTTGAACAATTTCTTATAATTTTTTTTTCTTCTATTTTATTTTTTAAAATTAGAAAACTAGTAAATAAAATAAAATTTTTTTTTTTAACAATTTCGTATATTTAAGTAAAAGCACAGATGTAAGGTCTAAGATTTTTGCAAGAATCCTAGCACTTCATTTCTAGATTTTTGTTCAGATTTTTGAAAACTTTCAAAGACCCATAATGTCAGATCTATAATTAAGATTTTTCAAAATATTCATAAATGAGCCAATATACATGAATATAGGATTTTTCAAAATTTTCAAAAACCCATTTCTTTCAATTTGTTTTTCGCTGCTTAGAATATAGATTATCGAATCAAAAAATGTTTAAATACACAATTTTTGAGTAGATATAAGAAATTTTGAAAGTTTAGTTTTTGCGTTGAATTTTCTGTTTCTAACAGAAAGTTTATTTGACAACGTAAATGTTTATCATTCAAAAATGTATGTTTCATCAAATAAAACTAGGGCATTACTATATTATGTATGTATGTATATACAATATATATACAAATATTTTTTTTTTAATTAAAAAATCGAATACATCAGAAAAATGCAGCAAAATTATTAATTATTAATAAGTGGTTATAACTTAATCTATATAGAGATTTTTTCTGTCAACAATTTCAGTTACTTGCACCCCTGAAGCAAAAAAATATAAACTTTTATTTATACTTATAGTTATAACCACATAAGTGTTGCCATGACTCCTCCTTGCTTTTATAGTAAGAGAGTTATAAGCCATGCGCTCTTCCTGATATCGTAGGTCAACTTGATAGTAATTGTAAAAAACTGTGTGCACCGCAACATAGCTGTGAAATTATTTTTTCATTTCCTATTTACATAATTAAATTATTTCGCGTGCACTCAATTATAAATTTATAAATATCCTCCTGATATTTAATTAAATTATAGTCCCCGCATGACTGCAATTAATATCACTTGCTAGCTAATTTTGCTGCAATGAAATTATTATTGATTTGTTGGAAAATATTTTTCCAAGAATTCAAGGACATTTAATAAAACTGATGTTATTCTATTTTTTTATGTATTCAATTGAAGCGAAAATTTTATAAATATTTGAATATTGACATAATTTGAGAATATAATAAAATAAAATAGCTATACTAAATGTAATAAACAATTTATCATATTCAAATATCAAATGCCAAATATCAAACATCGAATATCAAATATCAAATATCAAATATCAAGTATCAAATATCAAATATCAAATATCAAATATCAAATATCAAATATCAAATATCAAATATCAAATATCAAATATCAAATATCAAATATCAAATATCAAATATCAAATATCAAATATCAAATATCAAATATCAAATATCAAATATCAAATATCAAATATCAAATATCAAATATCAAATATCAAATATCAAATATCAAATATCAAATATCAAATATCAAATATCAAATATCAAATATCAAATATCAAATATCAAATATCAAATATCAAATATCAAATATCAAATATCAAATATCAAATATCAAATATCAAATATCAAATATCAAATCTAAACAAAAACTCCATGTCTACAATATATCTTTATTAATCACAACTTCTACTCACCTAATTATCTGTAAGGAAAAACTCAAAATATAATCGATAAATTCTAGTTTTTCAAACATTTCTGCGTTTAACGGTAATATCTTCACATAATAAAAAAATAACAAAAATAAATTGTCAAAAAAAAATTCATCTACAAGAAAAAAATTTCAGAAAACATTTGTATTAACGAAATATTTTACAGTAAATGTTATGATGATATTTACACTTTTCGGCCCTTAAGAAAAATTAATTTTTCCAAAAAGTGTTCATCTACAAGAGAAAAATCAAAAAAAAAAAAATTGAATATACATTTTTCCAAAGTAAACAAAAATTCGATTCGAAAAATTCGTGAAATATGCAGAAGAAATGCGAACATATTTTTTTTAAGAAACGAAATGAACTTATACTCTTAGCCCTTAAAATAATTACAAAAAAAAAAATAATAAGTAGTCACCATTCAAATGTTCATCAAAAAAAAAAAAAAATAAAGTATGTAATAATATTACAATAAAATATATATATATATTCTAAGAAAAATCGAAAAAAATTATGAGATGCGAAAAAAAATCGAATATTTTTTGCAATGAACTAATAATTTTGTTAAGGCACCACGTAGTAAGAAAAAAATAAAAATTGACTTATACTTGAAGCTCCTTAAAATAAATTACAAACAAAAAATTATAAATATAAATTCTCAAAAAAATGTTCAAGAATCAAAAAAAAAAAAATTCATATAATATTAATAAATAAAAAAAAAATATAATATAACATTGTGTTATTGTCGTTTAATATTAATACAAATTACATGGTAGAATAATATAAATTTAAAAAATAATACTTGCTGAAAAAAAATTAAAATAATAACAATCATCGAGCACGGAAAGTTCTTGTTTACTAAAAACATAAAAGGTTAAAATAACAAATCTTATCTATTCAAGAGACAAAATCGAAAAAAAATAAAATTATTAATAATGTATATGTATTTGAAAAAAAAAAAATAAAAAAAAAAAACAATTTTTAAATGAAATCAAATACAACAACTTACTAGAAGTTAATAGTTAATTTTTTTTTGAAAAAAATATTTTTTTGGCAATTTTTTTTTTTATGACCAAGTATTACTTTAGCGGTTGGAAAAAAATTTTCACTGTTTTTTTCGGTGGTTTCATTTTTTTTTAATAATTGGATTTTCTGATCATCAGATTTTTTTTGGATTTTTTTTTTTTATACACTTCATTTTTTGGCCAATTTTTTCAACAAATTTTTCAACCATTTTCTTGTTTCTGGACGAAATTTTTTTCGACAATTTTTTTTCACAATTACGTCAATTTCGACAAAACAATTATTTTTTCATTGTCGGTATTTAAAACAGAATTCTAGAAAATTTTCTTTGGCCTTTTTTTTTTTTTTTTTAGAAAATTCGAAAACACAATTTTTTTTAACAATTTCTAAATAAATTTTCCTTAGTCAACATTCTTTTGACAAATTTTAGTTTTAACTTGTTTTGGATGAGAAAAAAAATGGTGAAAAAGATTCAAATTTTTCATAAAAAGTTTAAAATTAAAAAAAAAATGTTTATTCTCAAAATTCATATTTCTTATGAAATCTCAAAATTAAAATAGTAATAGTAGTAATAGTATAGTAAATTTACCAACGTGGAATATGTTATAAAAATATAATACGTATCTTCAAATAAAAATCCATAAATCTTAATGTCGCATTAAATGTAGTATTAAACGGTAAAGCATTTATGGTGTTTTATTTATTCTTGTATTTCAGGCAAAATATTAATTGATTCGATAGATCTGCTATACTAGTTCAGTTTTGTAAGATGTAAGTATAATTAATTACGTGTATGTATTTATTTAGATTGCAGTGACTACTGAGGTATCATCTAAGTAGGAAATTTCTAAAAATTCACAGTGGAATCACCAGATTATTCATCAAGGAATTCTAGCTAAACCAAAGAATTTCGTATGAATTCATTGATGAAAATAGCATTTGGCGTCCTCTAACTGATTTTCTCAGTGAAGATTGCGTTTCACTTATGAATTTGCAGCTGAATTCAATGATGAATTCACTTGGTGGTTATCCCTACAAAAACATTTCTTAGTTTTATTGACAGTTTTTTTCAATATTGTTTCTTTCCAACAATAATTTTTTCCGACGAAACTTTTTTGCCGAAAATTTTTGTTAATTTTTTTTAACCATTTTCTTTTAGGATTAACTCTTTTCACAATTAATTTTTTCACCAATTTCCTTTCTGGTGGGTTCAGAATGTTATGGAAATTTTTATGTTAAATTTTTTTTTCCACAATAAACTTTTTTTTACCAATTTTTTTGAACAAATATTTGTTAAAAATATTTCTTTATCTCACTGTTTTTTTCCGACATTTTCGTGACTCATTTTTTTCACATTTTTGACTTTTTTTTAATTTTTAAATTTTTAAAAAATACGAGTATATTGAATTTTTATTTTGTTTTTTTTTTTCTAACCTTTTTTATCTGGTTTCATTTCATTTAGAAAATTGTCAGATTAACTGAGGGAAATTCGAGAACCTTACACTAAGATTTTTTTTATGGAATTTACCTTAAACTTAAATCCCTAAATATTCTTCATTGCCCATCCAAACAATTTCCATTTGACATACATTTCAATTTGGTCATCTCATACGCTCAGCTCTCATACCAAATTTGCCCATCATCCTTCCTTTTATTGAAATCTACAATCCTTGTTCCAATTCCAATTCAATCTCCAGCTCCAAAACAATACTCTTGCACTGATAAAGCGAAGAGAGAGAGAGAGAGAGCGAGCAAACGTATACAAGTAAACTCTATAATTGTGTAGAGAAACTCATACTTATACATAGCTGAGTACCAATACTAATGCCGTTTCGAGGAAGGGACAGGACCAAGGAGGCTCTTGTATCTTTGTAAAACGTAAAACAATCTATCTACCATTTTTTTCTATTTAAAAACCATGTCCTGGGTTCTTTTTTTTATAATTTTTTATTTTTTAATATATTTTTGAAAATATGTACATATTTGGAAAATATTTTTTTTTCTTGCTTTTTTTTTGAATGCATCGGATAGCAAGCAAATTCGGTTTTGAGTTCAAATTTTTTTTTTTTCGCAAATAATGAAAACGGTCTAAAATCATAGTTTCTGGCTGCGAAACAATTTTAGCGGATTGAAATAGGCTTCTATTATAATCTTAATTATATCGCATACAAAATTCAAGATTTTGAAATTTATTATTTTAAACTTAATGCATATTTTGGATTTTATAATTTTTTTGTTTACTGTTTTAAGAGTTTTAAAATCAGAAAAAAAATTAAAAATTTAACCCAGCAGAGATAAGACTTCAATCTAATTTTTCGTGTGGTTTTATTTTAAAGTTATTGAACTCAAAATTGCTTAAGCGTTTGTGTCCATGACTCCTTTCCCTAATACGCGCCTGATACTCATATCACTGCCATATTTGTTTCCTTTTTATGTGTTTTCTGTGCCTTACCTAACCTAATGTAGGTAGGTATAACCTGAAGGACAACTGATAAAAACCAAAATCGAACGCTTGCGCCCAAAAGTCTTATACCATCTAAGAGAGGCATATTGGTGGTGTTGCTCTCCAAAAATTAGTTAACTGTATGTGTGAGACAACCACATTGGGTTGGTTCTCGCACATAAAACAAAACTTCACATCGCATCCAATTTGTACATTTCTTGGAAATCCCAGACAGGCTATCTGGCAGAAAGGCAACGGTTGCCTCGTGGCATTGGTGTTCTTGGTTGGTTTTTGCGTGTCTACATTTGTGTAGAAAAAAAAAAAAAAATAAAATCAAACAAAAAAAAATATAGGAAAAAACTGTGCTCTACCTTTAAACCCGGGAAAAGGAGGAGGTATCTCACTCCCCCAATCCAACCGTGTGTCCGTTTTCATAACCTTGTCCAGTTCAACGCCTGTGTCCATCGGAACGTTGCTAACAAGTGATCCTGTATATATCAAGTGTAACCTTTATATAACCCCCAGACGAGTATACATCCCCCAAACTCGAACCAAACTCCCAAAACGCCCATCACGGGGCTGCATAAGAGTTGGTACTGTGCTGTAGTGCATCATCAATCCCACAACCCTTTTTTGGCTGATGTACGCGTGTGTCCTCTTTCGAACGAATATATTGATATCTCATTGTGATTGCTGTGTCTGTGCGTGTCCTACCACTTGAATGCAAGTCATTAGGTCAACTCTACCACCCCCAAAACCATACATCATCGTATCTCATCTGTGATACCAAAAAGCAAAACAACAACAAACATTGCAGCATCGCCCCCGGAAACATGCACCAAAACACATACTTATTATTATTATACACATAAAATCGTCAAATTTGAATAGAATTTTAACTTCTGTGATGTCTCGCATAAACACACAGAATATAGGGTGATCCAGATCCTATACCAACTACTAGAGAGGGGACCATCATCCCCACAACAGTAGACAGAAAAGGTGGAGAGAAAAGTCCAGGAATAGTTTGTTCCCGGAAAATTGGAGTTGTTTTTTGTTTTTGTTTTTGTTTTGGTTGTTCTTTTTTTTGTTGCTGTTTTTTTTTTATTGTGTTTCTTGTTTTCACAGAATTAATTCAACTACTTGCACATTTCAAAAAAGCATAAAAGCTTTAGGATATGCATTTACAAGTGTCAAACCGTGGACATCAGTCGTCGTATAATCATCAACCATTATTTACGCTTCGACTGATTATTTTTGAATTAATAATTTTGTATTTTGTTACTTTGTTCCAAAGTTGTGTTTGCTTTAAAAAATAAAAAGAACAAACATTATTTCTCTTCCATCTTTTTTGAGTTTTTTTTTTTAAATATTCAAAACACCAAATAACTAAAAAAATTCAACGTTTGTTCCAACAACAACAAAAAAAAACGTTGACCACGGTTTGACCACTTTTTGGTTGTGAAATTTTTTTTGCTGAATTTTTGTATGCTGTGTACATTTTTGTTCCTGAACAAATTTGGTGTTTTGCTTTTTGAGACATATATGGTTTTTTGGACATAATAAACCTAGTGTGTGTGTTTGGTGCACTATTCTATCAATCAGTTTGAATTTATTTAAAGTATTAAAAACTCTGTTGGTTTATAATTGTGTTTGTTATCAAAATTTAAATAACATTATCATCATCATCAAGACAAGCCAACAAAAATCGAGTCCCGAGTAAGTTTTATGATAAATTGCATTTGAAATTTTTGTTTATATATATTACCATTGGTTCAGATTCAAAACTCACTAAGTGCAGACACGCTTTAAAAATGACCATTTAGAACCAAAATTTATGTTTCAATCCGATTAAAATAGCTTTTTCTACGTAGGTGAGTTTTGCGTTTGAACCGACGGTATGTACACATTTAACTTTAGTTTAAATTTTGTTTGCTAAAACATTTTGGAATTGTGAATTAGAATTCAGTTTAATTCGAATTTTATTTGCTTATGAATGAAAAAATAAACATATCTACCACATTTTATATCCATGTGAAAATTTAAATTCATGTTCAATGTCCTCGGCCATTCAACAAGTTTTGAAATTTCGGTTCTAGAAAAATCAATCTGAATCCTCAAATTTTTAATTTTACTTCAAGATTTAAATTCATAGATATTTTTGAAATTTTATTGCTCGAAGAAATGTAAAATTTGTATTTCTCATATTTTCAATTTATTTCAAGATTTTGATTTTTGTCCAGTCTCCTCAGCCTGCCTCAGAGTTTGTAAAGATAAATATAAATATTTTTTCTCGAATTTTCAATTTTTTTAGAACACTAAAAAAAAGTACTTCAAATTTATGGATTTTAGTTTTTTATCTTATTTGCTTATAAATCAAAAAAAAAATATTCATATCTACCACATTTTGTGTTCATGTGAAGATTTAAATTCATGTTCAATGTCCTCGGCCATTCAACAAGTTTTGAAATTTCGGTTCTAGAAAAATCAATCTTATTCCTCAAATATTTTGTTTTACTTCAAGATTTAAATTCATAGATATTTTTGAAATTTTATTGCTCGAAGAAATGTAAAATTTGTATTTCTCATATTTTCAATTTTATTTCAAGATTTTGATTTGTGTCCAGTCTCCTCAGCCTGCCTCAGAGTTTGTAAAGATAAGGATGAAGATAAAGATTTTTTCTCAAATTTTTAATTTTTTAGAATACTAAAAAAAGAACTTTAATTTATGGATTTGAGATTTTTATTTTATTTGCTTATAAATAAAAAAAAATATTCATATCTACCACATTTAGTTTCCATGTGAAGATTTAAATTCATGTTCAATGTTCTCGGCCATTCAACAAGTTTTGAAATTTCGGTTTTAGAAAAATCAATCTGATTCCTCAAATATTTTGTTTTACTTCAAGATTTAAATTCATAGATATTTTTGAAATTTTATTGCTCGAAGAAATGTAAAATTTGTATTTCTCATATTTTCAATTTTATTTCAAGATTTTGATTTGTGTCCAGTCTCCTCAGCCTGCCTCAGAGTTTGTAAAGATAAGGATGAAGATAAAGATTTTTTCTCAAATTTTTAATTTTTTAGAATACTAAAAAAAGAACTTTAAATTTATGGATTTGAGATTTTTATTTTATTTGCTTATAAATAAAAAAAAATATTCATATCTACCACATTTAGTTTCCATGTGAAGATTTAAATTCATGTTCAATGTTCTCGGCCATTCAACAAGTTTTGAAATTTCGGTTCTAGAAAAATCAATCTGAATCCTCAAATTTTTAATTTTACTTCAAGATTTAAATTCATAGATATTTTTGAAATTTTATTGCTCGAAGAAATGTAAAATTTATATTTCTCATATTTTCAATTTATTTCAAGATTTTGATTTTTGTCCTTTCTCCTCAGCCTGCCTCAGAGTTTGTAAAGATAAAGATTTTTTCTCAAATTTTCAATTTTTTTAGAATACTAAAAAAAAAACTTTAAATTTATGGATTTGAGATTTTTATCTTATTTGCTTATAAATAAAAAAAATATTCATATCTACCACATTTTGTGTTCATGTTGAATGTCCTCGGCCATTCAACAAGTTTTGAAATTTCGGTTCTAGAAAGTTCAATCTGATTCCAATTAGAAGAAAATAGCTTCAGTTGTGTTAAGGTCAAGGTTCCGACAGACATAATTGCCAATTTATATCTCGAGTTCGAGATTTTACGAATCCAAAACTTGACCTAGTTTGGTCACATTGTATTTTTTCGATGATGGTATTTTTTTGACTTGAAGGCTTCCTCGGATTTTCTTGCTTCTTATTTTCGATCACGCTTTGTCACTTTATCACGCCAATCACGTCATGCGAAGCATCTTCATTTCAGCTGCCTTCAATTTATTCTCCTTCTTCTTTTACATTGTCCAAAACTGCAATTTTTGATCACAGAAAATTGCTGTCTTTCGGGATTTTGGCAATCAGGGGAATATGGGATGTTTCTTATTTTTAGTTGATATATCAAGTAAGAGTAAACAAAGTTGCTTTATATTAAAATTGTTGTAAGCATTAGGAAAAAATAGACATAAAACCACAGATACCCATGTGGTTTACTGTGATAAAACGATATATTAAGAGTACTCAACGTAATATAAATAAATATAAATACTGCGGTATTGAAATCAAATTAATTTAACCATCTGGTGTATTTTGTGAGGAACTATATGAATATTATAATAAAAATATATAAAATATTCAATTTTGTTGTTAACTTCGATTTAAATTTGCATAAAGAAAAAGCCTTCGGCACGGTGGGGCGTCATTCATTCCTGGTGGTGTATTAATGTTAGGGATTTTATCATAATTTATTCCATGTATAAAATGGGTTTATTATTCAAGCTTTGATGGAGCATTTGTGTTCTCTTTACACTCTGTCCATACCTCATTCCTACATTATGCACATTTTCGCTTTACTTAAATTTACAAACTAAAAATTAGGCATATTCCAAGTTACTGTGTTTGATTGATTCATAGTTGACAATGCAACAGACTGCTACCGCGAGCCGCAAAGCTTATAAGATAAATTGAGTGCAAAAGAAGAAGATCACATTAAGGCAATGGAGAAAATCTTATTGAGAGAATAAAAATGGCCGCCGACAGAAACAAAAATATTTTTCGTTTTTTTTTTTTTATTCATTGAACCTAGGTTGTATTCTTCTTAAATTAATTTAAAAATTTTATTAAATTTCAATCCGATTTCCCTATAGAAATATATTTCGTTACATTGATATTCATTTTGAGTTGTATTCTTCTTAAAATAATACGAAAATCTTATAAAATTTTAATGAGGTTTTTGTTTATTAAATCAATTCGATTTCTCTATCGAAGTAGTTTGAAAAATTTGGAATCAAAATTTATAACTAAACAAGAAATAAGGCTCACCAGTTTAGCAAAGATTTATTATTGTCCAAACTTACAAAATAAATTAATCTCACATGAGTTGGCAACGGACATAACACAGCTTTATAATAATAACATTTTTATTTATAATTTTGCTTAAATGCATAACCAACAACTCCTGCCTTTGTTGTCTTCATCATCCAAAAAATGCTAATGTTAAGTTAATTTAAAAGCGAATTCTTTTTTCTGGCTCTGAAGAATTTTTTAACCTTTTTTTTTTACATTTTTTCTCAATTTGTGGTCAGATGTAGTGCAAAAAACAACAAAATTTGCCTTTTAGAGTTGAGTATACAAAAATTTAATACTACATACTCAAAGACTTTTATACTTTTTAGTTAAGAAGACAGACGAGGGTAAGAAAAGTGAATTTTTTTCTTCTTTGATCTATGCGATGGTCTGACAGTGAAAGGTTTCAGAAATTATTATGTTTGGAATCTTTTGAATCTCTTCTCTTTCGAAATATGAAAATAAACTGCGGTAAGGCATGATACAAAAAAAAATCATAATACTCGACTAAGAGCTTTATAACTTTAAACAATATAATTTTGATGTGTGTGCAGTTAGCAACACCATTTTCGGTTTTCAAAAAAAAAAAAAAAAATAAGTTGTAACATAAAATGCTCAACTAGTGCCGTAAATATTTTTCAGAACTTCACGAATTTTCAAATTTTACAAATGAATTTTCAAATTTAGCTATTATCCAAAAACTCATATTTGTGATATTTTCTTCTAAAAAAAAAATACTCTAAGAACCAAAAATCAAAATGAGATTTCTTTGCTGATGAGCCATTTTAGATTAAAAAAAAAAATAAAAGTTGTGTGCTTTGTGCCGTATTCATAAGTTGCAAATTTTAATTATTTAATTAATTAATAATCTTTTTAATTAACAATTTTCCAATTTTTTTTTCCCAAAAAATCACTCAAAAAACAAAAAATTCAAATGCTTGCACATTTTGCATCTGAAAATAAATTTTACGAAAACCATCTGAAAAAACACTTCGATAGATTTATCTTTTTGAAAAAGCAAATGGCAGCACAAGTTTGAAGCACAAAATTCATTTGCAAAATTTGCGAAGTTCTAAAAAATGTGCCGTATTCATACAGACTTGAATTTTTGTTTCTATCAATTTCAATAATTTTGAAATTCATCCAGCGCCATTTGTTTAGGTAATAGTTTTTTTTTTTCGTTTGAGCAATTAAACTTTTTTTTTATGCATATACGTATCTACTTAGGTTTCAATGCAAAATAATCGTTTTATATTAATCTATCAGATTTAGTTGAGTTTTATATTTACATAAAATATTCTCAAATCAAATAGCCATCAAATAAAATGCCCAGGAAAAGAAAAAGTAGGTATATTTCTTTTTCAAGACCAAAACCAAATCCGGCAATTTAATATGCATGATTATTCCCTAAATATTCGTATAAAACTAATCGAATTAAAATAATAATAATGATAAGAAAACGAAGTAAAATCAGAAGCAGCAAAAAGGAAAAAGGAAAAAGCACTTGACAGAAATCCGAAAAATTTATGAATGGCTAAGGATAGTTTTTTTTTCTGGTCGTGATGTATAAATAACTTTTTAGAATCCCTTTTCTATATCTTTGATGATGGTGAAAAAAGGAAAAGCCTTCTGTCCAATATACTTATACTTACTTACTTACTTACTTACTTAGCCACCAACATTTTCTTTGTTGTTATAGCAAAACGCAGTTGGCCCTCATTATTCTTATATATTATCTTCTCATCTTCATTTTTGCTATCGCATCATGCCTTTGGCGGTCGGGTGTTCAAAGTCTTAGAAGAATTTTGAGGCTGTTAAATTGCTATGCTTCAGAGCGTCACGTGCGTCGTCGGTGGGCGCGAGCATCGATTGCCTCGCGTTTTAAGTATTTTTTAAACGGAGGCAATTTCATACAACACTTCACAGAAATAATAATCAATGGACACATGGGGAGCATCAGCAGGATGCCCGGATCAGCTGAGTTTAGTACTTTACATAGCAGTTTGTAACGCTCCCAATTTTGTTGACCGCCATCTTGGATTTTAGATTTATTAAAATGAAAAGAATTTAAACGTTATATTAGTTTGAAAAACTGAAGTATTTTCGACAAAAAAAAAACGTAAAAATAATTACCTGTACCTCACAATTTTTTTTTTGAAAGTAGCCGTCGGCAGACTTAAAAATTAATTTCCATAATTTACCCATCTCAAATTTTATGATTGGAATGGGTAATTCTTTTGTTTAAAATAAAGATGGTGTGTTGGGCGCCAATTTGAAAAACCCATTTCACCCCATATCTCGAGAACGGATCATTTAACAAGAAATTTGTAAGCACAATTTCGATTCAGAATTTGTTTTTTCTTAGCACTTTCTTTGAGAAATTAAAATCTCCCTTTTATCAACCAAAATTTCGCAAGTTACGAGTAGTATCTCGAAATCTAACAAATATGCCATTTGAATGTTGAATCAGCCAACTAAAAACTTTTGGGAAAATTAAACGAATGTTTTCTTGTCTTCCTGAATATACGGAGAGACAACAGAGTAATATAATAATTTCCACAAAATCATGGTTTCTAATGCTTAACGCCTTGTTTCACTTTTTTCAAATCACTGACTACTTCTTCCCTCCAGGAAGACAAATATAAAAAATGAAAGATTAACAAAAAAAAAAAAAAAAAAATTAAGAAAGGAAATTGAAAATCTGAAATTAGAAAAAGAAAAATATTCATGTTCGTACGAATATGAAAAAAAATAAATATCCACCCCATCATGCATGGCAGGTATTTCAGATATGTACATGTATGTATACCTAGCTACTGTACAATCTTTATAAAATATAAGGAGTCAAAAATTAACAATATGAATATACAGAGGCTTTTTTGTCGTCGTCGCGTCGTTGTTGTTGCTGTTGTTTAGATTTAACGTTAAAGTGGAACACATTTTGGAATACCTAAGGGATTATTTTTCACTCGTCCTTAGCATCATTCTCCTATTAACGCTATTTCTTTAAAATCCACAATATATTCAGCTATATCTTAAAATACATGTATGTATTTTGATGTAAACATGATGTTTTACGCACAAGCTATTCAAATATGTATTCAAAAAAAAAAAAAAAAAAATGAGTAGAGAAAATGTTACGCTATTATTTTTTTTTTTTTTTCAAATCACTTGGTTAACATAGATAATTTTTAAAATTTCAAAAAATTGGGGTAAGTAATATAATGTTTTCAAACTAATTAAATTATGAAAAAAATTTGTATGTGAAAAACAAGGTTTCGAAAAGCAAAGTTTTAAAATATAAAGATTAAAGCTTCCCAAATCAAAGCGAAACGAGAAATGTTGTGTGCTTTCAACCTTTTTCCTTTAAAACTGTGCCTTTCTTAATTTTGTCTTTCAAAATTGGTTAAATTTCCGACTCGAAACATGTCAATTAAAAAAAAAAAAAAAGCAAGCTGTTTTGTCGCGCTTAAAAGTATGCAAGCATAAACTGCCAACCGTATAAACAGTCATACCTCAATTATTGACATGTTTGGAGTCATTTAAAAAAAAATTAAATATTTACATATATAACTTTGATATGGAATCTTATCGTTTTCAGGTGAACTTGGTGTTTGTGTCATCTTTCATCTTAAATATAATTGCTGTTTGTGAAAAAAAAAACATATTGATGTGAAAGGAAACCAGAATTCCATCAAATACTCTAAGTTAAGATTTTGTCTGTGTCTGTTATTTTGGAAAAAAGGAAAACAAATTGCGCTTCTTATACATATAAGGTAAGTTTGAATTTTAAAACTATCTATTAACACTTACAAATTTTATTTAAAATAAAATTCGTCCAGCAGCTATTGTCTGAATTTTAGTCGCACTTTATTCTTTAAGGCTATTTTCGTTCTTTCTTTGTTATTAATTTTGTTTGTTCAAAAAAACCAAAGGACAATGGCAAAAAATGTATGGGAGCTGGCCCCCGGGCCAATAAAGATCATTCATATATCATTGGAATAGTATTTTTGTGGACATCAATTTTTTATTTGGCGTAAGAAAAAAGTTATGTACTACTCGTAGTAGTTCAAAGTAAGAAAAGTTTTGTATGCGCTTCACTCCTTGGCCAACTACAATGGGGATTATGTGCGTTAAAGCGTATCGAAATTAAGATTGTATGTTATATGACCTACATACGTTAATGAGCGCAGCATTTTCCTTCTGAAATGGGACTCTCATATCATATAATATTGAATTGAGTAAAACTTAGTATTTAATTAAATCAAATGAATGGCAGGAAAAATAAGTTGTTTATGTTTATATAGCGGTATGTCTCAATTCGATGTAGTACCTAAGTATAGAACTGATGTACTTAACGTTCAAGACTTTCCAAGACAGAAAATGAAGTGCAGAATTTAACATTTGGTTTCTACCAACTTAAACTTGCCAAATCATACTGCGAGGAAAACTTGCGAAATGATTTGTACACAATTGAAGTATTTTGACATAATTCTGTCTTACATCTAAGCAATGTACCCCTGAATGTTTGGTTCTTAAGACGATGTATCCAGTAGCGGCTATAATAGTAATAGCAATAGTACTCGTACAATATTCCATGTTTGACTGGACGACGAACTGTGCACACATCTGTGCACACATCACGTCCATCGTTTGGTACATTGGATTTCGAAGGCATAAACCTTTTAATCCTAAAGCTGCATTTCTCAATCTAATTTATTAACTATTTAATTATTATTTAACATAATTAATAACCTTAATATTTATGTATATTTGTACAAAAAATTTAAAATAAAACAAAGTACAAACATTTTTTTTTCAATAACTTTGTTGCCATGTCGAATCCAGAAAAACGTTCATGTACTCCACGTTATTGGTCCGGGGCCAAAATTGCCATTCTCCTTTGTTCTACTTTATGTTTGTAAAAAATATGTATAACTAATTATAATTAATGATAATTATCAATGAATAAAATAAAAATCTAATTTTATGTACATATATACGTACAATTACGATCTCGAGTTATTGATCAAACTTGCCACTACAATGAAAGGACAATCTGTCTGTGGGCTTAGGTTCCAGCTAACAACAACTTGGTCCGTACCTCCACATGTTTTATTAAATTTTAAATCATCGAAAATATTTTATGACACATTTTTTTTTTGTGCTCATTTCAAATACATATATGTACATATTATAAAATAACAGAATTTATTGATTTTTATCAATACGCGTGTAGGTATTTTAAGAAGGAATTAAAATTGAAACGCCTATCTTTTAAACTTCTTCAACGCAAAAAAAAAAAAATATTCCGTCTTATTAAAGCCAATGTACCTACTCTACGTACAAATAGGTATATGTACATATATAGCCAGCACATGCATATCAAATTTATATACGCAATAAAACAAAGAAGTTTATTCTTTCTTTTTGTTTCAAAGAAAAGGCAAACAATAACTAAGTTTTTTTTTGTTATTATTTGTGTCTTGTGTCAAAAAAAAATACTTGTTTGCAAAAAATTGGCTGCGTCGTCAACAATTTTTTTTCCACTGTATAAATTTCTAAGAAAAAGGATATGATAACGGTTGTGTGATAATAGGGATCTACAACCTACAGACCTGTAAGTTAAGTGCCATTTTTTTGGTTGTGCTAGGAGATATTTAAAATTAACACTTCAGATGAAAAAAAAAGCAAAAAGGTTCTACACACATGAGACTAAAGTTATAAGACTTAAAGTATTTTGTTATATAATTTTTTGGATTTCTCAGTTTTTAATAATATCTTGAAATATTTAAACACAAAAGAATAACATCAGACTGGTATTTTTTTTTATCAGTAAGTTACATAATTCCATCACAATTTTTTAAGCCGCATCTCATCCAACTTTTGTGTGGGTAATGTCCTGTTTCCTCTTTTGATGAATTGAGCATCGAATTAAGAAAATATTCTTAAGGACACAACAAAAAAAAAAAAACCTACAGAAAGAAAATTATACCTTCGTTTATATCCTTTAATTGATTTGGTTATCCTTTTCAATAAGATGAAATAATCCCAACAACATAAGGGATGAAGAAATTTTAAAGGGACATTAAAAGTATTTCGTACTTAGTAAGTGAAATGAATGAAACTACAAAGGAGAGATAAAAATAAAAACAAACAAATTTAAGGTTTGGCTGCGATTTTCCGAATATGCGATGCTTTCAGTACTTTGTTTGATTTTAAATTTGCGATTTTTCAAAAAAATCTTATTTCTTTCCAAAAAATAAAAATGATTGATAATAAAATGTAATAAGAACCTACAGAACATAAAGTCTGCAATTCGTCAAAACGTTTATGAAAAAATCTAAAATCAAAAATCCAGTTCTATGGCAGACATCAAGGGTGCCTATTCGTTTGTAAACTTTCTTGAGACCGACAGACAGACAAGTTTGATCAAAATCTAGAGTTTCTTGAGTTTTTTTTAAGAATGCAGTTGTAAAAAATAATATATAAAATCGAACATATTGTAACTTTTTTTAAAATCTAAGAATTGGGGATTTTTTAAAAATTTAAATTTTTTTTTTGTTATTTTTCATTTTATTTTATTTGCTCCGTTTTTTCTCTTGTGGGCTTTTTCTTTTGGCTTACATCCTATGGGAAGTTCTGTTCTGTATTTAGTGGAATCAATGAGATGACTTTGAAGAAAGTTAGCAATTGGGCCACGAGTTGTGGAGGGGTTAACCAAAGTAAAACTGAACTGATGCTCTTTACTACCAAAACTAAAGTACCCCCCTTCACGCTACCTCGCTAAGTCTGTCATTGTCTTGCAACGCAAAATATTTGGGAGTTATACTCGACCCTAAATTAAACTGGAAATTAAATATAGAAGAACGGGTTAAGAAGGCCTGTGTTGCCTTCTACGCCTGCAGCAAAGCAATCGGCAAAAAGTGGGGACTTCAGTCGAAGATGATCTTGAACATATGGTTCGACTGTGTGGTGGCCTGCTCTCAGCAAAGCTTATAATATTGACAAGCTAAAGTAGGTTGAGAGAACAGCTAGCGTTGGCACCACAGGGGCTCTACGAACCTGCCCAACTGATGCCTTAAGTGTTATTTTGCATCTTTTACCACTCGACCTCTTTATTAAGTATCTAGTCTCTTGCAGCGCGATTAGGCTAAAAGAATCTAATAGTTGGTTTTCAAAACCATACGGCCAAAGCAACATAACAGAATTGATTCCATCGGATATTATTTCTACTGCACTCCTACTCCTACCTTGAGCCTCAGTAAGGATTTTAAGATTATTCTCCCATCCAGAAATAATTGGGAGGACGACATCGTCACGATAGGCTTCGATACAACCATCTTTACTGACGGCTCAGGGATCTTTTCCGAGTCTTTAAATGTCGCTAAATTCTTTTGGCTTCCTGACATTGCTAGCGTTTTTCAAGCTGAATAAAGGAATCATGTAAATTACTTAAACAAAATCCAAACCAAAACCGAAAGTTGAAAGTGGTGACCAACGGGAAAGGGAAACAGTAATCCATCTCCTCTGCAAATTCCTTTGGAAGGGCATTCTTTATCGACCTCTCCGAGTTATCTGAAATGAAGATCATAGATCGGATTTTTTTTCTCAATGCGACCAAATGGCTCTAGCAAACTCCACTGTGAAGCTTCTCTATAAATCTTTCCCCTTCAATCATAGGGTGCATTACAGCTCCAAGCTAAGTTGCCTGTGATCCCCATTTCTACCTACCTACATCCTTTGGTCAAACAACCCCACATAGAATACTTTAAAATGCACTCGACCATGGTAATTAGTTTTATAAACTCTGAATTAATTTGTAGCTACAGTGTTTTGTTTTTTGTTCTGTTTTTGTCTCCTCTACAATTTTATTATTGTTTTGGATTTCAATATTTTTTAACTAATGCCAAACTTTCCCTATAAAGAGATAACTTATTTTCACAAGTAAACAAAATTATACCCTTTCGAAATATGTGTGTTCTTGTGATGAAGTTATTCTAGAAGCACATCATGCCAATGAGCCGCCTACAGCATACCTACATACATTATATGTATACTTACGTACTGTATAATATGTAACAGCACTCAACATAAAATGGTAAATTGCTTTCATTCTCCTTATAATCCTTATGTTTAAGGATCTTTTCTTTTCTTTTCTTTTCTTTTCTTTTTGTCTATGTACGAGTGTAAGAGGTTGTTCTCTCCTTTGTTGTTGTTTTTGTTCGTTTTATAGTCATAGGAAAAATAAAAACATAGAACCAAAAGATGAAAATAGCAAATTTTAAACAACAGCATTATATCCCATGTTTTTTTTTTTTTTTTTTTTTACATAGGTGCACACAGTACACATCAGACGAAAGAGGTATAAAGGTAGATATAACGTGTAGGAGGAGGTATTGTTTTACTTTTTACGTATAAAGAAATCGTGCGCTACTTAACCCATGGCTTGACATTATGACACATTGAAATAAAATTTTAAATAATTCTCGTACATAAAATATTTCTTGACAAAAAGAGTGACATGACAGAAATTAATATAAATGATCTAAATTTAAATTAATACTAATACTAAGACCTACCTACATGAGTTTAAGGACGTGAAATGCCTACAATCATAAATCAATGAAATATCCTTAAATTTGGCTGGAATACATTTTTTAAAGTTATGGCTGTTGTATTATTTATTTGTGATGTTTTTTTTGCAGTCTATTGTGTGATGGCAAAACCCTGTTCAAGTGTAAACTTGCTTTAACATTCGTTATTAGGTATTTTCAATTAAATTAAATATCCAAAATATACACAATTTACAAAATTATTACGAGAAAATGGTGGCGTATACGCAATTTTTTTTTCTTCAAAAAATTCAGAATTTAAACAAGAACCTATTACGATAAAATATTTGGAAACTCAGTCGTATACGCATTTTCTATCCAATAACGATTCAGAAATTAGACAATTTTCTATTGCAACAAAACATTTTCACAGTCAGGCGAAATACGAAATTTAAACAGTGGTATACGCTTAGACGTATTCCAAAAGTTCAGAATTAACTAAGTACCTATTGCAATAAAAAAAAAATTGGACACTGGCGTACGTATACACTTTTTATTTTAACTTCAAAATATGTAATACACAAGCACCTTTTGCGAAAAATTTTTTTTTAATAATTTTATAATATAATAATTCATGCAAGTATTACGATGAAACAGTGGTAATTTAGGCGCAAACGCATCCGCTCAAAAAAATATGAAAAACGCCAAAAAGAGAGAAAAAAACACAATTCAGATAAAATCAGGCTCCTCGGTTCAAATCCTGGGTGACGGCAAAAAAAGTTTTTCCATTAATATGAATAGAAGAGAATAGGATAGAATAGAATAGAGACTAAGCACTAAGCTATGTCCCCCTTTCCATTGGCAATTGCTTTTCATATAACTCTTCGTTTGGACTGACTACCACCTACCACTTACCTTCCCCCTTTGCCAACTAAACCTATAATCCAAATCCTACGATACCTCTACCTAAGTGAAAATAAAAATAATTAAATTTTCTTAACTTTTTTAACTATGAAAATTGAGTTTAACGTTGTTTAGAAATAATAATAAACAAAAAACATTCACAGATGTCATGCATATTTGAAAAGAAAGCTTCTGGGCTGTATTACTGAAGAGGAAAAGAGTGGGAAGTAGAGGGGGGGGGGGGGGTACTATAGGGTTGTATCAAATTTCTCCCTATCTTGCTTAAGAATTCACGAATAAATTCCATGAAAAAAAAAATTTTTTTTAGACAAGGACGAAGAAAAGTTGACAAAATACATTTGAAATGAACCTTAAACCACCCCTCTGGTGTGATGCTTCCACATTTACAACGCCACCACCCGCCCGTCCCAGACTTATTCACCACCATCACCCACTAATTATACCCCATATCGCACAAAAAGTATAACCTTTAAGTATAACAAATTTCTGGAGAGAAATTAAAGTTGTTCCGGTTGAATTTTGTTTTGCAAAATTATTTCAAGGATTTTCAAGGTTGTTGTATTTTCTTTTGTCCAATAAAACGTTTTTAAACTAAAATAATTTTTTTTTTGTTATCAAAGACTTCGAATGGAATCATATCTTTAACTAATAATAAATCATTTAAAGTTATTAAATGACTCTAATTAAGGACATCAAACACGTATAATGGCTGACATACAAAGTCTTATACACTTTCAATTGCCATGCAGTGAGACATAAGTTTTGTACCACCTATACAGAATTCGAAGAAATTATATGGTACTTAGGGTAGGTACTTTTTTTTTATCCACCTATATACATACACGCAGACAGGAGGCAATTGAATAATATTGTGAAGTTGTTCTCATAAAGGAGCGTGCAAAAAAGGACAAAAAAGCCCAAGTAGTCTGTGCTTGGGTATCTGTGTGTGCAAAAATGAATGGGCTTGTTAATCGTTTAGTTGTTTTCACTTTCAAACTGGAAAAGTCTTATTTAATGAATGATCTTTTTCATGCTACCTACCATGTCCTCGAAAAAGTAAAAGCAAAAAAAAAACTTGGCCCTGTGCTCCTGGTCGGAGCTTAGTTACTGCTTAGAGAAAAGGAAAAAAAAACAACTACAACTTTTGAAGATTTATTGTTCGGAAGTTTGCCTTCTTGACACACTAATATTGTAAGCCGTTTTTTTTTTTTCTGTTTGTCGCGTATATAGAATACGAAAATGCTTCGTTTGCTTAATCAGTTCTGCTGATGCTTCAAGATTAAAGGAGAACATTTGGAACTTGATCAGGTTCATTTGTTTGGTTGAATAGAATATTTGAGAATTTGGGTACATACATACATACAGATGGTTTGTCCTATCACAAACACGAGGACTCCACCTTGGAGACTTCTACTTCGATGACCCAACGGTCTAGCAAACTTCGACATCACTTGTTTCCTAGGCTTCATTCGAAGCTCCAACTGGTTCAACAAGTAAGGTTGATCAACTGATCCATGTGGTATCACAACGGACCATACTTAGGTCTAAGTGTGTTGGATTTCCCAACCAACAGTCTCTTTAACCTAACCTACATATAGTGAACAGGAGTGAAATTCTTAATGGAAATTGTTAATTTACAGGATTATTTGCTTCAATATTAAAGAGTATTTGCTCCTGTAGTCAACGATTATTGGGGTAATCGCTGATATAATTAATTCTTTACAGGATGGTTACAAAATGTAGCAAATCAAAATCTCGTATTTGAAATCTTCCATTACAGCTTTTCATAATATGTATTACAATTACAAAATCCAGTTTTTTGAAATCTTGCATTTTCATCTCGCACCAAAAAATCTCGATTTTTTTTCTGTGAATTTGTTTTTGAAAATTATGAAATATAATTTTTGACAATAATTTCAATTTTTTTTTGTCGAAATTCATTTTTAAAGCGAACATTTTTTTCGACAAACTGATTTTTTTGACAAAATCTAATCTCTTAAACTTCATATTTGACAATTTTGTTTCTGTTTTTTTCAACCATTTTTTATTGGACAAATTATTTTTTTGCAATTTTTTTTTTTTTGATAAATTTACGTCGACGAACTTTTGTTGTAGATTTTTTTTGGACAAGTTGTTTTGCCGATTTATTTGACAATTTATTGTAACAGGAGTTTTTTAATTGCATTTATTTGTCTCTAAGGACGTGCATTTTATTTTCTATTTGGTTCATTCACCTGACAAATTTTTTTTCCAGTCTTTGTTTGACACATTTTCTTACCAATTTGTTAAACAATGAATGTCAATTCGACCATATTTATTTTTATAAAAAAGAAATTTAATATTTTTGTTCGGATCTTAGCACTATGCATTTTGTTAAATGTCAAAGTCCATTTAAAAAGATTTATAATGGTGCCAGTTTTCTAGCTTCTTAAGATATTCCAAATTGCAAATATATCACAACGCAGACTTATTTTTAAATTCTTAACCAACGCAGCGGGTTTAAAGTGATTTAAAAAATTTGCTTGGTTTCCCATTTCCTGTCGACCATCATACACAACATCCCCAAACACATCATCAGGAATGGTTGGCTGCGTCATTTTTATATAGTCTCTAATTATCCGCCGGGTGTTACATGCTGACAACTTTATAAAAATCAAATATCGAATTAGACTGCCAATAAAGTGAAGAGAGTTTAAAAAGGGGCCTTTTGACTGATTGCGGGTTAATATGAGGCTTTGGCCAAAAATGATTTCACACTAGACTTAATTGAAGTACATATATGCAGCACTCTAATACCCTAAGTGGGTGTGGGTGCATCAAATCAAACCATCTCTATTTACTACTAGCGAATTTTGAAGAGGAATTCAATTGCTCCCTAACGTGCGGGAGTTATGGAAATACGCCAACTTGAAATAAAAATTTCATGTGTCCATCGGCTGATGGATTAATATTTTCCCTCTCGAGCATCATCATTGCCTATACACTTATTTCAATGGTTATTTAAGGAGCTTCACCAAAACCAACCATCCAGCCAGTCAGCCAGCTAGCCAGCCCATCATCCACACCCGGGCCAATAAAGTGCCCGTCCAACACATAACAAAAAAAATTTATATAAAAAAAAAATAATTAACTTAAAAATAATACACACTTGATTGAGTCGCTAATTGAATTTAAAATGTTCCCCCTGAAGCAATCTATATGCATGGCATGTGTGCAATTATATGCACTCTTGTGTTCGCCCGCGCTTCCAATTTATGCGCTCTCGCAATTTTTTACTATATATTCCATAATTGCATATTTATGAAAGATATAGGATATATGTACATACATATGTATATGGACAATTAACAATCTACCCATTTATAAATTGGAAAAAAAAAAATTATTAATAGTTCGACGAGGCTATGGAGCGCTGCGTTGGCTACTCATCAAGCCAACCATACAGAAACAATTGAATTAGTTTTGTCGTCAAGAGCAAAACAAACTCGACTTTTTGAAACGTTGTCGTACCTTTCTAAAACTTAATAATCTGGTTTGTTGTTTTGTTGAAAAGTTTCATAAAATATTTCAAAAAATAATTTTTAATGGAGATACAAATTTTAAAAAAATTTTCACAAACTAACTGGACATTAATAAAAGTTTCTTTTATGATTTACTGCCTGATATGGCTGGCTTCTGTATCTCTTCTGTATCCCATGTATGATAGCTGCGACGCACGCGGTGAGTTGTGGTTTGGTGCCATGTATCCTATCATCTGTTATTGAAATTAACCACATATTGATACAGTTGCCAGTGCCTTAAGAGTAAAAGGAGATGCAACTGACCATAGAAACGTTTCGATTTAATGATGGGAAAATCAATACCTCCTACCTGCCCTTAAACGACTATTGACGGAAACAACGCAAGACACACAAGGCAACTATGGATATGTAATTAAGTTCTGAGTTGAAAGGTCGATATCAATCTATCTCCTTCTGTGCCCCCTTTGTATTATGGTGAAATAAATCCTTTCAGAATAATTAAAATCGGCAACAGTTTATAAATAAAATTGAAAATATTACCTGCAATATATCCAACCACAAAATAGAGGGAACTCAATGTCAGACTTCCCGCGAAAAATAATCACATTACGACCTCAGTATTTAGTACCCATATCAAGTTAATCAATCGCACTGTGTTTGATGGTAGACTTAGCAAATTCATAGATCATCACCATGATGATGGACAGAAAAAAAAACTCCTTCCAAAATGTTATATTTTTAAATAGAGATACATTAGATTGGGATTGATTTTATTTTTCCAACGTCAAGCACAAAGAAGCGCAGCCACATTTCATCAGATCTAAATTCATTTCTCCCAATTAATCCCTGAAGCTAGCTCGGAAACTCTTTTTTTTTTTGTGTTTTGTTTTAATGAAAAACTAATCAATGAAATTCAAGCGTGTCGTTTGTGCACATCCCACAGCATGTTTTGATATATTCCACAGCTGAAAATGATTCTTCTAAAGATAGCCTTAATTTACTGATTAAAAAATTGGAATTATAGGGACATATTTATGCGTTCACCAGATTTTTCAAAGAGGAATGATTAAACAGTCCTCCACAGTCGATATTAAAAAGTTAAAAAAAAAAAAATGGATACGTGGTATTTTTATTTCCAGAACTAGGTTGCGATACCAGCTTCTCCTTAAGTCAAAATTATTTTTTTAATTTCACAAAACACGAACTAGGTTGATTAATTCTGTATGCCCTACAGTTTTTTTTTTTTTTTTTTTGCTAAACTCGAAACCACAAACAAAGATTTTGTGTTGTGAGTGTACTTTTCAAGTGATATCCTTCTTAAAATAATAAGAAAAACTTCTCCGTTTTTTCTTCGTTAAATAATTGTGATTTCTATATGTCGTCGCTTTTCCGGTAGAGTGGCATAAGTCAAAATTCACAAATTTTCATAGAGCCATTTAAAGCTTTTTGTCATATTTTTAATAACAAAAAAATCGTTGTTAATAAAAAATTAAAGTAGGAAGTTGAATACATTTTTTTTTACTGTAAGATGGTATACTAAAATTTATAGAAAACGCAATATTAAAAAAAAATATTAATCTAGGTCTGCTGATTTTCTAAAAAATAAGTATATTTTCCACGATGTTTTTTTCTGGCTGTAAACCCTCTTTGGTGGCTATTTATTAGTTCATTTATTAATGAAACGATTTTAATTTTGACTTTAATTTCAATTTTACAATTTTACATTACTCTTAATTATTTTAATTGCGCTAGCCCACGAATTAGAAAGCAAAACAAGAATTAGGATAAGTAAGGGTAGAGAGCGAGTAAGAAAACCTTTGATGAATTTTAGGAAATGTTCAGAATTTGAGAAAGTGTTTGGATAATAATTGAAATTGAGCACGTTCGCGAGTTATAGTTTTAAAGAAAAGTTTAGATATTTCCTTTTTTAATAAAAAATTTATTAGGAACATTACATTTTGAGAAATTAAATATATAAATTAAAGGTACAACGGTGATAAATGAAGTAATACATTCATAACTTCTCCCCCCCCCCCTCAAGATTCAGGTGATCGTGGAGTTAGTATGAACTTCATATCAACTGATTCGTTAACAAAGTTGATTGCTGATTCGTTGGTTGGAATTCTTATGTCATTCTTGGTTGGGCTCTCAGATTGTGTATGTATAAGGTTGTGTTTAATGTACAATTTATAAATATAAAATATTTATTCTACTGCCGAAAAATTGAATATCATAAATACTCATGCATACAAAAGATAATTTAAATTTAATTTTAATTATTATTTTCAACCACAGCCATATGCATTCCACGAAGTACCGTTATTACTAAAACAATATTGCCTAGGAAGAAGTTCATGAAAAACACTTACTAAATAATTTTATCTTTATTTTTATATATTTAAACTGGTTTGAATATTTCATAAAGAACTACATATGTATTTGGCAAACATCTTACGAATATATTAATTTTTCAGCTCTTCACAACTTTTATTTTTAAATTTTCGTTTTTTTTATGTTAAAATATGTGATTTTCTGTTTTTTTTTTTTGTTAGAATAGAACTATAACTTTTTTTTTAATTCTGGGTGTTAATTTATTGCGCCGATTATTGAATTCGAAAACTGTATCGTTTTCTTTTATAGGAGGGGGTACATTCCTTTTTTTGTTTATATTTTCTATTGTGAATGCATTGTGGTTCTCTATTTTAGTTTTTATTTTAGCATACAAATTTATTCGAAATTCTTTTAATTTGTTAATGTTATCATGTTTCGTGAGATCTTTTTTAAAATTGGGTATTCTACCAGTGGTGTAAGATTTGTTACAGAATGAATACTATTCATTTTTTATAAATTACATATCTTTACAAATTTGTTTCTTATCTCTATCATGTATATTAATCTATATAAATGTATATCGTATTGATCGCAGAAATCTTTAAACAAAGAAGATGTAAATTCTGATCCTGAATCACAAACAATTGCTGTTGGTTTTCCATGATGTGCGAAAAATTCTCTTAAATTTGGATGATATTAAAACTATTACGAGCTTCCAAGATAAACGCAGATGCAAATTTAGAAAATTTATTGACTACAGTATACATCTATATGTAGAATTTCTAGGGGAAGATCAGGTGTTTCTGTTTTTTTAAAATTTAATTTTTGGTGGGTGTCTTTCGTATTTTAAAAGTTGAAATTTTCCACAATTGTTTTTGTTATTTTTGTTTCATATTTGGAAAGTAGTATGTTCGTTTTAGGTGTTGGTGTGTTTCATTTATTCCTCTTTGATTACTCTTTATGTGGTACTGATTTATTAGTTCGTCTTGTCTATCGTTATCAATCAAGTCAGTTACTTTTTTTCTGTGCAGCGAATTAATTTAAAAAGTTTATTATTAGCAAAGAATTTTGAATACACTTCTTGAATTATCTTAAATGTATCGTCATCAAAAAAAAAACAGATGTAAGTTTTTTAGGAGTTAAATAGTCTTTAAGAATATTAATAATCACATTTTCATCATTCAGATATTGTTGTTGAAAAGTTTTACGACCGACGTTTATTTTTAAAAGGTATAATGAATGTCATTTTTGGTTTTGTATTGCAGTTTGTTTTTTATAAAAACCATTTGATCGTTAAATTCATTAAGAGGCCTTTCAGAAATAGGTATGCCATCATTCATGTTTTCTACAGCAGAGTGGATAGTATCGAAAGTAGAATAGTCTTTTTCTAAGTCATCTATATCATTAATAGGTTCGTTTTAGCAGGAATTATTTAATTCTGGTCTTGAATTTAGAGTTGGTAAAAATTTCTCAAAATCTGAATAACTATACGATTCTGGATTTGAATAATTTATTTCGCTTGAATTTAATTGTGAATTTCTTCATTAGCACCATAATTTTGGATTGGGTTTGTAGTATTGTTTGCTGAGTTTCTGAAGCTGGATTGTTGCGTATTTCTTGTGTATCCAGTGGATAATTCCTTTGGAGTTCCAGATGATTTAATATATTTTGGATTAGTATGGGGGTTCAAATTACGACTTGGATAAGATGAAAGTTGTTTAGTGTTTGGATTAAAGAATGCTTGATTTTGTGGTATATGTATATTATGTTGTTTTTGATTTTGAAAATATGTGTTGGAATGTGGTGTATAAACATTTTCTTGATGAGAAACAAAGTTTGGTTTTTGGTTATATGGTATATTAGGACAAACATTATTACTAGAATTTCTATTCGTAGGTTGAAATCTGTTGGATGTAAATTGTCTGTAATTGTTTAAATTATTTTGATCTGAATACCTCATGTAAAAACAATTTTGCTCTTTAATGCAACAAATGAAAGCTTCTGCAAGAGATTTTGGCTTCATTACTCTTACTGTTGATCCAAGAGGTTCTCTAAGACCAATAAGAAATGTATTCAGGCACATTTTTGAGTAGAGATTACTTTTTGCAGTAACAACATTAGAGTCTTTTTCAGGAATATAAACAATTTTAGAGTAGAATTTTTCTACTGAATCATTTAACTGCCATATGTTATGGAGATCACGAATAAGAGATGTTTCATTTCTATTATCAGAATAGTGTAAAATCAAATTTGTTTTAATATCATACCACTCTAATGGAGTTCCAAACCTATTAAGTATTTCGTTTGCTTCTCCAATTATCTTATTTCGGATTGCTCTCATAATAATTAGAGCATATGGAGTTTTATCTAGGCTACTCATTAAAACTGAAATTTCTTCCACATTACTTATAAAAAATAATCTATGATTTCCGTCAAAATTAGGTAAATCTTTTACAGCATCCGGAATTTTAAGTGAATTCAAAATCAAATAAATATTTTCCACGTTTAAACTGTTTGTTTCAGTGTGATTTAGATTCGTATGATTATTTTGATTATGTAGTAGAATTTAAAGTACTATTGTGTGTGTTTGCATTAAGATTTTTACCATATAGTTCGTTATCAGTATCTATTTTATTATTTAAAGCCATTTTGTAATTATATTTGTATCTACTTGTATTTGTATATTTTGTATTTTTCAAAAATTTAAGCCTAATTTTAAGGTAGGTATCGAATTTTTTTTTTTTTTTAGGTAGGAGTGCAATATGATTGCATCAATAATAATTTATTTTTAAAAAATTTATAGTAAGATTAAAATTAGCAGAAATAAAAAATGCTAATGTTAGTTTCCAGACTCAAAGAATTGAAATTATCCAACGATGTTGTGCTCCGAATCCTTATTGGTTTGCCTTATTCAATGCCACCAATTTTCTTTTGATGTGAGGTTCACGTTTTGATTAAAGTTCTATGTTGATATTTTTGATTTGTTTTTTCTTTTGCAATATTCTTTTGCAATCTTGAGTATGAACTCATGTCAATATTCTCTTGATATATTTTTTTTTTGTTGCAATTTGAATACATATACGTATTGTCGTATATGTTAATTTTTATTTTGATATATTTTTGTTTTATTTTTAGTTAGTTTCAATGCATATGAAAATATTAAGACTGGGCCAGTTATAGCTTTAAGGAATTAATATCAAATTTATTACGAACATATATATGTTGAGAAATTTAATATATCAACCATTAAATACTTAAACTACCTATATGAACAATAAAATGAATTAAAAATTCAAAATATTTGTTACATTATTTTAATTCAATTTTACTTGTTTAATGATGATGTAGATTATAGGCACCTACATAAAAAGGCGATTTTGTTATTCGAAAAACAGATTATTTAAACTCATTTTTTTTCTAACTAAGTTTTATAACCTAACTTACCGAAAAACTTAAGTAATTAAAAATAATAAAAGGTACATTATAAAAACTTAAATAAGTACATTCTCACAGCTTTTGATTTAAAAAAGTAAATAATAAGTGATAGCGTCTGAACAGAACTAATTCCGACATTTTTAATGAGTAACTTTTTAGTAACTTTTGAGAGGTTCGTAAAAATCTTGGAATTTCATTTTTTTTACAAAGGTAATATCTTTTTGGATGAAATAACAAAGTTAGTGTTTTCCACGGACCTCGTATTTTTAATCGTCTTCATTTTGTGAAGGCAAAATTTGAACTGCGTAGGTATATAAAGCTATCATGAACTTATTCTTTTGTTGCACACAGCAATTACACTGTAAAACACAACATCGATTTCGGTAGTTGCTTTCTCATTGAATCTCTTCAGGTATTTGAAGACGCATCTGGAAATCTCGTTAGCTCCTTCCTGCTTGACCTTTATGCCAAAAAAAAAAAAACAACTTGTTATTGCCAAGCTGACAAACCGTAAAATTGATAGCGTTGCACTTTTACACGTAGTAGAACGTTTCGGAATCTCCTGGAGATCATTTAAACGATAAATCCATCACTTGACAGCAGCTTATCTCGGTTCTTCTCTTCTTTATTCTCTAAATAATAATATCTCCTCTAAGTGCTTTTCATATTTTTCTCGTAAATTTTCTTTGTCTTAAACGTTTTCATAAGCAACGCAGTCCTCACATTGGTCCTTCTTCGGGTTGTTGAAAAATATCGTAATGTTTCTTGAATATTCGATAACATGGCAAGTACTTAGCAAAATTAAGATTCTTTTTAGTGCACTGTTCAACGTAATTTCTGTGTAGTTCGGAAATTGTTTTGCCTCCGTCAATGTATGCTCTCTTTGAGTTTGCAATGCAATAGTGTCTTGGCATACGTGGAATCGAATCAATGTGGTCTTTTCTATCTCAATGTCAAGTTTATTATGGGATATGTACTTCCCTGTATTATCCTTGTCAATCTTTGTAAGAACAGTCCTGATAGGTCTATGACTTATTCCTAGAGTTGATATAAAGAAGGTTTAACATACCCTTATCCGCGTATTATGGACATTAAAATTAAAAGCATTATTTCGACTTCGTATCTTTCCTGTACTTTTAGGTATTTAAAGTTGATCTTTCTCTGCTCAGGTACAATTTTAGGAGCAGAAATTTACAGCAGAAACTAGGATTACAGGTTCACATCTATGATGACTATTTGTAGAGAAATCGGTGGTGACGTTTTCTTTTTCGTAGTAAAACTCCTCATGTCTGGAGAACATGTGTTGTTGTATAGAACATTCTTCATCTGACGATGCTGGTCCATCAGTATAAAATTCAGATGAATCTATTAAAATTGGAAAAACTGGAAAATCTTCTGAAATTGAAATTGAAGCACTTGTTTCTATTCCATGAACCACCAAGTCTGTAGATTCAAAGGATAAGATTGAAAATTTTGTGTAACCGTCCACACTGTCTTTCGTTAGGAATCTATTGCTTGCTACTTCTTGCCAATTTGACAAGTTGTTCGGAACGACTCTAAAAAATATACATAGATGGTACAAATTATACTTTCTTTTGATTTTAATAATTGTTAAGTAAAACTGGCATTTTTTTTGCTAGGCAAATCAGACATAATCTAATAAGACAAAAGTGTCAGTTTTCTCAAAATTTAGTTTGAAGAATCTCACAAATTTTTTTTGCGGAAAAATGTACCAATCTAAAAAATGTCAAAATGATGAAAAAAATCTTACCGGGTTGCTGCTTTACTATTTGGCATTTTCTAAGCTGTATCGTTTCCTATCGATAATAACAGCAGAACTAAAAAATGTGACAGGGATGTTTGTGACAGCGGCACTTTTTCACAACGCGGAAAATAGAAGATAATATCTTAAATCCAATCTACTTCATTTTCAAACGGAGAGCACATGCACAAATTATTAAAAATAAGGGGAGCCCGAACAAATTCAAACTTTACGCAACCTTGTTCAAAGAATCAAAACTTTTTGCAGGCCTGGCAGCAAAAACATTTGTGATAAAAACTTATCAAGAATTGTTCTCTGCTCTGTCGATGTCGAATAAAGTATTCTTGAAAAGCACCAAACAATTCTTCTAATATAAAATTTCATCTTAATGAGGAAGTTCAGAAGCGGATTGAGGTCAATTAGCGCCACTTAACCAGAAGCTTTAGCGAATTTAGAAACCAGAAACTTTAACCCACTGTAAACAAACTGGCTCTAAGTTTATTTTGGAATCGACAGTTAAAGCTTTCAATTTGAAAATCTTTCAAGCCTCGATCTCGATCTCGGTCAGTATAGTACCACAAAAATCTACTTTCGCGTCTCTCAGCTAGTCCTACTTGAAAATGCTATTGTCAATCCGCCCCTTGATTGTGTGGTGTATCCTATCCACATCTATATACATACATAACCTACAATTTATATTTATTTTCTGGAATATTTGCCACGAAAGCAGAAAGTGATATAAACAATTCACATAAACTTCTGGCAAATTAGTCCCAAAAGCTATTTCAGAAACATTAATTTGTTCTAATTGTGTTAAATATAATTAAAGTAGGACACTTTGTGGTCCTTCCTCAAAGAGCAAGAGAAGGTTAACCAAACCCGAATCCCCACATCTAAGCATCCACAAAAGACAAAACACAAACCATCAACAAAACGCACACAATTTTCAAAATTAAGTCTTTTCCAGTAGATAAATACATAGATAGATAGATACATAGATATATATTGTATTGTCTGTGGTTTTGTTTTGTCACAATTTACATAGTACCTACATGTGGACTTAGATCTACATATAATTATGAAGTAATATTATTTATTAAAATATATTCTATTAATTTAGATATGGTATTGATGGTTTTCTTTAGATGGTTCACCTTTGCCAAGTGGCATCTTTAGAAAATATAATTGCGAGAATTTTTCCTCCAAGTTGTTGCAAGTCATCATCATAATCACTTCAGAATATATTGGGTTTCTCTACGTGTCGCCTCCAAATTGACACATTTGTTTGTGATTTTGGGAAAACCATACAAGATGAGGGTTATTTTTTTCGATCAATATTTTTCTGGATAGAAAGCCAGCCATCAGAACATCTCACGATTTTTTTTTTTTTTTTTCATTCATCTTTTTCAACTTTCAGCGTCATTTCCATATAAATGGTGCTATCATTATTATAATTCTCTCTCTGGCAATTAATTATACATATCTACATAATATAGGTAAATAATCTTTAGTTAATATAAGGACCTACATACCATGCTATATATATATATATTTGGGATTCTTATTTTGCCGCAGGGAAGAAACGCACTAGGAGAAAAAAATGGAAGGAATAGACACAACATTTTGTGTGCTTGTCCAGAATCTTTATAAACAATATTGCCCATTTGTTGGAATTTTGGAAATACTATAAAAAAAACTATTCTCAGATCCAACCCTATATAATAATAACCTCATACGATGTATAGATAATGCTTAATTCATATGACATGGAGTCGTTTAAGGGCATCATTAAAGGACTTAACTTCATGCCAATATACAAAAAAAAAAAAAATATATACTATATAAATATGTACATGACCTAACAGCGGGTGGGAACTGAACGACCGGCCGGCAATTCGAATATATACTCGTATATGTATCGATTTCTGAAAATCTCTCTTAAACTTAATCCTAGGCATACACAGTTATGTACTCATAAAAAAGTTTATAGATGATTTGAAGCAGACAACGAAACCTCGCAGCCGTTTATGTCTACTATAATGCAGGAATTATATTCCAAATAGCACCCAGTGGTTTTTTTTTTTTTGTAGGCCGATAAAATTTTATGCTTCAGGGGAGAGCGGGGATGGAAGTGAAAGTAACACTTTTTTTAAAAATAAATTCGAGACTTCTTATAACATTCTAAAAGTGAAACCAAACAAACAAATAAGTTTTTAAAATGTAATTAACATTGATTTAATCATGGATTGACTGACTCCGTAGGCGGTGCAAAAAATGTCCAGTGGCAATATTTTTTTCCATTTCTAACGATAGAAGTTTTGGAACATTTTGTTTTTTTTTTTCTGAAAATTATTTTTAATGACATTTTTGTCAGCATTTTTGCAACCCTTTTTTTAGGCCCAGCTAATGTTTGACAGCTTTTTGTTCACAATTTATTTTTTGAACAGTTTGGTTGTTTCTTGACATTTAATTTTTTATTCGTCAATTTTTGGTATGCTGATAATTTTTTTTGACGATTTTTTGCCAATTTATTTTGAAAATTTTTGGTCTGACAATTTTTTTCAACCATTTTTTTGAGGACGAACAAATCGACTTCCTTTACAATTTATTTGTTCATCAACTTGTAATCCTTTTATTCTCACTGTTTAAACAAATTGGCAACATTTTTTATTCCATGATTTTTCAACAGAGAGACGCTTGAAAAATTTTTCTTGACACATTTTTCTCTGCCAATTTTTGTAAACCCTTTTGTAAACACGAACATTTTTTCGACAAAATTTACTTTACAATTTTTATTCGCGCGGTTCAAAAAAGTTTTTATTTGGAAAAAAAATTTGTTTGCCTTTTTTGTGGAACATTTTTTTTTTTCATATTTGCAATAGATTTATGTACCTATGTGATTTACTTTAAGTGAATTTCAAAAAATATTTCAGTGCTTTCAGTTTTTTATGTGAAATATTATTTCGGTAAAATTGCTTTTTCTTTATTAAATTTTTCATCGAAATCTGTGAAAGCCATTTACGAGAAAGTTGAAAATCAAAAATAAAATTCCACACTTTAAAATTCCAAGAAATCACAAGTATTGAAGGATGTTGATTTTTTTGCATTTTGTTCTTCTACGAAGTTCAGAATAGGTAGCAACTTAAAGTACCCTTAAAAAGGTCACTCTCTCGCTTAGAGGAGAGCTTAATTCTGATATCTGTATTCTGCATCAGCCTCAAATTATCAGCTAGGTAACAGTAGAACCGTTATGCACTTCAGCGGAACTACGCGGCACTGCGCTTTGCAAAAATATTATTAAGCTGCAACTGAACTTCACACAATTTCATACGAATTTGCAATTGCGCTGAATACGGTCTTATCTTTAATTCATATTGCTTTAATATTTTTTACCTGCAAAATAAGAAAGTTTGAGATTAAATTAAAAAAAAAACACCCAAAGTGATTTTAACCATTTTCGACCCCAATCACATATAGTATCACCGTTACTAAGCCTACCGGCATAACAGTGTTCAGTTCTGCGAATGAGCAAACCTTTTCTCCATCAATGTCGCAAATATGATAATAATATTGTTTTATCCTGAAACAAAAGGAAAATTCTTGAAGTGTTAACAATAGATACAAATCCACCTACTATTGAAATAAATTGGTTAAGTAGGAGTTTTGAAAATATTTAATTGGGGCCAAACATCGATTTTAATAGGAGCCGAATTTTTTCGGGGAAATTTTTTTTTTAAAATGAAAAATATTTTTGTTTATCCTGAATCGTAACAGAAGTTCTTTAGGTGTTAATAAATTGCGAATTAAATCATTCAAGTAGCGGATTTTAATGAATTTAGTGGCACAGTCACAGTTACTTTTGGGGATCAACAATTCTATGCCCACTTCCGAACATCCGGGCATTCTATCATACACCTACCCAAACATCGGGATATGACTGTCTTATGCGCTAAGTATTATGTCACGGGCACAGTGATTTCGTTCTGCCAATTAGTCTGTGGGAAATTAAAACTTTTTGATATACGAGTATATAGGTACCACCGAATTTTTTTGAAAACCAATTGTGTGAGACCAATTTGGCCATAACTTCCAGGTCTGCAAGTGTCTGCATTTTTCTGTGCTGTCTAAAGGAAAGCATGCAATCATGCGCAGCAGCTATCTATGATAACCTCATTTTCAATATTTTAGATTCTCTAAATTTTAAAGACCTATAAAATGTTTGAAGGTACTTTGTTTGGTTAAAACGAACAACGATGCTGACCCTGACCTTGATATATATATAAAAAAAAAAATATCCATTCCTTGTACTTTTTCTCCATCTTCGGTTCATGTATATTGTCGGTTGCTTTATTTCTTTTTTCCATGCAACACAGCAAAAAAAAAACAACATCACTTTATAACTCAATTATTTTTTATCTGGTTAAAGTCCCAAAACGCAACAAAGAGCAAAATGTTATTACAGCTAAATGTTTCCTATAATAACAGGACATCTCATATCACTTTACATCACTGTCACCGCTTTCCAATTGCCCTTCTGTAGAAACCCATCATCGTAGACTGCTGCCACGCAAGACATAACACACAAACTATATGCTCATTAACTTCCTCCTCTTTTTTTTTTTTTTTTTTTTTTTACCTTCCAACGAACTATTTAGCTGCCATCAAGGAACATTTTGTCGCTTTGAGCAGAGATAACGTGATGGTGTTGTCATCAGTGTAAAATAACACGCAATCCTTTTATGATGGCGAGAATAACCATTTCGCAAAAAAAAAAAAAAAAAAATTAAAATTAAAGAGAGTTAGGTCTACAAACAATAAATAAAATTAGAAAAAAATCGAGCAAATCGTTTTTTTTATTATAAGTATTAGGTAAAAAGCTGAAATAAGAATATTGTAAAGTATTAACCGCTTCAATCTAGAATTTTTCAACAAGATTGATTAACACATTTTTGTTGTTATTTTCTTTTTTGTTGACTGGTCCGCTTCGAGGGTTCCAAACATTAAATATCTCGTAAATCGAAATTCAGAATTGTAAATCTCGGATATCTAACGAAAACTCACAGTTACAAAATCTCGCTATGAAAGAATCTCACTAAAATCTGGAAAATTAAAATCTCTGAATGTGATTTGGAAAATCTTTCAAGGACGGAAATTGGGAGTAGGAGCAAGAGGAGAATATTATTTCTATTGCCATAGCCAAAATAAATAATAATAAAATAAAATTTGAGAAAGGGTTGTCCCCATACTTCAGATGTCACTCCATTCGACACCCACAACCAAAGGTACATTTAATTGCTTCTATTTTAATAGTACTTCAGAGTAAACCCGCCTAAAAGTATACTTTTTTGTGCAAGGGAAATCACATCAAAATTAATAACTTGCACAGACAGAAAAAGAACCACAAACAATTAGCATGGTGCGTTCCAGAGATATTTTTTAAAACGCGTCATCTAATTTTAATAATAAAGTTTAAGACGATTCGGTTGCTTTTCTATAAATGTTTCTTTTCCTTTTATTTCATGTGGTTATTTTTTTTTCTGCTGTGCTAAATATCATAGCTAATGTGCATATATTAACTAGTTAATTTGCACATTAACGGTAACACATATAGCGTCAGATGAAATTTCCCTGTTTGTTTTTTTTTTGTCGGTTTTCATTACAAACTCCTTTGTTGGGTTGGAGAGGATTAAGTTTGAAACTATAAAATCTCTATTAAAATTCAAATGCTTTTCACACCCATTCCATCCATGAATATGCAAATAAAATAGCAAACAATAGCAAAATGAAAACCCCCATCCACTGAGAATCCACAAAGTATGCAACGCACTGATATCTACCAAAGAATAACACAAAGTAACCAACAAAAGCCATCAAACGGCAATTTAATCCTCTGACCACGAAGAGTGTAATTTCCTTGAAAAGTCGTAGCCGCGTCTCCTTCGGCCTTATCGTCGGAAAGATATGTTTCAATTCTACTTAATCTTTTTAGTTGAAACAATTTGTATATATACTTTAGAGTTACGAGCGTTTGTTGATTTTGGATGAAGTCTTGATTGAAAAAAAGAAAAAAACAATTTCAAAATAACTCAAAAAATTTTTCAAAATTTTATTTTGATGATAGCATTAGATGACACCTCGAATCTTCTTACTAAAAATACGTAGGAAGTTTTGGGTTTTGATTTATATCTATGTTCAAAAGAAATTGACAATTTTTGTTGACATTTTTAGGACGAACGCACTGCAAACTCATTTAAGTTTTTAAATTTTTTAATTTGATCCCATCTTAAGGCGGTTGAATTTTCTTATGGGCCATACATAGAATACATTTTTATAACCAAGAGTTTGTTTTTATTCCTATGCCCAGTAAGTATTTTTGTCGGCTTTGCTGTCATAAATATTTGTTGACGATTTTTTTCCGACCAATTTTCTTCCACAAAACATTTTTTACAATGTATTAAAAAAAAATTTCCAACAGTTCTTTGAGTAGATTTTGTTCATCAATTTTCTTGTGGAAACTTTTTTTTGGCAATTTTTTAAAAAGTTTATAGATATCCAGTTTTTTAGGATGACAATTTTTTTTTGACAAAATTTATTTTTCAAAAAAGATATTGTTTCTGTACCTACATGAACAATTTGTTCCCCTATTTTTTTTGTCGACATACGAGTAGCATATAGCATTTTTTTTGTATTGAAATAAAACAAAATTCCTTGGAACCCACAAAATACTTTTAATTCAAAAAACAAAAAAATCAAATAAGCCATTGGGATTGCATATAAGCCATATGCATTTATAAAATATTTAAAATACATTTCCATTTTTGAGTAATGTGAAAATAAAGTGCTTTTTTAATCCTTGTCCTTGTCACCTGCTTATCTTAGAATTCAAAACAGAGTTTTACAAATATGTCCATTCTCTCTTGTATCTCTTGTATAGCTTTTTAAATGCTATCCCCATTTAACCCAGCTGCCAACACCAGCCACAGAATCCCTTATAGAAATATATTCCCCATCGTCCTACCCCTAAAGAAACAAAATTTCAGATGTAACGTTCATATGATTCCCTCTACGAAATTAGTCTGAGGATTATAATCTGAGTGATGACATAACATTTGGCATCTTTCGTTTTTCTTAAACATCTACTTTCGTTACAAAAAAAAAAAACCAAAAAAACACCAAACCCTCCCTTCACCTTATACATATATATATATACAAAAAAAAAAACAATACAAAAGCACTTAACTATAGAAAAAGTATTATTTTACTTCTCCATAATCATCAGCCACATTGTATTTCATTTCATATAATATAATATCTATTTACTGTTATTTGTAAATGTTTATCCATCAGCATGAATTTTCTTCTCAACATGAAGATTGACCTGCAGAGTCAGGGAGTATATTATATTGATGACGAAATGTGCGAGAAAACCCTTTTGACCTTTTATTGAAATGTTAAAGTAACTTTTCTTAAATTTATTTTGATCGAAATAATCTGAATCTGACCTCTTTGCTTTTTATAGACGCATTATATATCTCAAAATGAACCCATAACCTTCACCTACATTTTTAAGGTACTCCATATAGCAAATCTTTATGTATAAAATCGTAACCCTTAAAGGCAAAGGATTTTTTTTTTTTTTTTTTTTTTTTGCAGACCAAAACGATTTGAGTTCAAGGAAGTAGCAAGTAGCAGTATATTTATTATGTAGGTAATCTTAAAAACAGAGCACAAAATGGCTTCTTTTCACCTGGAACTTTATATCCAATTAATTGAATAAACGAATAAACTTCGGTCAAATTAATTCAATTCCCATATAATATTGAACCTGCTGCTACAGCAGAGGCTATCTACAGGATAAAATATTTTCCGAAATAATAGGGTACAGCAAAATATATACATAGGTAGAGCTGGGTTGGGTATATATGTATAGTGATTGTAATAAAAATTGATTTATGAAACCTATTTGCTTTGAAAATACATTTACCCGGAAATAATACAGCAGATTTTTTTTTTTTTTATATATCTCAAAAAAGGTTTTATCGTTCGAACGAGAAAATATGTCTTTCAGAATGGAATATCCTTTTTTGTTTTTGGGAACAATCAATTTGATTTCAAAGCGTTCATTTTCATGTGCGGAAAAAGTACCTTGTCAGAAGATATTAATTAACTATCCAGTCTACAATCTATTAGAAATGAACATCAAACTTACTTAAAAACTCACTTACTGATTATTTACTTTCAAAACAAACCTGATAGTTTTTTTTAGGACAATTCTGTTGGTTCATTGCGAAGGCAGTGCACCAATTTTGGCCTTTTTGGCCATTAGCTTGAGTTTAGACATAGATAAACCAAGTTGTCTTCTGTGTAGACAGAATTGTAGGTGGCGCGAACCACGAAGAAATGATCTTCCTTTTCATAATCTCGCAACTATAAAATGACGAGTTTTTAACGATCTCCTTCCCATTTGTGTTTGGCACCAAACAGAATCTTCACAAATATCAACTGAAGTTTCGCGAATTTAAATTTCAATTTGTAAGATTTTGCTATTACGAAGTTATGAAAAATATGATTTTAGTTACTGCGAAATTTTGTGTAGCAATCCCACATAATAACTTTTGAAAGCTGCAACAATAATAAAAACATTATTCACTCGAGCTTGTAGTACACTCTGTCAGTGTCATAATCAACCAAGAAGATATTGCAACTGAAAGGTATGTCGTTCGTTCAGTTGCAAGTCACTTGACAACAAACAAAAAAACACAAATATTGAAGATAATAAACTCGCTCATATCCTTTTTCGTGCCCATTCGCCAAGAAAATATCTAATATCAAACCAACTCAACCAACAAAAAGAGCTGTTCGAGTTCGTCCTTCTCCAAACCTAGAGCATGGATGCCACAGATGTCCATAATCATCATCATCACCATCCATCGTCTGTCGGTCGTCATCGTCATCGTCCTTGTTGTCGTTGGCGTTGTCGTTGTTCGGCGGTCGTAGTTGTAATTGTAATATGTATCTACAAAAAAGTTCTTTTTTTTTCAAGATAAAAGGTAGAGCTTGAGTGTTTCGTTTTCCTTGGTATCACACGAACAGAATAAAACATCAATTTATATTCTCATCAAGTTACGGAAGATTTCGTTTGTATCGATATTTTTTCTCGGGACTAAAAAGTGTTTCTGAAAACTAACTATAAAGAGAGATTATAGAAAGCTAAGAAAGAAGTTTTTTTTGTGTGTGTTTTGAAGTGGGGTGTTTTCCAAGTTCAGTGAGTATACTCTTGGAAATTATTGTTATGCATGTTTTGAGATTGGCCTTTTTTGATCTATTTAACATGGTGTGCCACTAGAATATTTCCAATTAGTTACTGGCACCTTGAGTTTAATGCATTTATACAGGAATAAGTTTAATGTCTTCGTAAATATTGATTTTTTTTAATGTTCAGCAAAATTATTCAAAAAACTTTTGTTGATTAGGGTTTTTTTTCAAGGTTTTGAATATTTAAAATGATACGATATTTGTGTTTTTAATTTTTTTTTAAATTAATTTTTCACCTCCTTAATTCAATTTATTGAAAGCTTATATATTCTTAAACTTAAACGTTCCCGTATTAAAAAAAAAGTGGTTGTTAAAAATTTTAGTGGCCCATTCATATAGAAATCATTTAAAATACGGTCACTTGTGATAGTTTCTCTTTTATCATTTACAGAATACAGAATTGTTTATTTGTATAATTTTAAAGAACAGAATATGTACAGATTTTTTTTTTTTGAAATTTAAGATGCAAAGAATTTTGGAATACCTAATTTTGTATTTACAGAATTTTGAAATACAGAACTGTTGGTTTTTTTTCCCAAAATTTAAGATCACAGAATTTTGTCAATTATATAAATATGACCCCAACCTAGTTTTTTTTACATTGTAGAAACAAAAGTTTTTCAACAAAATTATGTTCGTCCTCAAAGAAAAAAAAAATATGGCTGAAAAAAATGCCAATAAAAATGGTCAAGAAAAAAAATTGAAATTGGAATTTTTTTTTTGAACTAGTAAAATAAAAATTGGTCAAAAATTAAAATGTAAAAAAAGTTGTCAAAAATAAATTTTTAAGAAAATTTCTTTAAAAAAAAAAATTATCAAACAAATTTTTGTCGCTGCAACCAAATTCCAAGTGACATCATACCATTCCAATCCAATTAAGTATTTAATTAATTTATAAATTCCTTTGCATTTAATAATATATCAAAACCAGATGAAGGTATCCTTTTTAAATAAAAAAAAAGTTTAAGGAAATTGTTTTTATCAAAGACATATGCAACTAATTAATAACCACATTTTGGAGAAAGAAAATCCCTTCATAAAGTAGCCAACCTTAATCAAAATATGCACATCAAAGAAATCTGTGAGACAAAATAAAAATTGGTTCTTTTTCTAATCAAGCGTTAATACCTTAACAAAGAGTTGTTTTTAACCAGTGCATAAAGAAACTCAATGCCAACACTTACCCTAAAAAAAAGGTGCTTATCCTTGCTGTTGCATACTCTAAGGCGTTTTTTAAATTTTATTTTTTGTCTTTTTTTGTTTTCAATAACAACAGTTATATCAAATTTCATGCGAAATAAAAAAAAGAACATTAAACGAAAGATAACGCTGATTACTTTGCTGGTTCAAAACAATTAACCCGAGGGAGAAATTTGTAGAGGTATATGCAAGAGCAACAACAACAACACGTTAATGGTAAACAGAGACGAGAAGGTACAAACTAAATCGGTGATGGACTGGACGGACGGCGAGGTGGGTTTTTGGGGGGAGTACGAGAGATCGAGAGAGTTTCCTTAATTGGCAGACATAAATGATTTTCTTATGGTTCTTTTTGCGAAATATCCTTGAGCATTTGAGAATAAGTCTAAATTAAAAACATTCCAATGAACGTTCTTTTGTGTCCTTTAGAACAAAAAAAAAAAAAAAACATTCCGTTTTTTTTTGTTCAATTTTAATTTTTCTTAACTCTGCTCTCGCAGCCACCGTTGTTGCCACCACGTTTGAACGAATTTTTAATTTCGTAATTTTAAAAGAAATTTTAATAGATTAGCAATAGTTCCTTAGAAAATGTCTTCCTGGCTACCAGACATTTTTAGGTTGGGGTCATAATTCTTATTCCAAAATTCTATAAATTTAAAATTCTGTATTCTTAAGTTCAAAAAAAAAAAAAAAAATTATTCTTTGTTCCAAAAGTCTCTAAATGCACAATTATTCTGTGTTCTTTATTCTAAAATTCTGAAATCTTTATTCTAAATTTCTAATTTGTTTTCTTTTTTTAAGTGTTAAAATGCATTTCTCTTTGAAAATTCCGTAAAACCTGCAAAATACAAAGTGTCTATTTTAGTCATAAAAAAATGTGCACCGTTAGAAAAATTAAACATTTCAACTACTCGTTTTAAAACTGTTCTCTTAACATTTAAATTCCTGGGTACTTTTCCGTAATAAGTTTTTATTTTTTAAATTTTATTTTGAAATCAATTTTCGAATGTAGTGACCCTATTAGCTGCCATTTTATGATGAATGATGATATTATAAAGTTCGATTGGAATGAAAAAAAAAAAAGAGTAAACAGTTGCCAGGGGCCTTGAGTTTTTCTCGTTAATATTTAACAAATTCAAATATATTAGATTTTTTTTTCAACACCCTCTTTTTTTGTGCATTATAAACATTATAGAGAGCTTGTGGAGGACGAAACTTGTGGTGTTTATAAGGGTTGACAAAATAGTTACAAAAAAATCTTTTTATAAATTTCATTTATCAACCCAACAACCCAACAAGTGCTTCCTTATCGATCCCCTTTTGTTTTTGTGTGGAAAACAATTTTAAAAAATCGAATACAGCTACATCATGAATATTTAAATATTGAAGGCTAAAAAGGTGTAGGAATTAATGCAGCTGATGGAAGTCTTTAAATTGGAAAACTTCAATTTTAAAATCTTTAGTTTGTTTTTGATGAATTTTTTTTTCTTTAAAAACTCAATGACAGTATCTTCATATATCACCTTTAGTTTGAATAATAGTAAAATGTTTTGAAGGAGGAATTTAAATTTAAAAAGAAGCAAATATGTAATTTTTTGATAAATTTTTCATCTTATGAAAGAAGAGTATGTTTGCTATTCTTCATTTTGCAATTTCGTAAATTGTTTGAGAGTTTTGTTTCAGAAATTTTATTTCACCAAAGCCTGTTAGCTTTCTGTGGGTAGGAGTCGTTTCGAAGTTTTTTTTTTTTTTGCTATTTTTCATTTCGAATTAATAATTTGATTGTTTGCATTTTTGGTTTACTTGCTTACTTAGTTCCTCAGGTTTATTACGTCCATTGGTTTCCCCGGTGCACAGGAACTCCTGGAGATGCATTTCAGCTCCTTCCAAACTCTTCTCCAGTGGTGCTTATTGCTCTTCGAACTTCGACCGTTCTCCACCAAGTGCATCTAGTTCGGCCTTGTCGTTTGAGTGAAAGGGTTCTATTGCATCGGTTGACTCACAATGCTTCGATGGGTTCCTGGCGTGTTCTGGAATGAAGTTCATCATTTGAGATTCGATTTGGCCAGAAATTTTGCAAACGTTTGCTGCTTTCTTGTGACAACAGTTGTGAGTTTCCAAGTGCTGCACCCATAAAAAAGCACGGATTCAACATTTGAGTGTATCACCATATTGTGGACAGCATAGCAAGCAAGCATACGCTGTGTTCTTTTTCTCGTTCCAGAACGATTCTTGCTATTACTTTGGTTAGAGCAGGGAGTACGCAAATCCCTCTCCAGTTTTCGCACTCCGTAAAATTTCCTTTCTAAGGAAGCTTGACAATCATTCCTTTTTTCCACTCTTCAGGAAAGTTCTCAATTTCCCTCACCCTCATCCCAGAAGTGATGAGTTGGTGCAGTTGCTGGCTCTGCTCGTAAGAACTCTGCGGGAATACCGTCCAACCGCTTTGTTGTTCTTCAATGCTTTGATTATGGATCAGATATCTTCTCTACTAGTGGGTACGGGTACAGTGCGTATTCGGGAAATTGTTACTTATGGCAGGTCGTTGGTTTGGCAATTTATTATTTATCAGTTTGTTTGATATGTTTCTACTTCCTTATGTTATGGTTTCTTCGATATAATCATCTTTGCCAATTTCACATTAATGAAGCATCAAAATTATATTGCAATCCGATTCCAATTTATTTTGATAATTGCAAGGGTGAAAAAAATGTCTTTCATCATATTAGTTTATGCAAATTATTCATTTCCACTAATGAGAGGAGTCGTCAATGACATTTAGCTCCTTCATTAGAATTACAGAATGCTATCCTTTTACACAAAGACTAAACACTAATAATGTACAATTGTACATTGTACCATGTAGGAAACATATCCTTATTTGAAATGTGGTCCTTTGAGGTAATTGATATAGCAGAAGCGAGAATTCGAATTTGTCTTCAAAAGATAATATAGTTGAATCTATCCAATACGACCCCCCTTCCAAGTTCATTTATTTAAATGGTTTCCAAGTGGAAACACCCAATCGTTAAATCTCTTTATTTATTTTTGTTCCTTTGCCCTTGCGTTCCCTGAAATGTTTTGCTTTATATATATATTTTTTTTTAGTTTTTTTTTGTTTCATTGTTATGCATGATGTTCACAAGTAATGATGATTTTATTCAAACAGACAAAAATGCTCGAAATTCTTATTCTTTCTCTTGCCATAGTTTTTTTTTGTTTTTGTTGTTGTTTTAGTTCCGAAATAAATCCGAACGATGTATAAATAGATGTTTATTGAGGTAGTTAACATCTCATTCTGGGTTATTTTGCATCACTGCTTACTGTGTGTGGTGTATATGGAAAGGTCGACTATAAAAAAGGACTCATATGTATTATGGTTAGGATGTGAGTTTTAGTGTTTAACACACCAAGTTGGTTATAAAAGCTCGCTTCACTTTTGACGAGCTCTCCATACGTACTTCAAAAGCTGGATTTTCTTTTCTTGCGTTTATATAGTGCCGTCGGCGTCTTCGGGATGGGATATCGCTCAACTTTCTTCAAAGTATTCGATTCAATGCACATTCGTTGAACATATTCGAAACACGGACAGGACACTCCACAACTTTTTGGAAACATTTTTAAAGTAATGTGTCTACTTCGAGATATGTCAAGACTTATAGCACTGAAAACTACACATTCTGACGGCATCTTTTTGGGAAGATATTATTATGCGTTTTAGCATTTTATTTTATTTAAAAAAAAAAATACTTAAATATCACATTCATAATTGTGAGATATAAGATCTTGTGGTTTTCCACCATGTTATAGCAAATCAAGGTTTTGTAATCGCAATTGTGTGATTTCCAAAGCATGATTCTATTCCAATTTGATACTCACGTTTTTTTTGGTGCGAGATGTAAATGCAAGATTGTCAAAATGCAATTGCGGAATTATAAAAACAGATGAGATTTCCAAATCCATGATTTTGATTCACCAATTTATAGCTACGAAATAAAACAAATTTAAATCTCACTTTTAAAAAAATCCTGCTTTTCATGATTCCAATTCAAAAAAAAATGTCCACAAATAGCAAAGTTCTGCTAAATAAATAAACTAAATTTGTTCAATGAAGTGGGTTCTTAAAGGTGATAAGCCATTTCGAGTAAAAGTGTGTTGATGAAAATCGATGAAATTTAATGCGATATATTAATTGAACATTGTATTTGCGTATTTGATATATTTAACTAACTACAATGTCATGAAAAGCAAGATTATTAATTTTGACGCTAGGTTTTAGTTTGGGAGAGATGACGGACGGTTGAAGCTGTCTTGTGGCTGATAACGATTTATATTTTGTATGAGTATACGTATGTACATTCTTTAAATTCACGCAAAACCTTAATGGGTATTTTACCTGGAAATGAAGATTCAATTAACTCCAATAGAGCAAGTAATAATGCATCGATAATCCCAATCTATTTATTAAAGACAGAGATACGTCAAAAGGATATTTGCTATTCATATAAGTTCACTCAAGCTTATATCTAATCATGTTAAAGTCATATATTTATGTTTATTGTATAATCTAATCGTACTCACAGAACCCCATTATATTATTATATTAGAACCCTCTCCTTTACCCTTTCCACTAATTGATACAATGGACGCAATCTTGAGATTATTAGCACTTAACTCCATTAGTAGAGATATACAAGTACATCGTTATAACAAGAAGTGTTAAGGAAGACTTCCTCAACCATGTAAAGAGCTTATTGGTCCATTAAAGTTTATTTTTCTTTAATTTTATATTTAAGCCGATTTAATAAAAGCGAGGGTTCCTATGGAAATTTATCATTGCAGTCACATTTTTTATTTATTTGCTTCATGCAACCCCCCTTTGTCAGCTTAAAAATAAAATATTTTTTTTTTTTGTATCCACTATAATTGTGTGTTTGTATTTTTTTTTTTTTCAATTTATTGACAATTATCTTTCTTCTTATTCTTCTTACAGATTGCTCAAATATTTTCTTAACAAAATATACATAGGTATAGAAAAATATTTGCAGGACAACTATTTAATAATAATACTAATAATAATTGAAAGGAGAGAAATAAGCCTGTAGCTTTCTACATAGCCGGTAAGTGGTCAACATTTTTTCTATATACATATATAATAAAATTGTATTTTTCTTTCGTTTGTATACATATTTACGAGTTTCAGAATGAAAGTCAAAGCGATTTGATTCTTTAATATTCATTCTCTATTCAGACCTGCACACTGAAGTCTTATAGAAGCTTAATTATACAAAGATAGAACAAAGGGAATAATTTTTCAGTAATTGCATTGATGGCAAAATTGGTTAAATTCCTTTCTTAAAATATGCCAAATATGCGAGTTCGCCGATTCTAATTTAAAATGAGTTAAGATTGATAATAATTGATCTTTTTAGTCAAAAGTCAGCTTTCACATACCTACATCAATAAGTAAGAATTTAAGCATAATCATTTTCAATTAATTTTAATAAACTCAATTGATTTAAATTATCATCCGTTAAATTCAATTAACCTTTGGTATGCACATGCATATTGCATAGTGCATACACTCCAAATTAACACTGATTGTAAAGGTTTGCAACAAAACAAAAATTCCATCTACTCGTACACATGTACCTACATTAGAAATGTATGAATAAATTAATTAAATGACAAAACTATTTTTTCCTCTAATTTAAACTAACATTATAATATTCCAACGAAAGGATTAAAACACTTTTTTTTTTTTATTCCTCACCACTAATTGTAATTAAAATGATCAAAATCAATAATATTTATTTACAGGTTGTTGTGTATATAATTTTAAATGATTTTATTGAAACAAATTTTCATCAATTCCACCTTGCCTTGCCTCGTCTCCGCAACCCAAACCACCAACCGAACCCCTTTAGGTACCTCTATTATAAATAGGTATTCTTCAACCCATGGGTATATTACCATTTCGAAAACAATTCGTTGGCAGAACCTATCATCATTGTTTGTGAGGGCTTTTTTATGGTCACTCTTCTTCTGTATGAAAGCAAATACAAAATATAATAATGTTTTCCTTCGCAACCTGTGTTCGGTTGGATTCATCCCCAAATTCCTCGGGGCCCTTCATTAAATCTCGCAAAAATGTTCCTTTTTTTTGTGTGTGTACGATTACATGCCGGAAGGTTTTTTGTTTTTTTTTTTTTTACCCTCATAAAGCTTTGATATTGATAGTATTTACGTATTTGTCTGTTTGTCTGTCGGTCGGTGGTCGCTCATCAATGGTAAAATTGTCAAATCACCTAGAATATATTTTTTAATCAGTATTCCATAAATCATTTCACATGGAAAAATAATAATAATAATAATCCTTTTGCTGTTGCTGTTGCTTTTTATTTTTTTTTTAAATTCAAACAAGCGAAAAAGTAATAATAAATATGATATAGCTGAGGGTATAACCAAATGTCTGTCTGTTTGTCTGTCTGATGCGGAATTGCGGAACGGTTTTTGTCATATTTGTCATGGAGGCGTAATTAACAAACTTAAACAAAGTGACATTTGGTAAGTCCAAAGACTTTCGTTGAAATTAATTAATGTTCGGTTTGTAAACACATTCGTTTATCTACTGTTATTACTTTTAATATGAAAAGCGCATGCAATATTGATTCGTGTATCATATGAGACGAGGGCGAGGGCGAGGGAGAGGAGGAGGAGGAAGACGAGGACGTAAACATGGACGAGCACAAGGACATAAAGAGGAGGAAATTTTTTACCTTTTCCACCACATTTTAAACATTATTCTATGCATGCATATTCATCTGGATGCATGCATATATGCTTGTTTCTGGGTTTATAAAGGGGGTTGTCTGTTTGTTACTGAATAAATATCTAGCTACCCCCGGTTCTGATTTGATAGAAAGGCAAAGATATAAAAACAAAATCACATCCAAGGTTTTTTTTTTTTTTGATGGATTGTGTTTGGTCATAGCTTACATAAATGTGAATAAAATTGCAATATAAAGCATTCAATTAATATTATTAAGTATTTTGATGAAAATAGATGCAAGGAAAAGCAAACATATTAAATTCAATAATTACACTTGCCCTCATGCTGTTCGTGGGTTCCGTAATGTTCTGATGATTTTTAAGTGAGGCGAACGATAAAGCTCTATTTTTAACATTAAAGTAATAGCCTCTGTAATAGTCTCATGAGATTTATTTAAAGTTTAAGTTACTTTTGTGAATTATGATAGCGCTAATGTTTCGCATTAATTTTTAATACCTGATGTATTATTTTTGTTTTAATGTTATGACCATGGCAATTATTTCTATAGCATCATCAATAAAAAATTATAAACGGACATGAAATATGAATAATGATAAGAGATTACGTAGCTCAAGAAAAATTAGAAAAATTTTAATGCGCAGAAATTTACAATTTTTTACTGAAGACTTATTTGTAAAATCCTTGAAAGCTAGATTCTGATCGAAGTTTCCATTAAAAGTTCCAAAACAGTTTTGTTGATCTACGATGAGAATTGGAGACACAAAATGTTTGCCCGATCTTCGAAAAACTAACAAACTTTTTGCAAAAAAGAAGAAAATGTTTCTAAAACTTTTTTTTTTTTACCGAAATATGGCACAGAACCATATTTCTGATTCTTCAAAAATTATTTCACAGCTTTTGATAAAATTTTTTAAAATTATAATTATGTCATATGAGGCGGTCAGTGCAATAGTGGCGTAACCCACTTTTTTTTTTTTCAAAAATGTGTTTTTCATGAAAATGGGTCCTATCTACACTCAAAACCAGATGGCACTCAAAAAGGTGTTATTGCATTTTATAATTTGATCATAGTTTGAGTGCAATAGTGGCGTAACCTTCACACGTATGTTTGGGAAGAGTCTACAACGTCAAGGGGGCCTCAAGAAATTGGACCTTGTTTTATGCAATATTTTAAGAAATTATTATGTATTCTGATCAATTTGGGGGCCAAATTAGAAATATAAAAGTTTCCCTATTGTGCCAATTAATATGGTATACCATCCCGATTTTATTTTTAAAGAAATGGACCATAAATTTTTAGTTAGTCGCCATTCCTATTTGCCATCTGACCAAGATTTTGGTTTAATAAAGAAGAATAAAAAAATTTTATAAGGATATCTTCGTCCCAAATGATTGGGTAAATGTCATTTCCTCGGCCAGAAAGAGAAACCCATTTAAAATTGTGAAAATGATTTCATCTGATTTTTTTTCCACAAAATCTCTCGAAGAAAATATCACAAATAGGAATATGTACATTTCAAAATCCAAGGTTGAATGGCTTAAAATTCAGTAATTACATTTCGAAAAAAATAAAACATTTTCAATTTTTTATACAAAAGTATTCCAATGAAATTGATGTTTTACTCGAAGAGGTTAATGTAGAAAAGGCAAACCGTGGATATTAAAAAACTCAACCAGCTTGAGGAACCTAAAATAAATTATAAAAAAGAAAGATTTAATACAACTGCTTCCATTTATACCACCAAGCCCTCCCTTTTTTTATAATAATTTAAAAACGTCAACAGGTGTCCCAATTGAAAAATTTGACTTGATTAATCAGACTAGGAATAAAATCATAAGTAAAAATCTACACATAATTTTTTGTTGTTAAAATATTGAACTATTGAAATAAAAAAATTATATAATAAATTTGGCGTAACTTTTCTTTTTTCTTTATTTTTAATGGAAACCATGAATGCAATAGTGGCGTAAACCACTTTTTTTTCCAAAATAATGTTGAATTAAAAAAAAGAAGCTTGCCCTACAAAGTATGTCCTTATTCAAACTCTTCTACGTTTTTAGATTAATCAAAAATGTCAAAGGGAAAATACAAAAAATGTTTAAAGGAACCCTGTTTCTAAATCTCTCGTAACTCTAAAGTGAATTTTATGGGTAACGCCACTATTGCTCTCACGGCCTCTATAGAAATGGACTTATTTTTTTGGTTTTTAAAAATAGTACAATGTTTTGAAATCAGTGATAAATTCTTATTTTTAACTTTGTTTTAAATTTTTTATATTTGATTTGTTGAGAAATTTAAAAACTCCCCACCGTCTTGAGGACAAAGGTGCGAATGTTTTGGCGAATCCTCTTGACGTAATTAAAATTTCAACGTACTCCGATTTTGACTTTTTCGATGATTTTACTGGACTAAATTTTTCTCATTCAAATTCCAGAAATTTTGACTTCCAAAACTACCGATATTGTATTTCCTTAAATTTTCCCGCATGAATAAATACACATACAAAAATGTCAAACATACTCAATTTGGCTCCTAATTGTTTTTACACCAAATTAATGAAAACATGTCTGGAATGGCAGGTCCCCATTTTATCCATCTTCTTCAATAAAAACCAAAATCCTCTTCTGCAATAATAAATGAATACAATATCGAACACTATTAACTTGGCGATATTTCTATTTGACCATAATTAAGGATAGATTTAGTCTTTGGTCTGGAGGAAGAAGCCGAAGAGAGAACTCACAGGACACGCACTTTGTCTAATATAAAACGTATATCGAAAAAGTCACATTTCACATAACACGTTGACTATTATTACCTAAACAGAATATATGTATGTACCTACGTAGTAGGATGTGAGGTATATACCGTTGTACGAGTAGCTACAGCTATTATTTTTTTGTCGATATGCTCCTCTTGTAAATGAAATTCCTATTTCTTTCGATTTTCATCTCGGTTTTTTTTTTTTGATGTCCTTTGTGGTAATCTTTGGCTCTCTCTGTGACGTGCTTAAATGTGTGATATGTACTCTCTTATTTGACTAGTAAAGCCGTGATTTATGAAACTATAGCATGTTGTATACAGGGTGTCCCGTAAAGAATGGACATCGTAGTTCTTCTAAAGGCTTGGTTCGGAAATCAAAATGCAGTGGTTTTTGCCCTTTTTTTAAATTGTTACTAATGTTGCATTTGACTATTGTTCATAAGGCATTGAAGAAAAGGTTTTTGGCTTAAAAAAAGCTATAACAATATATTGTTAACATTGCCGTTTACTTACTTGTTTTTTTTTTTAGAAAAGCGCCAAATTGACTTGTGTTACAGAATTTTACAAAACATTTCCTAACCGCTCTACATACATAAGATAAAAAATTATACCATTTTGAAATCTCTTTTCAACACAAATTCTAAAAGTGTATCCAAAAAATTTAAGTTTTTCCAAAAAAAAAATTTATTTTTTTTTCCTGCAAAAAGTGAAGCAGTTATTAAAATTTTCTGCACAACTTTTGTCCTGCTTTGAATACAACTTTGTTATTTCTATTTATAGATTGGTCTTAGAGTAATTTCAAGGTTGTCCATTCTTTACGGGACACCCTGTATAAAAGACTTCGTTTTAATTGAATGATTATATGTATGTAAATATTTTTTTTTGAGACAAGTTTGATGATGATGATATTGATATTGGGTACGACATAAGTTTTTATTAATTCTTGGTCTATTGTTATATGGCTACAGGCTACATGCCGTAAGAACAAAACAAGCTCTTTTGACTTTAAGGACTGGAAGTTATTCGTCTACTTTAATTTCGACTGTGAAAACGGAAATCTTTTTTGAACCAAATTCTAGAACTAGATAAAACCTCGAAAATAAGACGCACAAACTTTTGTAAAAAAATCTTAAAGAACCGAATTATGGTGCAGGGGTTTGATTGATAAGCCCTATGACATAAGTCTAAGTCCACAAAATATAATTTCTCAGAAGCTTCCAACTAACCAAACACCGTACATTTTCGAAAAAAAAAATATTCAAAACATACGAGTATATGTAGGAGTAGGTGTAAATTTATCGTTGAACAAATGTTGTCTATAAATTACGAAATTTGTCATAATTATTTCTGAGATGGATTCCCTCATTTGATCCGTAGTGCGGTGCTTTGCAAACCCGCATTTGAAGAAAGTTTTGATATATTTCCTAACCGCACTCACCTTATAACTTTATAAACCCATATAGTTTGCCATTTTAGTTAACTTAAAAAGTTTTCATTCCAAAAACTCAAAACTGTCATTTTCCCCCAAATTCCAAGTCAAATTTATCATATACTGTTTATGTATTTGACCTAACTCTAATGACTTGTTTCTTTTTTTTTTTGAAATAGAACCAAATACAAATTTTAAATGCTAACAAAATAAATCCTTCTCTTAACTTGGGTTGAGTCAGCGCGACTTAGTGGTGGCAGTTTGTATATATCCTGCTTTTACTTCTACGAATTCCTAAACCGAAATAAGTTTGAATGGAAAATTAATATCTGTAATAAATTATAATTTACCACAAAAACCACCTTTTGCTTTTGCTTTGGCTATGTCAGCAGTTTATAGAACATTCGCAGATTTCAAATCAAAATAACGAGAGTATCTCAACAAGAAAGTTGTCTCTTCTAAATATAGACCGAACGGTGAACTCCGACTATCTCACTTAAGATTTATAATAAATGTGCGGAATTGCTTTTCTTTGTTGACGTTTGTTGGGTTTTTGTGGCAGAATTCAGATGAAACAAAAAAGGTATATTTTCCAAGAGAAGAGATTAGGACGGTATACCGAGCAATGAAGAAAAAGGAAATGAATTATATAATTATCAGCTTTTTTGAGATAGGTACTAAATAAAAATCATTTAGTTTCGTTGGAAATATAGATAGAGAAGTAAGGAAGGAAAAAATGCGAATCATTATGCTTATGTAGTATAGGAGGTAAATGTTTCTCGTCGGGGTCATTAACGATGTTAAATCTAGGACTTGTATTTTAAGCACACATGAGCGCCGATTAGTTTTAGTGAAGTTAAAGGCCCACCAACATTTTTTTTTTTTTTTTTAAAGGTGATGGAATTTTCTTTTTTTGGAGATATCGCCATTTCAAAGAACTTCGGGACATCATAAATGGCTTAGTGCTTAGTAGTGGTCACATCATGCACTATTTGTTGAGAAGCCGTAACGTAGAGATATTGCCTCTCGTCTGGTACATTCACGATAGCTGGAAACAGTATCGTGATTACTGATAGGTCCCATTTAATTCAACTTTCGACTCCAGTCAAATGTCACTGGACAAAAATGATCTTACTCAAAATAAGTGGGAGTTATTGGCTGCGTGAAATAATTTTGAAATGCAATAACTCACCAATGAAATAACTCCCCAACTTCGGTTTTTTTTTAAATGAAATTACTCTCTACAATAAGGAGTTATCTTATACATTTTTGCTGACTTATTTAATTATGAATTAAGCTGATGAAATAAGTACCCAAAGTCAACATTCAACAAGTTATCAATTTTTTTTGTTTTTTTTTTCGTCAATAAAAAACTTTTTTGTTACAAAATCTTTTTAATAATTTTTTTCAACCTCATGATCAATAAAACCAATAGATGCAAAATATAAAAACAAAATAAAACGATCAAAATTGTAAATACATAAACAAATAAATAGTAAAAAATAATTAAATATAATAAAAATGAAGGAAATTAAAAAAAAAGTACGTATACGACCTAGTCTGCCATCCTTTTTTGTCCTCATTACTTCGTGCTTTCATCATTTTGAAAAAAAGTGGAATCACAGCTATTGGAATATTTTATAAAGTTAGTGAGTGTTTAAAGGTACATGTAACTTCTAGGAATTACAAAAAATGTGTTACTAACTTAAGCTACGAATTCGTTTTGTATTCACTTTTTATTATTAAATTATTTGGGTAAAACACCACATCAACTTTAGATGCTGTCCCCGACCGCAAGCAGTTTTCTATTTCTATTGATTTTCTCCACATTTCTATCCCAAAACAAAAAGCAACAAAAAAAAAGGTCACATCGCAGTTTTATTTTCCATTTAGCGAACAAAAACATTTTCTAACTTCTTCTTATTCTTTTCCTTGTTCTTTTTCCTGAAAATTTTATATGTGTGTGTATCCGTGTTTCTAGTAGTACTTTTTATGTGAAGCGAAAGACGATATTTTCGTAATTCTTTTTTTTTTCGTTCTGCTCAACCGCATATTTCTATTATTTATAATATAGGGTATGTATTTACACGCTTAAATAGTTGGAGATTGTTTTTTTTTTTTCTTCTATATTTTCCTTAGCTTTTTCGTTTATTTTATGCTTCAGCATCTTCATCAGTTCGAAATACCTCATATCAAAAAACAATCTACATAATATATACACATCAGTACCCAACCTTACCCATATACCTCCCATATTTGGGGATCTTCATATACTTTTGTCTTCTTAGCTTTTTTTGTATTCTTAGATTTATAATGATAACGGAGGGATAAAGAAAGAATTTGATAAACGAATATGTAACAACAAGCATGTGATGCAACAATGAAAGACGATAGATTTTCTATCGACGACAAAACAAATTCACCAACAACAAAAAACCAGTCAGAAATCTCAAATCAAATTAAACAAAAAAGAAAATTATTATCAACGAAAAAAAACAACAACAAAAACAATTACTGATGCTTTCATTTTTTAAAGGGGATCAACTTGAGTATACATCTTAAGTGAAGAGGCTCTTTACAAGATGATGAATTGAACACTTGAATATTGAATGTGAAGAGGAATCTTCTTCTTTAAAAAAAAAAACTAAAAAAAAACTCCCTCTCTCAGTTCGTTTGTTTTCTTATGATTATTCTTAAGTTTTGTCCTTTTGTTTTGTCACGTTTATAAAAGAAAATGAAACGACGACAATGACGCAATACAGTGGAACAACAACCTGAAAAAATGACATACGACCTGTGACGTTTATTTGATGGCAGGATCTTGATTTGTTCGCCATTTTGTTTTCAATGTATCACAAATAAATTTAAGAAATATAGCTATCTTATTTAATTTGGACAAAAATTATTTTTAAATTGAAAAACTTTACGGTACCTCCCACACATCTACCTATGTTCAAAGTAGATTTAAAAGATCTCATTTTTCAGAAACAGCTCCTAGAATTTTCATAAATTTAAAAAATGAAGAAATTATAAATGGAACTCTGTCCAGATAAACTAAACATTATTGCCCAGAAAAGCTGTGAATAAGATACAATATATTATAAGTGTTGATGGAAATTTTTCATATGGGGTTTCGGGTTAATCAACAATTTTTTTTTTTCAAAAATTCGTATTTTTCGATACATCTTAAAATTTCAACCTCAAATAATAAATTTTATGATTTCTCATTTATTTTTCTAATTTGCATTCTTGTTTTCGTAGTTTACTTTTTTTTTTATTCAAAACTGCTTAAACATAGGAGCAAATTCGTGCGCTCCAGTCACGCTTTCAATTTTTATACAGAAGCTTCGAAAAAGATCGACTAATATTAACCTAACTTCTAGCAGTCTTCACCATGAAGTTTTAAGCGCACTTTAAAAAAGTATTGCTGAGATATTTTGACCATTTGGGGTAGGTAGGCAGGTAGTACAAAACCGTTAAGAACGTGCGGCCAAGTGCACTATTTTTTTTTTGACATTTTATTAGCCGATGGGAGCGTATAACACTGATTTGATTAAGAATTATTCAACATTTTTGCTATCTGAATCGGCATCAGCTGTGCCATTTTGCCGGCGGTTTCCATTTAAAATGCTACTCAAACTTTTATATATATAAAAAAGGAAATAAAAAGAGGAAGAAGAAAAATCGCAATACTCATATTATTTTATTTCAAACTGCCGGCCGTTGTACCAAAAGGAACTTTTTTCCAGATAAAAATAGATGTTTATCAGTTTTTGCAAGTCGCCCAACCTAAGACCAGCCACTGCCAGCAGACGCACAAACTCACAACTTTATACCTTCCTCTATATCGATGAACTTACAGAAAAACATTTTTTCTCAGCCAGAACGAAACTTTTTTTTTTTTTTTTTGTGGAATAAACCAGAGAGGGAAATGAAGACGAATATATTCTGAGTTAAATTACATTAGAAATTCATTTGCAAGTTAAGACGAAATATATAAACCTAACCTATGTTGATGGAGACTACGACGACGACGACGACCACGAAGGACCTGATGGCGAGGAAGATGAAGACTACGACTCCACAATTCGAATAGATGGACTTTAATATATATATATATATAAAAAGGACATATGGAGTCAAGTCGAAATTCCGCAAAAAAAAATTTAATTTCGTGTGCTAGGAAATATACAATCATTTGGCTTCCTGCCCTCGCTGAAAAGATCGAGTAGATGCTTATGTTTCCCCCTTACTCTCACTTTCTTATCCACTTCTTATTTCCAAGGAAACTTTATTCACATCACATACAATCAAAGACCATGTTATGCAATCTAAAAAGAATAATGAAATGTATCTTTATAGCTAGGTGCCTATATATATGTACTTGTACATATTTCCATAAAAATACTTAGCCTTATATAAAGCCACAGGGAAAAGAATAAAAGCCCATTCCCAAAAAGGAATAACAAACTTAACATTATTTTTAAAGGGTAATTGGATTTTTTTTTTTTGACACAAAAGTTGTTTTTTAATAATATATCTCCATAACCATAATTTAACCGTTTTTCTACAATTTAAATTAAATTGGGTTCATTGAGAGTCACTCTCGCTCTCTCCAGCACAAAATTTCTTTTTCAAGAACTTGCCTTCCTTTGCTCAGTTAAAATTCAGTCAACAGAAATATCGAAAAATTTTAAGGTACTCGTATAATTAAATTCAATATTTAATATTTAGAAAGTAATATTTTCATACCTACATTATAAAATGTTTGGAAGAAGAAGGAAGGCGCCCAGTGCGTTCGTAATCATCATTATCATGATGAGAGTGAAAGAACTCTTGACTTGCATATTTTTGGCAGCCACACACTGGGGCAGGCATACTAATGAATGAACAAAGAATAAAGTAAGTTGTTTTAATCGTCAGAAAATAGGAAAAAATTTGATTTATATTTCTTTTGGATACAATTTTGATACTCCACCAAAAATTCGGATTTTTTGAAATTTTTAAAAGTGCAGTTAACAATCAATTAAATGGTACACACGGCGGATACGTACTTTTTATTTTTCAACAATATTACTAAGCAAATGACTTTCCGAGCGGGTTCCTCTTCGCTCATGCGAGCTAGGTGCCCTGCCCACCGGAGTCTACCGAGCTTAATTTTTGTCACTATGTCTGCTCCAAGGTAGATTGCGTACAATTCATGATTGAACCGTCTCCGGAATCGTCCTTCCTCACATATCCTATATGTGAGGAAGGATGATTCCGGCCAACAATTCTCTTTAAGACTTTTCTCTCGAACGCGGCTAAGAGGTCGGAGTGCTAAGCACCCAAGTACTGGCAGGACCATGGTCCATGGTGAGATTTCTGAATTTGAAGAGCCTTGACAGACTATAGTAGGCTCTGTTGGAATTGAGCAGGCGCCCGCGTATTTCTTCTCCTATATATTGTTATCGGCTTCTACTATTGACGTAAGGTATTTAAAGGATTGCACCACTTCATATTCGTGCTCCGCTACCTTGATTGGTTGGCCAACTGTTCTTCTCGCATTCGACGCCACCATGTATGTACTTTGTTTTACCTTCACTAATGTGCAGCCGCAGACTTTGTGCCATCTGCTCGATCTTGATGAAGGAATCGTGTACAGCTTGTTCGGTCCTTCCGATGATGTCAATGTCGTCTGCGTAAGCCAGTATCTGGCTGGACCTTTTGACGATGGTCCCTCTTGTTGCCGTGCCAGAGTCACGGATTGATTTCTCCAACGCCAGGTTGAAGAGGTGGCGGGCCAAACCATCCCCCTATCGAAGTCCAGTAAAGATGTTGATTGTTACGTGGGTCATAGTCAACCTACAAATTCGTGTCAATTTATTTGGGATGCCGAATTCTCTCATGGCTTTGTAAAGTTCTACCCCGGCTATGCTATCCTAGGCGGCTTTAAAGTCTATAAACAGACGACGGTATGTTGGAATGTTAAATTCAAGACATTTTTCCATCGCCTGCTTTTGGGGTAAAGATCTGATCAGTCAATTTTCTGTTTGTGCAAAATGTTGTAGGTATGTCAAAATTATGCGTAGCAACAACAATGCTGCAAAAGAAATATACGAGTAGTTTTGATAATTTCGGCATTTTGAACAATTATTTTAAATACATTCCTGTTTGAAAATTCCTTGGAATCCACAGAATTGATTGCATATTGCACATACTCAACCGGAGCAACGTTTTTGCATGAGAGGGCCAGCTTCCCCTAAAAGTGAGCTAACCATAAAAAAGACATTAATAAACTTTTTCACACATTTTCTCTTTGAAATATTTGTATATCGTATTTCCTTAATGCTAAGTCAATTTATAAACCGAAAAATAAAGTCAGTGTGTTCAGTATCCAGAATCCAGTCAAGGATATGAGTTTATTTATTTTTATTGATTTTTATATTTGCTCCAGCAATCGGGAACTTTTTTTATAGACACAAGTTTATGTTTTTTTTTTATACATACATATACGAGTATAGATAAATGTAGATAGGTACCTAGATTTCTCTTCGATTCTGATTAAACCATATATCCCTATAACTGGGTGTTTTTTTTTTTTGTTTCAAGAAAGGAATAAATGGATAAATTGTCCGCATTTCCAATAAATTTAATGTGGTAGTTAAAATGCAACCAAGGGGGAGCTGTAAAAACGATTTAAAACTCGTTCGTCCAAGCAAAACGAAGGCAAGCAAACTTAATATGTATGTAGAGTATATGTTTATGTAGGATAACAAACCACAGAAATAATAATTCATCCTTTGAGAATTCACAGAAGAAAAAAGAAAACAATAACAATCAGTTTGCAATGTTAGTTTAGGTTTTCTGCAATAAAATCAGATTTTCAAGAGTGTTCTAATGGCTTTTTTGGATTTTGTTTTATTTTATTTTAGTTTTTTGTTTTTAACTAAATTGTCCTTTGAACCTATGTACATACATATATATTGGTCTTCTCTGGTTTCTATGTGCAAGCAGGAGCAGCTTTAAAATGCAGGATTAGTATCAGGAGATTTAATGCTAATGTAATGGTTTTCTGCCATCGTTGTCATCACCATCACACAAAAACAGACAAAAATGACATCAAGCAAACGAAGAAGGGACACCATGGGAGAGGATGAGAAAAAAAATTGATTTTACCGTTCAAGAAAATGATTGTGTTAAACTATGTGAAGAGGGAAGCGTGCAGGAGCTTGTGGGACATCCCTTAAAAAACGACAAATTAGAAATTTTTGGTGGTATCTAAAAGTTGGTGTGGTGTCGTGTGGGGGAGTATTTTTAGGCAAATATATAGAATCATTGTGAAATGAAAGACAATTTTTTAAATGCCAAGACAAATAATGTGGGGAAGAAATAAGCTCGCGTGAAATGAGGTCGCGATCGAAAAGTAAAATGAGGCCGCGATTAAATAATGAAATGAGGTCGCAATTGAAAAAATTAAATAGGCTGCGATTAGAATATTAAATTAGGACGCGATTGAAAGATGAAAATAAAATATTTCATTTTGGAAATGAAAGTAGACCGCGATCATAAAATAACTATAAGTGCAAGGTCGAAGTCATTCAATATCAGGACAATCAGCAAAATCCCTTAAAATATGCATATCCAAAAGGTGTTAAAGTCTATGCCAATTAATATTTGCAAGCATTTCACAAAAGGACGCATGGAAATTCCAATTATGCATATCCAAAGCTCCAAAACTTAAAAAGGTCTTAAATCTAAAAGTTTTAGATAAATGTGTTCGCACAGAAACACAGCTTCTGCATTTAGTTGTCTTAAGTTTTTTTTTTTTTTACATCCTTCTTCATATGCTATTTCTAAAATGTTTACTACACATCAAACGCAAACCCCCAATGGCGATATGTCTTTTCAAAGAACCAATAAGCCTACATTATTGACTGCAAAATCTATTTTCCGTCCAACGCAACGGACAACTTTTGTTTACCCAACCCCAACCTTTTCCACGTTAAAATAATACCAAAGGACTCTCGGCAACATCAGAGAAGCAACAGTAGATTTTACTCACGGAAAGAAAAAAAAGTTCCTTTAATGTTTTTTTTTTTATCTTCTTTTCAACAAATTAATGCAATGTGCATGATGATGGTAAATATCAGTAAAAAAAAAAAAATAAAAAAAAAATGAAGCAAAACACCCAAGTGGCACAAAAGAGCAACCATTTAAACGTAAAAGGATAACGGCAATGTGTACATAATGTGGCGTAGAAAGAGGACTACACTGAATGAGGATGATGGCGCAGCAGCATATATGCTATGCATTGCATATGGATGACGGTATAGATATGTGCATTTCATGCAAGCGAGGCCGGAGTTGTTAATCTGTTTTATAACTAGAAGCCATGGTTTGGTATACCCTATGATGTATGCGATTGGGAAAAGGATTCTTGACTGATGCTGTGCCTCAAGCAAAGTTTTCTCTTTTGCCTATGCATGATGCCATGTATGTAAGTAATATTTGCTCACATGTGATTTACATTTGCATAGGGAAGGAGTATTCCAGAGATGACCAATATAAAACCACTCATCCACTCCCTCACTTTATTGAGGTAAATGTTAAATATAGAGACATCTCTACCTGTGAAAAGAAAACACATTACCCACAACAAAAATAAATTAACTGTGCATAAATATGCAAAATGGGTAGACTGGTCTTCTTCTTCTTATTGTTCAGCACAAAATCTGAGTATTATTCATTTTATACTTAACCTCAAATTTAAATTATTTTATTTCCAAAATTTTAAATTCCTACATGAACCATGAACTTAAAAAAATCAAACTTTTAGCTGCAAGTAAACTAGATCCAAAAAACGTTGTTTTTTGTGCATATCTCGAAAACGGTTCTTTCGTTTTCAGCGACACCAAATTTGTTTTAGCATCGGTGACCCAAAATTTTGTAAATTTGTAAACTAGTGTAGTGGAAGAATGTATAGAAAAAAAGAATGAATTTTTACAACTCTGGTTAATATTAATATTTCCATTCTATTATGGATTCTGAGATTTTGGCTAAAATGTTACGAGATTATGAATTATGAGTCTTAGCGAGTCGGAGTTCTGGTTTTCAAAATTATTTATTTTTTTTAAATTTTGTCTACAATTTTGTTTGGGCAAAACACTTTTGCCAACTATTGCCAAAAACGTCCCTAAAAATACCGTTAGGTGTTAAAAAAATAAAAATAAGCACCCTGGGAAATGTCTAAAAACCGTTATGTACCAGATTTGTAGAAAACCCAACCTTCTGTTTAGGCTAGAAAAACCCAAACAGACTCATAGGCAGACAGAAAAAAGGAATTGCGAGACCCACTCTTTTCGTCTTTTTCATCCTAGTTCAATGAAAATCTGGAGTTCCAATGTTTTTTTGACCATTTTATACATGCCTATAAAAATGAAATTCCTGATAGGTTTTTTTTTTTTTTACTATCATCAAACAGCGTATACTCAGAACGAATAGTAGAACGAAATTTTGCGTGTGTGTGGTTTTTTTTGCATCAGTAAACATGGCTACTATAGGCAATAGTTATAGTCAGATAACCAAGGGCTGATGAATTTTCTAGACACAAATGATACAGATTGTGCGTTGGATTTACAACATGAATCGGATGCCTACCTTCTCCCTTCGTTTATAGATGAACAAGCTCAGAACATTGCATTAACTGGTGCATCATGTCTCACGTCCAGTCCATATGTGGTTCGTTGGGAAGTAATTCTGACAGGTTTCAATCAATTAGTAGTTGAAAGACATAAATCTACCTTTTCAAAAACGAGATTGACATCAATCAGATTTTGATTTGTAACAATTTGATATGCAACATTATTTATTTGCATAGAAGATAACATTTTAAAATTATTTGAGTACAGTATGTGTCTATAAATTTCATCCCGCCAGCATATAAAAATATCTTCATCGACATTGAGGGTTTGTGATGAGATTCCTGATCACCGGATGATGAACTTATTTGATAAAAAAAAATAAACAAAATGCGAAACAACTTCCCACACATTCAGGAAGTCAAAAGGATATTTTAAGAAACAGGAAAAATTTCCTCATTCTGTTGGTTAAGTTAGAGTTATTTGAATTAAATCAAAATGTACCTATTTGAATCAAATCAAATAAAAAAAATCCAGCCATTTGTCTACATACGTGTATTTAGGTATATAAAAAAAAACGTATATTCACATTCCCTCAGAGCACATCCTTGTTAGAGCAAAAAAAAATAAATGAAGGAAATTCAAGAAATACATTTCTCATTTCCTGTTCTATTTTTTTTGTCGTCCAACAACTAATTCAAAACTACTTTCGCTAAGGAAATGAAATATACTTACAATTATCTCATCGTACATCTTCTGTTGATGGTCTCGTTAAAGTCACATGCAATATGCCCACTTTTCCTCTATAGCTGGAAGGATTTTTGTCAAAGTTAAAAAAAAAAGAATAAACTACCTTAGCTTGAGCTTACAATCGCACATCAGCAGAAATGCTCTCGGTCAGTAGGCTGGAAATCCCTTGCGATGTATATTTTAATTTAAAGTTGGTATGTCACTGACAGCTCCATTAAATACACATCCAGAGGACCTCTATAAAAATTGCGGTCAATATTATGCAAAAAGTGACGCGACGCGAATATAATACTTTGACAGTTAGCTCTCCTTGCGATCGTTGAGTTGAGAAAACTTGCTACTCAACTATAAGGTTTTTAAAATGCAAAGTTTACAAAAAAAACACACTCAGGGAAAATATTAGGTAATAAAAAACTATTAACACGCTTTTAAAAAGTTGTTTGAAAAGATGGTATTTTTATGCGATTTATTTTTGAGAAATTTTTCGACGTATTTTCGTTTTGAAAAAAATTTTATTTTCTCACCAAATATTTTCTCGAAATTATTTGGCAATAATTTGGCAAAACGATGAGATGATTAATCTGTAGGAGGTTAATAAAATTTTGTTCAAAAGATTTTTTGATAAATTCTTTTCTTTTTGAAAAATTTTTGTATCGACAATTTTTTTTTACCAAATAATTTTTGATAATTGGTTTTGTTGACAACTTTTTCCAACAAGTTATTGTTTGCCTATTTTTTATATACTTTAAATTTTGACATGACATGCATACATTTCGGTTTGAAAACTCGTTGGAACACTCAAACTACTTTTAATCAAAAATACATGTTTGATATGGTGAATACCTGGCACTCAACAATACCCTGAGCGGAGCTGTTTCACATTGCACTTTTTTACAATTTTATTCTTTGACAGTCTATTTTTTGACTATTTTTTTTGGAATTTTTTTTTCTGCATTTTCTTTTTTGTGGGGATGAATGGCGTCGTAATTTCTTAAGTGGCTTCTACGTTTCGAGCGTCTGGAGCACCTGGAGTTGCTTTACGGTCTTCCGTGTGTCATATGCGTTAAGCACAAACATTACAAAAGAGGCGACAGTTAACTTCAGGTAGTAATATAAGCTTCGCACGTACACTTCACAGGTACTTCCAGTGATGATGATTCCATCTACCATATGAAATGCCAACATTTATTTGGTCCTTATTATATATAGAAACTAATTCTTTAAAACTGCTGTTTTTTGAAGTATAAAAAGCAAGACTATACGTGCAGCTCCAGTCGTGCATTATTTTTTTTTTGTATCAGCATTATATTCAAATGCTAGAGAGATATCATCATAAAGGCTTACGTTTGTTGTTGTTTTTTTTTATTTTATTTTATCTTTGTGAAAAGGACGAAAAAGGGATTTATATCTCCTGGGAGTTCATGTGTGCGGCTAAATCATGCATATAACACCATAATCATCCTATCAGCCTTGAGTCAGTATAGTTCTTCTGGTGCTAAAACTTATGTGACCACGAGTAGCATTCAAAAAAGGATCCCCATGAAAAGGTTCTGATTTTTTTTTTCATTTTTTTTAAGGATACCTCTACCTATAACAACTTTTTGGGAGTAGGGGAAAACGAAAAACGACAACATATTCGCTCATTGTCTGTATCCTATGCGAAATGGAACGCTTTTGAATTCGGAACACAGCAGGTACCTTACATAAAGTTCACAGCTGGGCAAGAATTTTCCTTGAAACCAGAACCAGAGCACAATTTTTTGCTTTAGGTCTCTCTCTCCATATTCTCTGAGAACTGCTAACTTTCTCTTGGCTTAGTTGTGTGCATTTTTTTTTAGATATACAGATGGAAAATAAGGTGAATTGACGGAGACACAAAATTCTAATTTTTTTTGCATAAGAGAAAATATCGTTTAAATTTTTAGCTGAACGTTACTTCTGCTTCAGATAAATCTCTCAGCTTAAAGGAGTGATGTATTGTGGTAGGTTAAGTTCTGCAAAAGAGTAAATTTTGTAGAAATTGTGTTTTTGAACATCACCAAGTTTTTGTATCCCAATGAAATTGACCGACAAAAAATGTTAAAAGGTACTTTCTGCTAGCATTACCTTTTGTTTTCTGAAGAATCAGAGTAAGCACAATATTCAAAAGAGTTGTATTTTGTGTGTCGGTCCTAACCGAATTCCCACAACTGGGAAGAAATGCCAATTTCTGTGAAAAGCTATTTTGCTTGAGAATAAGGTGGCTGACTCCAAGATGAATCAGATATTCTTTACTCACGATGGAGCCATCGTGAAGATAAAGCATGCCTCCCTGCAACGAGCATTTGATGTATGAGTGGATGTTTTGAAGAGAAATGGATTGCACATTAGAGCAAAAAAGATCCAAGATCAGCTGATCCACGAAGGTCTATTCTGGACATCTATTTGAATTAGCAGTGATTCCCAATCAAGGCTCCGTAATCAATAGCGAAGGATCTTGTGATGCCAACAATAAGCATCACTAGAGTAGAGTAGATGAAGTAATGATTAATATTTAATGGCGATTGCCATGATCTCGAGCGAACCACAACTCTTCCACCGTAAGGCTCCACTTGAGGGGTTTACCGCGTTAAACTCAGAAAATTTCGACATGTCTTGCGGCTTTGTAGTTCCTTGCAGGTGTCATTGCATTTTTTCCTCGATAGTGTTGGACAAAACTGCTATCTCCTGAAAATAAGACGATAGAAAAATTGATAGACTTTATTTTCCATGAATAAATTTTACATTGATGTTTTATCAATCAATAAAGCATAGCTTTGTAGCTGTCTGCCAGATGAAAAGAAGAGGATACACGTTCGTCCAGCACTTGTTGAACAATGCAAATGACGCATGAGAGCAGATTAACGGCACCTGAAATGAAGATGGGAAGCCATGACAGCAGGAGTGAGTGACAAAGCGTGATCAAATAAGTCAAAAATCTCATCATGACACCAACTTAGATGTTTCTGTGAAAGAACGGCAGCCGCTTCAGTCATGGAACAATCCAAAACAGGAAAACCTGTCGACGTTTCCCAAGTCAACCCGGTGAACCATACAAGTGGAGCCAAAGTTTGAAGCAATAAAGTGGGAGAGTTGTGGTCCCAGTCTCCCAGACAGTAGCCCCTGGATCATGATAGCCGTCGATTAAAGTAGAACAAGAAGAGGACTGGTCCTTGAACTGTTTTTAAAAGAAGAAGCCATAACAACAAATAACTAGGCACCCATATATTAAATGCATGCACGTAGGCATCACACGAGTGTGTCCTTCATCCTCGATTAATTATTTTGGTGCGAATTTTATTTTCGTTTGTTTTTGATGAACATTTGTTCTTTGAAAATTTGATTTTGTCTGATTGCAGTGAGTGTCCTACCCAATTTCAATTTAACTCCTACCTCGGCTAGGTTTAATAAAATATAAAAAAACCCAAATTGCATACGCACCACGGTGTCATCATCATCATCGTCGTCGTGATGGCGCTGAGTTGACTCCCTCGGTGCATGAGTTACATACAAAACAGTTCTTTTATGCCTCCTTTCGATTTCATATTTTTGTAGAGACAGAGACAATATTAACCCCCCCCCCCCTCCTCCTCTCCAACATATCCATATCCATATCCATGCTGTGATGTGTTTTTCTTGTTTTTTTTTCCTACCCTTCTTCACAGTGTGTTTCACCCCTATATCATCCTATCCATCAAGCTGTACACTGTGTTCTGGCTGTCATCATTCGTCCTTGTGTGCATAATTTGCCAGCAAGGGCTCTTCATTCTCTCTCCTCACCGCCCGTGCCTCATATTCCACATTCCTTTGTATATCCATCACAGAGAGAGCATCATATTTATGATGAAGTTTAATTCTGTAAACAAGGACTCAGCCTTTTGTATGCCTTTTTGTTTTGAATGAAGAAGAGACTTTTGTTTTTCTGTTTTCTGTTTGGTAGGAGCCTTTTTTTGTACATATGTCGCAGGAGCCGAGCACAGCGTAACGCAATACACACGAGATCATAATATAAAACAAGCTTTGAATACAAGTTAGTTAGCGATATCCTCTTGCATTATGCAGATAATATGTTTGAAATTTGGAACAAAAACGGGAGGTGGTTTGGTTTATTAAAGCCACAAGCAAAATGCCAGCAGGCGGTGGTGCACCAATAATATATACTTCCTTGAATCAGAGAAAACAGCAATGTGAAGATGTGAAGAAGAGCATCACCCAAATGTCATACATTTTTGTATGAATCTGAGTAATTGCGTGCAGATTTGCACAAACCCACCGAATAAAAAATGTAAATTCAATGTTCAGTTGTTTATTTGGTTAGTTTGTTTGCAATATTTTGGTTGCAATTTTGAACCATTTCGTGTTGGGAATATTCAATATATATTGAATTTTTGCTGGATCTGAGTCGAAGAATTGTTATAGTTACTGAGCTTAGGTGGCGTTACAGTTCGGGTCGGTCAACGATTTCAACCAATATGAGTGTCTACCAGATGTCAGCTTCAGTTTCCAATTTCACATGTCAAGGTTGAGGTCCAGCACTTCGCCGCGCTGTCTCTCGGGAATGTATTCATAGACCTTCCAGGCCGTATCACCGGTTGGGCCAGAAAATTTTCAAGACTTTTCGCAAACATCTATTAACGAAAGTTTTGTAACAACAGCATATGTGACATTCCAAGTGTTGCATCCATAAAAAGGTACAATGAAGAAGTTCCAAGGCTGATACTTCTGATAGGCATATTTTTCTACTTCCATAGAGAAGTATGGACTAGTTGTCGTCATCAGTAGCTTTCGCTTGATTGCCGAAGAATGCTCACCAGCAGAAAAGTAACAATCATTTTTTTCATTACACCCTCAGATACTTCGAAGGCCTTAGTTGTTGTTCCTCATAGTGGAGGACATAATATTTTCGTAACCAGCTGTTTCTGACGACCCAATTTTTTTTCATTCATTCCAAAAATATTTTAAATATAATTTTTGGCGCTCTTCGGAAGCTATTTTGAAAAAAAATTAATGCAATAAGTGTAGAGAATTAAATTTCCTGTTTCTTAATATGTTATCAACAATTATCTTCTAAGTCTGACAAACTTCTTTGACAGCAATGTGATTGAAAAAGGTATGAAAATAAAAGTATTCTAACTTTGCTTGTAACTATTTTTTTAATAATAATATCGAAAAATTGCTTATAACATAAAAGCTTTTTGTTCAGAACCAAAACTAAATTTCACGAGTTAAAATCCTTATACGAATTAAGAAAAACGCTGTGTCTTTTGTCAAAAACATACTTGAGAACCTGAAGCTATTTTCCACAAAAGAGACAGTCTTACCATAAACTTGTTTTCTAAAAGGCCTAGTGTATATGTACTTACTTTCGTGACTGAGTGAATTTAGGTAAAACTGATTGAGAACGCGCATATACAGAATGGAAATCAAGTCATTTGACTTATGGTAGAGGTTGTCATGACTAAGACACTACGTAAATAGCCCCCGGATTTCGACAAAAACTGGCGACACGACGTCTAAAATTGATGCTCCAAGGAGACACCATTTACCAAGATTTCCCTTCCTTCCCACTTCTATCTAATTCACAATGAATTCGCTGATTTATTAAATCCAGTAAAAACATTAATCACAAAAAAAAAGAATAACAAAATTCCTTGTTTTTCATTCATAATCCATATTAAGACAATTTTTATTTCCAAAGCTAATTCAATAAGAAATTCTTGTCTCGCAGCATAAGAAATCTATAAACATTCGAATATCAATTAGGTTCCCCAAACCTACATATATGTAAATTGTTTTATCAAAAGCCGTCTACCAAAAAAAAAAACTGAAAAATATTTCATCTCAACATCAACTTAGAAACTTTTAGAATACGCAAAATTCCTTGTCGCAAAATAAAGGAATTCCTCAAAAATTCCAAGAAATAAAATAGCAAATTCATTACAGAAATATACAATTTATCTCCTTTGCACACAGAATAATGATGATTGCTGTGGAATGAGACACCTTCTTGTTTCTTCTTTTATAGCATTAAGGAATTATTGTGAATTTTGTTTTATGATTAAATTCAATCTAATTTTTTTTTGTTCTGTTTCTGTTTGTGTCCTTCTTGTATCTCTATTGTCGTTATGACAATTTTTGTGCGTCCGAAGGTCGTTTATTTTCTTTTTTAATTTCAAAGAAATGCAATTTTAAAATGTCTATGAATGAGAATGACAATGTCATAATTTTCAGGAAAAGAATTTCTTTTTGATGGAAATGCTGCCGTAACCAAGTTATTCTTATACCTCTCGTTTAATATGATTCCAATGGAGTAATAGAGTTTTATTATTTACATTATAACATCACTTGCGAATTAAATATAAATATAAGAATGTTAAATAAGCTATGTGAATTCCGAGAAAAAAGATATTAGAATTTTCAAAGGTTGAAAAAAAAAATGATCAAAACATTCTTCAGGTGAGGCAAGTTTATTTTAATTTAGTTTTGAGTGAATGCAATTAGCTTGTGAAAGTATTTTTTTTTTTCAAAGTCATTGCAATTGTAAAATGTGAATAGCTATGTGAAGTGGGACCAGACAGTGTTTGAGCGATGGGGTGGTGTATTAAATTTGTTATCAATCGTTTGTTAAATTTTTAATTGCATTATACTCGTAATAAACCCCAAATAAATTAGAATGTAATAAGTTATATCGGGGCTGAAAAAAAAAATCTCTTGTCCACCCTGAGGATAAAAATTTTGAATCTTGAAAAATTAAGGCAGGTATAGAATAAACAGTCGTCATAAATCCCGAAGCAAAGCAAATTGTAAGAGTGTGTGGAGAAAAAAAAAAATATTATTTTTATAGGAAATCCCTTCGAAAAAGTTTCCTGAAAAAAAGGGAAAAAGTTGATATTGTTTAACGAAGTTCAGAAGTTTCCTATAAAATTCGAATAAATTTATTTGTGAGTTTCTGCATTCATTTCGCGACTTTTGAAGCCGACACGAATATCTTTCTTACGGATGGACAAACAGTTTCAACGATTGGACAAAAGAAACAAGGGTTCCCGCTTCACGCAATTCATGGTGAATCGGAATTCGGTTTCTATTCAGAATGTATCTCATTTTGACATTTTTTGTTTACAAACAAAATAAATCCATCTCATTCGAACCGAAAATTAAACTTGGGACGTAATTTATTGCAATTTTAATACAATTTGGTATTTCCCAATAGGTGCCTACCTAAAGGTAAAACATTTCAAAGACAAGAAAAATATGTTTCAAATTTTTACAAACATTTATCACAACATTAGAATTTTTTTTTTGTTAAAAAGGTTAGGGACGTGCGTGTATCCAGAACTAAACCCTTTTTCAATAGTACAGTTGAGAAGACAAATCTATTTTGTGCGTGTTTTTGTTTAATTTTTTAATATTTTGTTAAATCGATTACCAACACGGTGTATTACAGCCATATTATTGACTAAAATTAAATTCAAATAAATGTCCTCAGTTATTGAGATAAATCCAGATTAAAATGTAGACTTGTTTGTGAGGAAAATAATTACTCCATTTATACCGACTTGTATTTTTAAGAGTGATATACCATGATGCAACTCAACTAAGACCTGGTTTAATAGTGCGAGATTAAAGTTAACCCCTCACTGAGCCACGCCTAGATTAGGTTCAAAAAACTTTTTGGTTTTGTTATTAAACGAGTTCTTCAGGCCCACCTGCATTTATGCACCACAGAAAAAAAAAACAAATTTTGGAGTTAGCACTCAATGATTTAATTTGCTGGAAAACTGAACTGGAGCCAGTCAACCAAAACTATTTCAACCCGCTTCAAGTTTGCTTCATATCTCATAAATATGAATATGGATTTGATAAACCGGATTGAATAAAACTCAAGTTGATTGTTAGATCTAAAAAGATCATTTAAATCCAGACTGAATAATATGGCGGGAAGTGGACTAAAATGCATCGCTTAATGGTTTCCTATTTTTTTTATGACAAAAAAAATCCTTCAAGAAGGACATATTTTCTTTTATTTCTTCAAAAAAAGGAAAGAAATAGAAGGGATTTTTTTTAGCATTTCCTGAAAGAATATTTTTTATTGACTGAAATCTTTTTGCAGAAATTCCATTTAAATTCGATATTCGAATCACGTAATCTGATATATATTTTTTCCTCCTGATTTTCTAAGATGCTGTGATGTCGGAATTATATATAAGATTTTCTTTTTTCTTTTTTTATTTCAAAGGTAGGTACCTAATAAAAGAATGTAAGGTTAAAAAAATCACACAATGAGGCGTACATATTTATAGCAGTTAACTAATTCATGTTTTACTAGAGTACAGTTAAAGATGAACATCCATAAATAAGAAAATAAATGTCTAGCATTAAAATATATCTAAATAGCTCTTAAGTGAAAAATTGATATTTACCTAAACAAATTTATAGATCTACTTAAACGATTTACTGGATTTTCAAAGGACTAAGTACGTGGGTATAGAATGTGTTGGGTTCTAATGGTGGGATTTTCAAAATTGAGGCAGTTTATTTAGGGCTCAAATGTCAAACTAAAAGCTGTGTATAAGTTATTGCGGAGCAACAAGCTGACGAGTCAAATATTATTTTGGGTTTTGAATTGTGATAGCTAGGTCAACAATTCTTATCGAACTGGAGGTATTCATCAAAGTTCGTCACTAAGTTAGTAGTAAGTAGTTTCTGTATTCCGAATTTTTTTTTAATTTTAAATTTTGTAAATGTATAATTCTGTATTCGAAAACACTTGATTTCAAAACTCTGTATTCCAATGTTTTGTTAATGGTAAAAATTGCGTATTTTTTTTCATTATCAAAACAATTGTTCTTTTATCATTAACAGATTTCTGGAATATATAATTTTATTTATTTAATATTTTTAATTTTTTTTATATAGAAAGATGAAAATTTATAAATCCAAAATGAAAATGGGAATAAGATGATAAAGAATTGATAATCAAGCAATATTCAATAAATAAATTAATAAATATTTTACTTAAAATTTTATTTTGTCCATGAGTGAAAAAATATGAAAGACTTTCAGGAAAAGTAAAAAATATCAACAGCAACAATTACCATAGCTGGAATTCAACAATCAACAAAAAATCATCTCATCAATCAACAATAATATTATATTACCAATCAACAAATCAACAGTAGTTTTTGTTTGTAAAAAAAAGATGTAGATTTAAAAAAAAAATTGTTTCTTTTATCATGAATAATTTTTTTGCTCGAAATTCTTGGCAAAGTTAAAATTTTTAAATTTAGAAAAGTTTTCTAAAAGTAAGATATGTACATACATATATGACATCGAATTAAAATATGGTATTAAAATTAAAATTTAAATTGTTTGTGGAAAAAATTACTAACCAACAAAGACGAAGGACATCAACGTTTCTAAACGCGCATTAACAAAGGAATCTGATGATGATTGAGTGGCGTCAATCGAAATTGATATCATTCCTGCCGGTTAAGGTGAAGTATTAAAATTGCTTTCCTATCTATCTATCTAGATAATAAATTGGTTTCTATTTCATTGCTAACAAAAACAACTATTATCATTTAATTTATATTTACCATGTGTGTATACAAATTTAAAAAAGCACCCGTTGGCTCCATAAATTTTGCTAAAAAATTGTGATTTAAAATTAAGCTTTTTGAGTATGGTCCAACTCCAAAAAGTTGTATATGAACATCGACCATCCATTTTCGAACTATGGCACCTATTCCAAAAACGGGACAAATAATTAATTCATTGTCTTCAAATCGTTAAGTGTTTTTTTTTTATTGAATCAACAGATTGATAGATTATTGCAGGGATGTCAGTGATTATATGAGGATTTTTTTAAAAGTAAAATAAAAAAATATTTCAGAACAATTTTTAACTTTATATATTTGCTATAAATTGGCATTGAGGCACCCGAATATTTTTTTAATCAAAATGGCTGTTTTAGTAAAGTTTAGAAGCACCGCTAACTTCGATTTTTTTTCATTATGTTAATACAAAAATTTTGTAGGTCGACATTTTAAAATTCTGAAAATTCGATTTTTTTATTAATCCAAAATTATGTGTTTCAAATTTTTTTGGTAGCTATTTTAAAATTCTGTAAATTCAAGCTTTTGTATTTTTACACTCCAAAAATATAATGTTCTTAAATTTTAAAATGTTAAATTAAATAATTTTATAAATTATAAATATTTCATTCCAAAATTCGAAATTAAAAATTCTGTAGTCCAAAATTATGTCTTCTACAATTCTAAAAATTCTAAGCTCTGTATTTAAAAACAAAAACAAAAATTGTAAATTCATAATTCTGTGTTCGAACATTTTTTTAATACTTATTCCGTAATTATTAAAAACAAAAATTGGTTTGATAATGCAAAAAGTGCGCAATTTTTACATTAATCAAAACAATTATTTCGATTTACGGAATTTTGGATTCGAAAGATTTCAGCAAAATAATGGAATACAGGACTATGTTCAAAAATAAAATTTGGCAAAAAAAAAAAATTGGTTTTAAAATTGTGTAAATAGGACAAAAAAATGTCTTGACAATTCTGTCAAAATAAAATTTTTTGTAAAATAGAATTTCTTACAGATTTTGGAATGCTCTTTCCGAATTTTCACTTTGCTTCCTCATATTTTTGCGGCTTAAGTCACATGAGATTTTGTCAATATCTATCTATAATGATTGCACGAGTGTATAGGCGTGCTATCTTTTCCCCCACTGGGCCATCTCATCCACTATTACCCTTCCTAGTCGAAAGTTAAAAATCTTGTGCTAACAAGTTTATCAACAGTTTTATTTTCGAACCCCTTCTTAATATATCTACAACATCTTAACTTAAAAAATAAAGCACACATCACACACAAGAACCAACAAACCTTTATTATTTTGTCTCTCTGATAATTCCAAGGATAGGTATCGTACGTATAAAGTTCTTTAAGTATATGTACAGCAAAAAAAAAGAAAAGGCATTTCATATAATAACAGGAGACAAGAAGTTTTGTCGCTTTTTTTTTAAATTGCTAAAAATTGATGTAATAAAATGGGCTTATCTTGGGATTAGATTAATGCGAAACCACTTTGTCGTTTCGTTATATTTTTCGGTATTGTATTTTGTTGTTGTTGTTGTTGTATTATCTTAAAAGTGCTGAAATTGAGACCGACATCGCAGCAGGGAGCAGCAATAGAAGCCCAAGATAAATCCTTGTCATATAACAATATTCACGCTTTCAGCAGCATAGCATGTAGGATAGATAATCGTATACTAGCATGTCTCTGGAAGAAAAAATAAACTCTGTGCAAAATTAATTTAAGTTAGTTTTGGATCATTTTTCCGAGACACACGGGCATTATAATATACTCGTACTTTATGATAGGAAAACCTGCTCTTAAAACTGCAACATACAACGATGTGTTCAACCTGTAGCTTCTTCCCCACGAGTATGTACTCGAATATAAAAAAATATATTTTTTTAAGTGGCAAATTGACACCCTCGACTAGGATACTACCTGGAGCGTTCTATAGATCACTTTAAGAGATTTGGATGCATTTTTTTTTGTTTGTTCAGCTTGGTAGGAGTGTGGAGTATGGGGCGGTGGGATTCATTTGCCCTCTCGAGACTCAAAAAATCCACGTTTCTGAAAAATACGACTTTTATTTTTCTGTTGTAGTCTATGCTTTGCCCCACTTTGAAGAAAATCTCCTTAGTTTGCCCACCATTGCAAATAATCCTGCAGGCGCTTATGTGCAAGGCTCTTTTTTTTTTTGGTACGCGCCCCAACCATGTAAAGGACAGCATCTCTCCAGTCCCATAGTGGCGGCATATTGAAATGATATCTAGCGTTTCAATATATTCGTCCAGGTTAATAAGACTTTCTCTTTGAAAATAATAGAGGATTTTTTTTTTATCTAAATACAAAAAACCTTTCCTTAATTTTAGATTGCAATGGAAAGATGGATGAACTTAAAGTTTAAAAACAAAATGGCATATCTAAAAGTACTTTGCTTTGGCTGCCATATTGAATAAAGCGTTTTAATACTTAACTCCAGAGCGGCTTATCGTACAAGAAATTTGTTATAACTCTTTTGATATAACATTTAAGTATCTAATTACAACATTTTTATAGAACTTGTACTTTACTCATATATTTTTTCTTAAACAGATTGGGTCTGAAATCAGAGAACTTTGTTGGACTTAACGTCAAAATATAAGCACCAAACTAAAATTCAGCTTTTTTCGATTCAGGATTTTTTTAAATTTAATTTTTTTGGGATTTGTTGGTAACCAGTGCCCAAAATCCCAAATTAATAGGATAATTTAAATAAAAAATGTGAAATTATTTTTTTTAGGAATTTTACATCAACTCTTCAAAACAGTTCTCGTCAACAGTGCAAGTTATAAATTCTGAGAAATAATGACTGCACAATTTTAGATTTCAAATTTAGAACTGTAGAAAATCTTACAACTGCAGACATCAACATTTCCTGTGCTATCAATATCAAACATCAAAATATTTGCTTTTATTCCAGGTAATGTCAATACTACACGTTGTGATAGCCAACCTATTTTTCAAATGCATTCGCATTGTCGCATTTCATTCATGGGGCCATGACAATGAACCTCATGCACTCCATAGAAAATTATGCCATAAACTGTTCAATGCCACTTGACGTTTCAGATTACTTTTATTTCGGTCAAGTGTATTGTGTAGCTATCTACCTATTTGCTATGGTTGACTGCACTGAATGCTGTGTGTAGTGTTTATTTCTCTGGAACTTATTGGGGATACATTTGTGCAATGCAAAAGGGGGCATGGACTGCATATGGGTTGTTAATGCTGCATGATTCCGTTGTTCTTCCATAAGTTTCACACCAAATTAGAGCAGGTTTAAAATATTGTTTGCAGCGATTTTCGCAGAGCAGCGTAATAGTCGTTGATTTATATGTATACAATATACATACTTTATCATATTATATGTATATTAATCAATAAGTATCCATCGCAGAAAAAAGCCCTGTATGCCAGCGCTGTAGTTTGAAAAATTATTAATTTGTACATATATGTTGGATTAATAAAATAAAAATAGTAATTATTATGTGATGCTTGTACAACAAAAATTTTGTTTGTACTCGTTTTTGCTTCCAACTCTTTGCTGTCAGAACAAAAAGTACATAGTAAAGTATCGCTTTGGGGAATACAATTAAGCCCGCACCTCATTTTTTCGTTAAATTCACTTGGTGAAAATATGGCATACAACTCAAACTTTTGTCCAAACTTCCTTGAAAAACAGGCATCCATATAAAAAAAAAATTAGCCCCGATCTCCCTTTTTTCCCGCTCAATTCACTTGCGGCTAGAAAAAATAAACACCTATGTGTTACTAGTTTAGCCCAAAATTAATTTTTTACCATTTTTCGATTCCATATTTCGGCATCCATATAAAAAAAATTAGCCCCGATCTCCCTTTTTTCCGCTCAATTCACTTGCGGCTAGAAAAAATAAACACCTATGTGTTACTAGTTTAGCCCAAAATTAATTTTTTTACCATTTTTCGATTCCATATTTCGGCATCCATATAAAAAAAACTAGCTCCGATCTCCCTTTTTTCCGCTCAATTCACTTGCGGCTAGAAAAAAACAAACACCTACTTATGTGTTAATAGTTTAGCCCAGAATTAATTTTTTACCATTTTTCGATTCGTCTGGGGTTTTAAATATTTTGATTAAAATTGGTAGCTGGGTTGAATTTAGCCTCCATAGCCATTTTCTGGATCCGCTTATGTCGTAAACCTTCTTTAAATTGAACCAAAAAAGATATGGGCTTTCTGTTTTTTTCTACCCTTTAAATCTTTTAACACAGTACGAGCGTTTAGGGAAATGGGATAGGAGTTAAAAGGAGACACCGATGCACAATGGTCTTGAATGTCTTAGTTTTTATCTACATATATTCGGCTTGGAGAAGCCTGATGAACTGAATGACTCGGTAGGGGTTCAATTTTTCACTTAGTTTTTCGGAAAAAAAAATGTTTTATAATTTTTTATTTGGCAAATTTTCCTTTTTCGATATTTATTTTATAAAAAAAATAAATTTATATGAATTAAAATACACAGAGCTTGCACAGAGATATGATATCTTGTTTATATTTTAAAACTGAGAAAAGAATAATTTTGGTATGGTAATATATGTATATAGAATGGAAAATTTATTGAAGGAAAACTACGGAGAAAACCCTTTATTTGATAATGTTTTAACTGTCAGATGTTCGGACACGGAGAAAAGAATTGTCACATCAAGACCCACTGCGCGATCTGTTCCGAAACCATGAAACAATCAAGTGCAAATCGAACAACACTAAATGTGCAAATTGTAATGCTACACATAAGTCCACTGATCTGTCTTGCATGAGCCGTAAAAGTTTCTTCGATATGAGAGAAAAGTAGATGTAGGTTTAGTATCTGAAACTTGGTTAAGTTTTCATGACAGACTAGGTTAGGTTAGGTTAGGTTTAATGGGCAGTTTAATGACAGTTTGTTTTGATACCGTCACACTTAGATTAATGTAGATCCATTGTGATACTCTGAAGCATTGTAACTCCTTGAAATATTAACCTATGAATCCCATGGTTCGTCTTACCATTTGGAGGTTTTGACGAAGTTCAGTAAAGAAAAAATGAAATCTTAGATTTTAAAAATGCAAATTTGAACATTTATAAAAGATTAACAAATTTTCATGATCCTTTAAATAAACTAGTCAACAAATAGACGTTAGTATTTCCTGTTTTAAATCTAAATATTGCACATTTGATATTTTACCACTTAATAAAATATCACAGTTTAAAGGAATATGGTCGGAATTAAGAGCATGTATAGTAAGAGGTTGTGTTACCAATGCTATGTAATTTGTTAACATCAAATCCAGAGTTGAAGAGTTGAGTTAGCTGGAAAATATGTTGGCCCATTCGGATAAAGTAAGCTAAAAGAGTTCCTGGTGATAAAATCTAAAAATAAATTCCCCCATTTAGTTACTCTTTGACAACCCGAAGAACATTGTGTGCAGTCGAAGTCACCTCCAATTAAAAATTTTGAATCATTTCTTACTCAAGTCACTTTGAAAGAAACTAATGTTTTATCCATTCGATGCTCCGGCGCGCCGCCGGGGAAGTATACAGATATGATTTTGAATTTGGTATTGTAATTTAGTGAAATCTCAATGCCAATTGATTCAATTACTTTTGTTTTCACAATTGGTATTAGATTGTGCACTAAATTCTTTTTAGTAACAATGGCAACTCCACCTCCAATGTCATCATTCCCATCAAGTCTATGACAAGTGTAGAGACTATGGTAGAATGTAACATTACTATTAAGTCGCCACGTTTCACAAACAAGACAAACATCTACTTTATTTACACATAGAAAATCGAAAAACTCAGTACATTTATCGCTAATACTTCTGGCATTCAAAAAAATTCAACTTTTGTTGTCTGACAAATTTTCTGTTGACACATTATTATTACAGAATTTATATTTTTTAATTTTTTTTTTTTTTTTAATTTTTCTCCATTAGGATTTTTTTAGCAATTTAATTTTTTACCAATTTGTATTCTTGCTGTTGCAAAAAATTTTGTATCTACTGTATTTTTTAAAGAAGAAAGAATTTGTCACAAAAATATTTTTGAAAAAATTAGTTAAAAAAGTTGCCAGAATTTTTTTTTTATTCGCCAAGAAAAAAAAAATTGTTGAAACAATTTTGTTTCTGCATTTTTTTCAACCATATTTTTACTTGCGACTATAGGGCAAGTTTTGGATTCGTGCGAATCAGACCTAATATTAGGATGTCTGTCTGTCTTTCTGTCTGTACCTCGATCTACAGCCTAAGCTACTGAAGCGATTTTCTTCAAACTTTGGACATAATGTTTTAGGGAGATTGTCTAAAGGGGAAATCGAATTTTTTTGTTTTAGCTTTTGTTTTGTTTGTTTTGGCATCATCAATTTTAGGATTAAACTTCTTTTTTGGCTTATTTTATCAATTCAAATAATGAATTTCAGCGTTTTTTAATATTTTTACTTGTCACTAAATTCGATAGTAGGTAGTCAAGTATACAATTCAATAGAATTATCTTTTCGTTTACTATTAATTTTTAAAATAAACAATCGTCACAAAGGCTCGCATAACTTATATGATTCTTTTCAAATAAATTTTGTTTATACTGAGACTTTAAAACCAAGATGTTATCGCATACCTATAGGAGCAAGTACGTAGGACCCAGTCGTGTGTTTTATTTTTAGATATTAGAGGAATAGGTACAAAACTTTTTCACAATTTATATTTTAATATTTTGTTTTTTTTTCTGGCCAAATTTATTGTGACATTAATTTTTAGCTGTTTGACGTCAATTTTTCAATTGTAGGACCTCCATTTAGATTCAGGTTTTTTACAAGTATCTTCTAATCCCAGAGGCTCCGCTCCGTTAAAAAAATTAATTGCTTTACATAAACAAAAATGACCCAGCGACATATTTTATTAACACATCGGTTTTACACTCTATAATTTAAAGTCCTGTTGGACAACTGGTATACGCCGCCTCCATACTCTAAATAAATTCCAAGAAAGAATAAGTATGTTTTCATTTAATAAAATATATGTCCAGTAAAATGAGGCGTCCTGGAAAGAATGTGGGTTGTGGGGTCACAATAATAAAATATATAAAACAAGCTCACAATAATGTCCCACCACAACCCCTTCCCTCGCCAAAGCACTTAAATCTATTTTGTTGTATATCCTTTTCAGCTCTTTTTTTTGTATAAGATTGCACCCAAATTAAATGTAACAAATTACCCCCACAAATATTATTATAACCCATTGACCATAAAATGAAACAACTAAAAAGAATGTGCTTCTTTCTTTTTTATTTCAACCTTCAGTATTATGATGGCGCAAAGGGAGGATGATGAACGGAATATAGAAGCTTAACCAAGAAGACTTCCCTTCTTCTCCCCATGCCTTTGGCAGAATGTTGGATATGTGTGATTTCTTTTTCTTTACTTTTCCCTAAAGAAAATAAAAAAAAAGTTTCTCATAGAACCGAGATTGTGAAAATGATGCAAACATAAATCATTTGGCATAAAAACGAAGAGTTGCTTTGGAACTTGAAGAAGAGATTTTTTTCTCTTTTGTATCTCAAGCTGGAATGTGATATAATATATATTTTTAACCAGTGCTGTCGGGATTATTAAATTATAATTTTATTTTGATCTTTTAAGCCTAGTACGCAGATGGGGAAAAATTTTTCTTCTCATACAAAATTTTTCGCAGGACAAATTTTGTCTTCAACTTTTTTCGCGCAAATTGTGACGTTTGGCTTGAAAGGTATGTATGTTTGAAATTTTTTTCAATTTGCTGTCAAAACCCATACGAAAAAGACCCAACTTGGTGCAGATTTCTAGTTGCCAAACACGCACTCTTCACAAAATTTTTCCGTAAAAATAATGTCCGAAGCATTATTTTGCGGGAAAAATTTTGACAGGTTCCACAAAAACAAGATTGTTCTTTTTTTGATTGTGACTTTATAAAAGGTAGAATTTGATTTTATAAAAAGATGAAAATTTTAAGAGAGGAAATTACTTATTATTTATTTCACCAACTTCAAACATATGCGCGGCAGTTGGAAAAGGTTTTGTAGAGATTAGAATTGTAGAGATAAATTTTGTCTTTCCCCGATCTGCGTACTAGGCTTAGTTAAAAAAATTTTTAAGAAGTTGTATTGTATATATTTTTGTTGATTCTTGGGATGACCCTGACCTGGTGAAATGTCAAAAAATGTGCATCCTCAATAAAAATAGAAAAAAAATCTGTAAAAGATTGTAGTTTTTATTGTAGACTTCAATTAAAAGATTGCAATCTATTATCAAAACTGCCAGTACTTTTTTTTTACTTTAGAAAGATTGCAATCATCCAAACAACAACCGACAGCACTGGATCTACCCAAACGACATAAAAGCCCTTTTATCCAGTGTTTTGAGGAGCTATAGTTGAAAATGAGTCGAGGGAATTTTTTTTTAACATCTTCGGGTAGGTATACGCACATGGAGCTTAGTGTACCGATTACTGTTTATAATTCAGCTCTTGTAATCAGTATTTATATGCATATTCAAAAAGAAAACAAAATCTCAATGCAAAAAAGGTTGTCTTGTGACTTTTAGGTACGCGAAACGAATCATAATACAGCAGATGGGCCGGGACTTGGGGGTGGTGGTGTTTGTGGAAGTTTTGTTGAATTTGGTGTCGGGTGTGTAATATGGACGCATGCAGCATCCCATCATCATTCTATTCCACTACAAACCCTTGGTTTACCTCCTTTTCATATTATAATAATGTTACCCTATATTCATCGAGGGGGATTAATCCTTTCTCAAGAGCGCAATGCGCGAATTTGAAGTAGTAAGGGATGATTTTTCAATTTTAAACGGATTTACATTTAAGGTTCTTTTTAACGATGAGCGAACTTATTATTAATCGTATCTTCTTCTCACTTTTGCGGGCGGGTCGGTGAGGGGTGAAGTTGGGGAACTTTGAAGTGCAGCGCTAACAAGCTTATTAATTTCCTTCCGTTTTTTTTTTTTTTTTTAGATGTAAGAGAGAATCTTTTGGTTGTTGTGTTATTTGATTCGAAGGTTTTAAGAAGGAATTTTTGCGAAGGGAAATTAAAAAATAAAATTTTAATCCAGGAGTAATGGGGATAATTCTTATTACTTCTCCCAGAACCTGGTGTGGGTCTCCTTTTCACATAGAAATGGAGGGATGAAGATAGTTTAATGAGAGAGACAAATTCATTTGGAATACTTAAATGAAATAGGCGACCTACAATAATGGCAATGTGGGTAGTTCTTAGTTTAAATGTTTGCTAAGAGAACAATTATTTCGGTTTTATGGTTTTTAGGTTAGATACCTAGATACCTAGATATTAGATATGACAAATCATAGATTTTCGATTGTTTTATGTTGGTTAGACAAGAAGTAGTTATTGGTTTTGTGCTGAGAATTTAGGTTTGAGGTTATAATCAAAATGGATGGAAAAGTAAAAAAACAAACAAATGCTTTCCGTCACCTTGAAATGTCTTTTGTACTTGTTTTCTTGTGCTGCCAAATACAAAAGCTAGGTGACCAAAATTGCGGTCTTATTTCCCTCAGCCAAATGATAATATCTTGGGAGATGTGAGCAAAGAAATTTAAGATCTTTGAATATTTTGTGAAAACAAAAAATTCGGTGTAGCGAACAAGGTTTGAAAAATTTATGACTACAGTAAGGATTTGAGGGTTCTGAAATTAAAGTGATGTATATATGTCTCGATAAAATTCGAAAACATTTGTTGGCTTAGGTTTTCGATATTTTTCGTTTTCGGGTTTGAGATTTATGACTTTAAAGTTTTCTCGATTTTTAGTTTTCATAATTTTGGGTTTCCATTGAGAGCAATTCCGTTAAGTGACGGTTGAATTCGTCATTGAAAAAGTGCTTTTATTTCACTAAAAATTTACTCTCAACTGGTAAATAAAACGACACATATTACAAAATGCAAGGCTCAGCTGTAAAAGTGGTTCCATTCAAAACTACTTTACTGACTTGCAAACCATAATCTTAATGCCTACATGCCTACAAAATTCCTGCTTAAACTTCAAAAATTTGAGTAATAATTTTTTATTTTTTTTATTGTCGTTGCAGAAACTCTTCTCCTAAAGCGTTTGTTGGCCAAGGTCTCCCTGCTCATCTTGAAAAAAGGTATCAACCTAGAGACTTACCAACAACAAAAAAAAAAAAACTACGAAATGACAATGCAAAAGATTAAGTCCATCGGACTCATAATCCTTTTGCTATTCTATCCATTTACATGTCAAAATCAAAATAAAAGCAGTAAGCCAAGCCAGGAATTGGTCTCGGTTAATCTAGCCGGCGATATAATCCTCGGAGGTTTATTTCCGGTTCACGAGAAAGGTGAGAGCACACCATGCGGTCCGAAAATTTACAATCGTGGTGTGCACCGGCTTGAAGCTATGCTGTATGCTGTCGATCGTGTTAACAACGATTCGACACTTTTACCCGGAATAACAATTGGAGTCCATATTTTAGATACTTGTTCACGTGATACCTATGCTTTGAATCAATCATTGCAATTTGTACGAAGTTCCCTCAACAACATGGATACCTCTGCGTTTGAGTGTCAAGATTTATCGACTCCACAACCACGACGCAATACAACTGGACCAGTATTTGGAGTTATAGGTGGATCGTATAGTTCGGTGTCATTGCAGGTGGCTAATTTGTTGCGTTTGTTCCACATTCCACAAATTTCACCAGCATCCACAGCAAAGACCCTCAGTGATAAGACTCGATTTGATCTATTTGCACGGACAGTTCCTCCAGATACCTTCCAATCGGTCGCCATGGTTGACATAATAAAATGTTTTAATTGGTCATATGTGTCGACAATTCATTCGGAAGGTTCTTACGGTGAATATGGAATCGAAGCCTTCCACAAGGAAGCCACCGAACGAAATGTTTGCATTGCAGCCGCCGAAAAAGTTCCATCGGCAGCCGATGATAAAGTTTTCGATGCCATCATAGGCAAGTTGCTAAAGAAACCTAATGCTAGAGGTGTTGTACTTTTCGTTCGGGCTGAAGACGCACGAAGTCTCTTACAAGCAGCTAAACGGGCTAATTTGGCTCAACCATTCCATTGGATTGCCAGTGATGGTTGGGGCAAACAGCAAAAATTGCTAGATGGCTTGGAAGATATTGCCGAAGGTTCAATTACTGTGGAATTACAATCGGAGCTGATTCAAGATTTCGATGATTATATGATGTCATTGTCGCCTGAAACCAATGCCCGAAATCCATGGTTCGAGGAATATTGGGAGGATACGTTTGATTGTGTATTGGAGAAGAATTTACCACCATTGTTGAAGGATCGTATTGGAATTCGGAAATGTGACAGGAATCTTAAATTATCAGAAAAATCGGGGTAAGTTAAAATTTATTTTGGGCAGTTTATAGAAATCAATCATCGACCATTTATTTTTTGTTTTTAGTTAAATATTATTTTTTTATACCTAATTAAGCCGTTCATTAATTTGTGATTTTTTAGTTTTAAGTTGTTATTAAAGGGCATTGATTTATTATTCTGAGAATGCTTTATTTTGGATTTCCTATAGTTTTACTTTTTTAAGACATTTTTTCAGAGTCCAGGTACTTAATTCTTGCACCAGTGAAATCTCTACGTCAATGAATTAACTACATATATCTCGCGTCTTAATTTTATTTTTCAATCGAGGTCTTATCAAATTTTGAAAAAAAAAAAAAAAAAAAAATAATAATAATTGTGTACATCTTAACTTTAATTTCTATTGCGATCTTATTTTATTTTGAAAAAGAAATGAGACTGCGCGACATTGTTTAATTTTTCGATCGGAGCCTTATTTAATTTTTAAAATGCTGTAAGCTTTGTATTTTCGTACTCAATCGCTTAGATGTGCAAACATACAAGTATGAGCTTCTGCAAGGAAGGGCAGGTTAGCTGGTTCTGGAAACACCACTTGTTCCGCTTTCTTTTAATTTCGTTCTTATTTCTTTTATTGCCTGCGTCAGCATCATGAAGCATCTTTATGATTTTAACATTTCTCGTCCCCAAAACCAAAAACAAAAAACCAACAAATATTTATTCTTCACAGCTACGAACAAGAATCAAAAACTCAATTTGTTGTGGATGCTGTTTATGCTTTTGCTCATGCCCTGCACCGTCTCCATCAGGATTTGTGTGCATCGGGTGGAGCGGGCTTTAATCAAGCCCATAGACATCATCATAGTGAGTCCGTTTGGTTGCACAAGCCAACAACTGGCCAACATTCCATGGCATGTCCTGAAATGGTTAACTACGATGGCAAACAATTCTATGATAATTATCTACTGAATGTTTCATTTATCGGTTCGTGTCTTAGCTAAATAATTTATTCAAAAACCAAAAACAGAACCTGTGGAATTATTTAAAATGTTTCTTTGTCTCTTTTCTATTTTGTATTTATATTTGTTTTTTAACGTACCCTAAAAACGTAGATCTTGCTGGAAGTGAGGTTAAATTTGATAGTCAAGGTGATGGTCTAGCACGCTATGACATCCTTAACTACCAAAAACTGGAAAACTCTACCGGATATTACTACAAGGTAAGAATGTGTAACTTGTTGTCCTTTGGGATAAAGCTTTTATTATATTTTCTTTCCTCCCTTATGAAAAACATTTAGGTCGTTGGAAAGTGGTTTAATCAATTGGAATTAAATTTGCATGATGTGGTCTGGAATAAGGAAGCTGATATGCCAACTTCGGCTTGTTCACTTCCCTGCGATGTGGGCATGATTAAGAAGCAGCAAGTATGAAAAAATATTTATTTTTTTAATCAAACCACCCCTCTCCTTTGAATAGTTGATTTTATCAATGTGGAGTATTCTCCTAAAATTTTAAAATTATCGTGGGACAATGGGACGTTGTGGTTTTAAATTTTTAAAAATCTAATTCCATACATCTAGTAAGTGGCATAAACGAAATATTCAATTCTTTGAAACGATGTCGTATACGTAAAGCAAACGGAGCCTTAAAATAGGCTAAATTACTAAATTTCGACAGTTTGCAAAAACATTAAAAATTAATTTTCCACTTTCCTTAGATATTCTTTCACTTTTATTGTATACAGCCACGAATTATTTAATCAAATTTAAAAATAAAATATATAAATTTTTTTTACCATCACAGGGCGACACATGCTGTTGGATCTGTGACAATTGCGAAGCCTACGAATATGTTTTCGACGAATTCACTTGTAAGGACTGTGGACCTGGCTACTGGCCATACCCCGACAAACTATCCTGCTATGCATTGGACATTCAGTATATGCGCTTGCAATCTCTATTCGCCATTATTCCAATGGCCTTTGCTATTTTTGGAATAGTTATGACACTTATGGTGATACTCTTATTTGCCATTAATCACGACACCCCCTTGGTGAGAGCTTCAGGTCGTGAACTCAGCTACACGCTGTTAATAGGAATTCTCGTCTGTTATTCGAATACGTTTGCGTTGATTGCCAAGCCAACAATTGGCTCATGTGTGGTTCAACGTTTCGGAATTGGTGTTGGTTTTTCAATTATTTACAGTGCATTATTGACCAAGACCAATCGAATCTCGAGGATTTTCCATTCGGCATCAAAATCAGCTCAACGATTGAAGTACATCAGTCCACAGTCACAAGTTGTTATAACAATAACTTTGATTGGTAAGTTCTTTTTTTGTTTTTATTGTTTTTTTTTTTAATGTTTGTTTGTTTATAAAGTATTGAAGACTATCACATTTTTTGGAAGTCTTTTTAGATCTCGAGACGTTTTCTAGAACTTTTAGCTTTAATTTTGCTTTTCATTTTTTTTTGTCAAAAAGCTATTCAAATAATAATTACTATGGTCTGGATGATTGTGGAACCACCAGGAACCCGTTTTTATTATCCTGATCGCACTGAAGTCATTTTAAAATGCAAAATTCAGGATATGTCATTTTTATTCTCACAATTATATAACATGTTACTTATTACGATTTGTACTGTTTATGCTATCAAAACTCGCAAAATTCCGGAGAACTTCAATGAGTCAAAGTTCATTGGATTTACTATGTATACAACTTGCATCATTTGGTTAGCATTTGTTCCAATTTATTTTGGTACTGGAAATTCTTATGAGGTAAGTTAATAATTAAAATTCAATATAGCATGCAATATTTTTTTTTTTTGTGATTAGAAGAAAATATCTCGCAAACCGAGATCTAGAATTAAAGCCGCCGCCGCCGCAGGTGGTCAAGAGATGAATTTCGGGGTAGCTACGATATCTCGATTATAAAATCCTGCAAACCAAAATTTCGCATTTCAAATAAAATATGAAATACGAATAAGAATAAATTGAAATAAAATACAAAAAAACTTTCATTTGAAAATAGAATTTTAATTATAGAACAAAATTAATGATAATATTTGAAAATAGCAGTTAATAAAAAAAGATAAATAGTAACATAAACAACATAACAAATATTCCCAAACGCCTGAAACCGGGGACAATTCGTTGTCCTCGGATAAAAAACTTCGTTCCACTATGTTTGCAACCAGTGGGCCCAGTAAGAACCCTTATGTTAATAAGTGTTGATGAAACAATTCCGAAAAAAGTGTATGTGCCACCTATAAAAGTGCTACAAAAATCACCTGATTATGTGCATGATCTAATGAAGAACCTTAAAGTGTCCAACTACTCAATAAAAAAATTAACTAGCTAGAAAAACTAATTCAAGAAAATTGTCAATAAGGGTATTCATGCAACGAGATAATTTTCCGCTTTGCAGAAAGATATAATTTTCCGCTTCACGTTTGCATGAGCACCCCATAAAAATTCTTGCATGAATGTGAGAAATAATCAGCTGTCACAACTAAACGTCACAAATTACTTCTTGAAACTTTATGAGGTTTATTTCTTTGCTTTCTGCATCAAATCTGTGAGATAAATTTATCTGGTTTGCAAATATTTTTCCCATACAAATTTTGACAGCTCGTTTCTGCGGAGATAAAATTATCTGGTTTCCGAGGTTTATCCGAGTTTTCCACCATTGCATGAATACCCCTAATATCTTTCTCATGACCTCAAAAGTGCAAAATCCTTCAAAGTTATCTTGTATGGTTCTGTCCAAAAGCTGATTTTGACAACTATAGCGTTTCATTGGGCAGAAATAATTGATTATTTTTTTGATTATAATCAATTTTGCAGATCTAAATTTTTCGAGAGATTTACCCCTCCATGCACTAAACTAACACTAAAACAATTTGTATCTGTCAGTTTGATTAAAGTGTTTTGTGATTTGTTTATTTCAATTTTTTGAAATGATGAGGCTTCTTTTTCACAAGAAAAAAAACAACAACGTGACAAATAAAAATCAACTATTAATTGTGTTCCATTCGTCATGAAAAAAATCAATTTTTATTAAGAAATCTTTATTTACCAATAAAAAAAACCCCATTAGATAGATAACATCAAAACTAATGAACTTAAATTTGAACTCTCTTGGCTTAAAATGTATTGACATAGAGCAAATTAAAAAAAAAATATGAACAATTTACTGACTATGTATTTTTATCCGGTTTCTTTGCGGAAAGAAAAATGCAATACTTCTTAGACTTTCAAAATACTAACTGGAAATCGTTCAAATCAAAGATAAAAAAAAACAGTTCGACACTTTGAACGAATTGACTCCTACAAACGCATTTGTAGTAGAAGAAAGTATAAAAGATGTAGTTAAAAAAAATGTATACCTAAAAACATTACTTAAAGTTGCAATAATTTATCTAACATTTTAATTAATGCATGTCTAAAATGTCAATATTTTCCTCAAGATTGGAAAAAGCAATGGTTGTTCCTATACTTAAAGCTGGAAAACCTCCAGATAAAAATAATTTTACTCAGCAACATTAGAAAAGATATTTTCCTTGATATACAATTTGGACTTCTTCGCTATCACAGTACCTCACATCAGGTAAAAAGAATTTGCAACCATGTTTTAGAACATCGTTTACGTGGATTTTCTGATTGTCAACGGGAATGATATTGAAAAACCTTTGATTCCGTCTGGCACCAATGAATAATATATAAAATGGTACAATTTAAATTTCCTTTACATTTGTGTAAAATCGTCCAGTTTCTTATCTTATAGATGTTTTCAGGTACATGTCAACTGTGGTGTCTCTAACATGTTTTGTATTGATTCTGGTGTAACCCAAGGCTCAGTCCTTGGTCCAGCCTCATATAATACTTCTGATTTTCATAGACTACCGCAGTGTGAGGCAGAAATGTTTGCTGATGACACGCCAGTATCTGCATCGCATGAATTCGCTCTCAACATTGAGACGAATCTAAAAAATGCAATTAAAATACTAGAAAAATATTATAACAAATGGAAAATTAAGCTGAATGTTGGAAAAATGAGAGCAATCTTTTTTACACGAAAAAGAAAAGCACTAAACTGACTTAACATACGTATTCAAAACACTTAAAAAAATGAGTATTGCAACTAAGATGCTTTATCCCTTTATAAACAAATGAAAATAAGTTAATAATAAACAAAGTAACTTTTCAAGCCATGCTATTATATGTAATATTTTTTTTGCGTGCAAGCCAGTGCAAGTAGCTAACACAAAAAAAAAATCATGGCATTATCTTAATTTACCTCCAAAAAAAAGTTATCAGTATTGTAGATATCGGGTTCAACTACTTTGGAATAAAATATTTCGATAATGAGCTGACGTTAAAAGTTTTGGCTTGAAAATATAAACAGAGCTATAACAGATTTCTAAAAATAAATATTTGGACGTGTTTCGGAAGATTGGGTGAAATGAACACCCAACAGCATTTTGCTTTGTATATGAAAACTATAGTACTATCATGGCGAGTTTTTTTTTTAGGGTTGCAGAGGTCCTGGTGGTGGCGCTGCAAAATGTGAGGTGTAAAATTCGATTTGGGGAGTCTTTAAGCGTCGAAAATTGGTGGTAGGGGCAAGAGTAGACTATTTTTTCGATTATTGCATCCAAAAAATATCAATAAATATCATTTAAAACCTCCATAAGCTCTCCGCAAAAAAAAAAAGAGTAAGGGTTGCATAGGTAAATTAGATGTCGCCCCATTCGACTTCCACCATGATAGTACTATAGTTTTCATATACAAAGCATTTTGTCGCACCTACTGCAAACTCTTTGAAACGTACTCACTTGTTTTCCATCATTGTCAAAGCGATTGTAGTGCATATTTTGAGGAGATATTAATTTTTTTAAATTTTCCCTCGCTCGAAAACTACATTGCATACTTACTTGTTCAAATCAAATAATTAAATAATACAGTGCCGACTCATAATATTGAACCTTTTTTTAATTTCTATATTTTCCCTTTTAAACCGTAGTGGTACCTATTATTGGAGTTACACAAAAAGGCTGTCGAATAATAAAATCTTCGCCTTGTCGTTTAAAAAAAAATTGCTTTTATTATAGATATATGAAGAAATGTCGTTTTAATTTGATGAAACTGACAAAGATTTCGTTTGAATTTTGAATTTTCATACAAAATTATCTCTAATGCACCAGGCGATCATGCGGGACCAGTAGGTTCCAGGCTTGGATTAGAGAACAATTGTATTCATTGCCCATCACTATCTAATTTACTTACCTCTACGCTTTCTTCTTTGTTATTCTTTTTCTACCTATCACTGTAGAGAAAGAATTTAACCATACTTAAGTGTGTGTTGGTGATGACGTTTAACCAAGTTTCGCGCCAAAAGCAAGCAAAATGGTGGAGCCCAATTCGCGGAATTCATGTCTCGATTTTGTTTAAGTGAATTAAAATAAATGAACCTTCGTTCTTTGATGATTTATGTTAAAGCAAAATAGTTTAAGCTGAAAAGTTGATTGCGCGTAGCTAATAAATTGACAGTTAAAGATTGACAAAGTCCTAATTTTTTTTTCCTTTTCTCCTTTTCCTGCAATTATGCTTGATTGCTACGATTTTTTTTTTTTCAAAAGTCGGTAAATTTTTTTTTATTCGAGATATTTGTTTGGGGGATTTTGTAGCGTTCCCGTTGATTTCACGAGTGAAAAATTATAATATCAAAATGCGCTTAAACAAATGAGCTCTATCTATTTAGAAAGTTGTCTAAGGTCCACATTCAGTTCGTGATTAATGTTGAACATAGTTGACTCGCCAAACATTTTGGGATCCAGGGTTAGGATTATTTGAAGGACGTTTGAAGCCTGGAATTGTATACTGTATACTGCATAAAGACCACTTTCAAAATAGAATGCTTAAATACAACTTATTTAATCAATTTATTTTTGTTCTCTTTTTTTTTTTTAGATACAAATAACAACCCTGAGTATATCGATCAGTTTGAGTGCTTCAGTGGCTCTCGTATGTCTATACTCACCTAAAGTCTACATTTTGGTTTTCCAACCTGACAAAAATATTCGTAAACTAACCATGAACAGTACTGTCTACAGAAAATCAGCTGCATGTGCAGCAAGTGGAAGTGCAACAGCTGGCGCATCAAATAATCCAGTAGGAGGAGGCGCATCTGGTGGGGGTGCCGATGGATCTGCTTCGGCAGCCGTGGGTAATACTTCTAGTCCGCCACCAACTCCAGCTTTAGCTTGCTTGCAAAATTCCTTGAGCAGTGGTGATGCTGCAGTTGGAGCAAATCAAGGTCTTGGAATGCATGCAAGTGAGCTGTTACCTCTTGAAGCCCTGCCAGGACCTAGTGGCTTGGGCCGAAGTTGTAACTGTCCCAATCGATATAATGAAAATCATGATTGCGGTAAGTGCTAATTACATTAAGAAACACTCTAAACTGTTCCCTTCTCGAAAACTCATACCATAGTTCTTATATATAATGATGTCCTTATATATGTTTAGTCATAAATGTTTAAGTGCTAATCAGAGAAAAAAAATAGATAGATATACCTGTTTGCTGTCAATTATTTCCTCCAAACACACACACATACACACATCTACCAAATCTATTAATTATCTATGTGATTAAATTTTTAAAAAATACAAAATATTAAAAATTAAACAAAAAAAAAAAATTGGCTCTTCCTATTAAAGAAAAAAAAAATTATGAAGTTTGTAAGTTTGTATATAAATATGATTATTGAAGTGTTGCTTTTTATAGAAAAAAATAAAAACATAAACTTGCTGTGCTCTATATAGTTACTATGTATATTCTTAATGCCAAATACCTATAAGTTTATTAGATAGTTATATGTTTTAATGACTGTGTATAAAGTATTCATTTTTTTTTTTATATTTCTTCTCATGCAACTTTATGTCAACTTTTGTTATATTATTTCTTCCAACACACATTACCTACTTGATTCCAAACAGAAAAGGAACATCCCACCGATATGCATTCATGGTTAGTAAATGTTTATTTGTTCCCTTTTGCACGTTTAAATTAACATAAAAAAAAAACATAACATAACATAACATTTGATGTATTCTGCACTTAAATATTGGGAAATTTCTGCTTATAATTCCCTTCTTGTTGTAAAAAATGTAAATGGTTTAGATCTCGGCTATATGGAACATGGTCGTAGAAAATGAATATTAACGAAAAATTTGTGTTTGGAAAACTTTTTCGCAGTAGGTATGCTCCTTGAGAAAAGCTTTTTATTTGACGAAACTTCTTAAAGCTGTTATAAAAAATAAGTTTATTGAGAAAAGGAAACATTAGAGGACAATGTGAATTCCCGCCTTAAATTAATTAAAAATTAATGTTCAATATCTTAACTACTCATAATGTATGAAGACTAAAATTGCTTAAATATCACGTTTGCGCTAGAGTTAAATCGAGGCACATTCACCAATTAGTAAAAATGCGTTTTCATAACAGCTAACGTATTTAACGTTGCCTTTTAGAAGTTTCAAGTTTTCCTTAGCTTTTTTAAAAAGCTCTCCAAATAGGCTGGTTAACAATGGCAATCAAATTCAGATTTTTCCTTGCCAAGCTTTTCAAAGCTCTCTCTAAATGGGTTTGTTTTGAATCAACACACATGAGGCTGGTTAACAATGGAAGCCAAATTCAGATTTGCCTTTCCAAGCTTTTCAAAGCTTCAATAAATATTAATGAGACTGCTTCACAATATCAGCCAAATTCATATTAACCTTTCCGAAGCTTTTCAAAACTCTCCTATTAAAAAAAAAAAAAAAAAAAAAAAAAAAACCCTACAAATTGGCAAAAATTGTGTGTGAAATTCAGCCTTCTTTTTGCTTTCCATCTTCAAAATTGTATGCCTAGTAGTTACAATCAAGTAAAAAACATTAATTTATTTAAAATATTTTTATAAGCTCTCCGGTTGTGCCGTGCCGTTATATTTTGTGTTAACTTCTTCTTGGTGGTTTTTTTTTTTGATTCATAAGAAATATTTTAAAATTGGTTACAACTGTGGTAAAATTAAATTTTTCCAAAAAAAAAAAAAAAAAAATTAAAAACCACCCTAGATATGTGTGATAATAAAAAAAACAGTGTTTGGTGTGAACAAAAATTATTAAATGTTGTTTTCAAGCACTTGAAAATTATAATTTGCTTTATTATTTTAAAATATAATTCTTAATTTTCTTGTAGTTAAATTTAAAACAAGAAGAATAAGATCTCAGAATTTGAGATTTGTTGATTCTACAACAACTGCGACAAGGACAAAAAAATCAAAGAAGATTGTTACGTATAAAATTAAAAAGTTCCAGCTAACAATTTACCCTCGTGGAACAAGAATAATAAAGAAGTACTATATCAAGGCTTAAATTTGAAAAACAAAAAAAAAAAAAAAATTGAGAAACGAAAGTGAGTGCAAATTACACAGGAAACTTTTAGTGCAAAAACTATATTTTTTGGAATTCAATATTACATGCATTACATTGTGAGATTGATAAACTCTATATTTTGACATTGAAATATTTTGCTTGATTGCTTATAAAAAAAAAACATTAATAACAAATAATGGTAATAATAACACCTTTTTAAAATAATATCAAGATGAGTAGTGAGCTCATGATCGACACGCTATATAATGTTTAGTTTTAGATTTTTTTTTTTGTCAATTTTTACTATCGCACAGACGGATTTATTTGTTTGTATATATGTTAGTAAATGCTTAAGTAATATTATTTTTAGTTTTAAAATACTTTTTTATTTAAAATTCTCAAAACGTAAAAAAATTAATCTAAATTATAATCCAAATCTACAATGATTTTAATAAAAATCTATACCTCTGTTAACCCCACTGTACATTTCGTACCGAAAGTAAATCCTATTCAAACACTATCGAAGTGAACTTTTAGTATATTCAAAATTTAAATTTATTGTTTTTATTTTTTAACAGTTTAAACAAAAAATATCTGATTCTTGTCCAATTTTTCTCACTTTAAATTTTTTATTTTAAGTTTACAAGTACAATATTTTTGAATATTAAATTTATAATTTTAAGATTTCCTTTTGATATGATTTTTTTTAAAATTAAAATCCGATAATCTGTGCGAAAAAATATAGCGTGAAATTCTAAATAAATATAAGAAATTGGTGTTAATCTAAAAGTGAATCATACAATTTTTTTTTTTGGAAACTTATATGTTTATATTATGTATGAGATATCCTCACCATAGCTAATGGCTGTGAACAGAATAGATAAGGAAAGGCAAAGAAATGAAAAACATTAGTACCTTATGATGGATTATTTCTTTCAATGGCCAAATCACAAATCGCGTTCTTTCAGCCCGATTTATATATAACTAATTTTTTTTTATTATTAATTTTTTTGCATCTCAGAACGAACGTATGCTTTTCACAAAAACAGGCAGCTATACAAAAAAAAAAACATAAAAGTATGAAGAGTTTTTGTTTCTTTCATTTTTTTTAATATTAAATTAAAATTGATAAAAATACAAGGCTTCAGCTTTTGTATGCTTAATTTTTTTTTTTTTTTTTTTTTTACAAAAAAAAGTGATTTTCAAGCTCTTTCAAACCCATAATTTTTTTACTTTCAAATCCAGTTTTTCAGCGCTGATTTAACTCTGTGTCAGTAAATCGTGCAACCATTTAAACTAAAGTTTAAAAGGAGCATTTTTTAAATCTCACAGCTCCGAGAAAAAAACGGAGTCCATTTGTTTAGTTGTGTTCACATAGCAGTGACCTTAAGGCTAAAATATGAAGAAAAAAGGTTCATCATATTTTTAAGACGCTTATAACTAAAAAAAATATTTGCTTTTCATGAGGTCATGAGGAAGAATTTTGTGAGTTATGAGTCTCTTAAAAATGTCGGCATGAGTGTTCATAGATGTTCTGGGAGTCCAAATGGAACCCATGATGTCAAAAATCTATCGAAATCAAAATCAAACTTTCGTTATCAAAATTAGGATGGTTCGAGAATTTTTATACGAATGTTTCAAAAATATTTATTGTTTTGATCCAGAGTTAACTAGAATTCTAAACTGAAAAACCTTTAAAATAAAATTAAACACTGGGACCCGACGAATGAAGCCTGTACGAACTTTAGCCTTGTTGGTTTTTTGATAATGCGTTGATATGCCAAATCTCTCCATTCTGGATATATTTTACAATATTTAAGCTACAAAAACCTCTTTAGACAACATACTCGTATGTGGTCCATTATTTTTTTTTTTTCTATTTTGAATCTATCAAAGAATGACCGATCGTCTGAAAGCGACTTTGTGATTGAAATGCCATACAGATAAAATGAAATAAATCTTATTTAAATCCAAGTTTAACCCATCAAAAAAATGCTAAAAAGAAACTTTTAAAAAATTTGAGAGTCCTATTTCTTATCATTTTCTTCTAAACTAAAATACCTCTTTATAAAAAAAAATGCCGTATAAATAGGTAATATATTTTATGAGATGTTTTCAAATAAAACGAAAAATATATTTTTCTTACTTTTCCCCCAAATGGAAAGGAATTTACTGTAGAAATGACTGGAAATATTTTAAAGTGTAGAGTACAAAAAAGATCAGTTTTTTTTTGTTTTAATTGTTTTTGGTAGACATTTCAGTGGATCTATAGTAATTTTTATTAGATTATAGCAAAATATATTTTTTTTTAATAATTTATCATGTCACTCATTAAACATTATTTTTCTTTAGTATATTAGTTTTTTAAATATATTTATTTTCAAACTAATTTTAAAAATTGGAATTTTTTTTGTAGTATTCATTTTTTTTTTCAAATTGATCCATCCATTTAAAAATTGATAATGATTCATTAAATAATTAGATATAGGCTTAAGTATAGAGAAAATTATTGATATTTATTATATATTCAATATATTTATATACACCAGAAGAAAAAAATATATATATAGAGATAAAATCATATTTATAGGTAATGAAATGAAATAAAATATATATACAAATAATATATAATGTACATAAATTAATCAAAAACTAAATGCTGGGAAAATTTTTTTAAAATATTAAAAAAATATGTGTATATGTTTAAATATACTTTTATATAAATTTAAGAAATACTCTTATAACTTAAAATATTTTCAACAGCTAAAATTTAATAGAAATATGTACATTGTACATACATAAATTATATAAGAATAATATTATAAAAAAATATTCCTATTGATTGATTTGATATTTATTCAGCACAGGCGTTGAATACGCAACTGACAAATGATTCTAAATTAAGAAATAAAAAATTAAAATTAGAAAAAAGAAAAGAACACTTTTCTAAAATCATAATTGAAAATAAAAAAAAAAAAACAAACACGTAATTGAATATTAAAATTCCACAAAATGAGCAGTTTTAAAAACAATTATAAATAAATTAATATTAAAAATAACGAAGAAGAAAAGATAAAAAAATTCGTACATTGGTGAATCAAGATACTGAAACGTGTAGATTGGGCTAATAAATGGGGGGGAGGGAGGTTCTATAAACCCACGACCCTTAAAATTTTTTTTAACGCAATCTATAGGTTTTAGAATTTTGATTCTTTTTTCAATGGAAAACACCAGGAATTTCTTAATACACAGCTTATCGATATAAAAATCAGAACTACAGAAGATGTCCTTCCTACAAGAAGCAGACGAAAACATTTAATATTTTAGACACATTTTTTAAAACGTTGAATTCACTTGCAGATGGTTCGTATAATATTTAAAATTGGTAAACAAATAGAGAAAAAAAAAATTAAAAATTTGAATGTAAAAATTCAATTTTATTATTAGTAACTAAGTATAGATTTTAAATTGTAAAAAAAAAATGAATTAAAAATTATTCTAAATGTATAAAACAATTTCTTTGAAATGTTTAAGTAAAACAAACATTATTGAAGAGTTCGTTACCTAACTAAATATTTAAGAATATTACTAACTTGAAATACATAAAAAAATATAAAAAAAACTTCGGTTACAAAAAAAAACTTATTAAAAAATAGAATAGATAATAAGAAAAAAATAGCATAAGGTAAAATATAAACATTTTCTTGTAAATAGCAAAAATAAAAAAAAAAAAACGATTCTAAGAAAGTTAAAGGCCCACACTATAAAATATGGATGGCAATTACTATTCCATAATAAAGTTAATCAAAGATCTTGGTGTGAAGAAGAAAATATTTTTTCTATAGTAATAAAATGAATATAAAATATTATTATTATGTGATGTGTTCTAATGTTCCTAACAAAAAATATGCAAGTACATATTATTATTGATAAAAGATAAAATTAAAATTCAATAAAATATTTATCAAACAATTAACTGAAGAATTCAAAGAATATATACGTAAGTGTGGGCCTTTAGTCCATTTTTATGCCCTTCTTAAGGTCATAAGGTGACGAGCCCCATTTTTAAGCCGATATAGAATGGTATAAAAATGATAGGAAAATCTATTGATTTTTTTTTATTTCTACATAATATTTTATTTGGAAAATAAATTAACGTTTTGTGACGCATGCCTTCTGCAGAATCTACCATCTTCTGTTCCGAGCGCTCCCTATTTGTAATATCATTGCAAAGAAAAAATATAAGCACCCTATGTAGTAAAATTGACAACTGTCAATTTTACAAATTGTACGTAACACCTCCAAGTTAGGTGCCACAGAGTTTTCAGAAGTCCTGGTTGTCCTAGTATGTAACTTTTTTTAATACATACTAAAACGATATAGATTCACATTTGAATTATTACGTCGATTAATCCAGATTCAAATTTGAATACAATTGTATCTTATGTAAACATTCCTGTGCTTAAGTTAAAATCTGAATTCAACGACTGAATAATAGTTGTTAGCATTTTTCATGGCTTTGGGCCAGTTTGTTCACATAGTGAATTATTTTTTATCTATGATTATTCTAAGATGTAAATCCTAGAATTTGCTTGTAAATATTTTTTTTTTCAATCATAGATTAAAATAATCATCCAATTTCTCTGATATTTGCATCACTGTGTACCAATTGACCTGAAGTGCACTTTTTCAAAACTCAAGATCTATGCAATGTATCTCTTTCGAGAACTAAAGTCGCTCTTTTGTGATTAACAGCCAGCACAAATTTAGCATAATTGGCGTTGTTCACGTGCGTTTTTTTTTTTCAAATTTATAATTTGACTTGAATTCAGATTATCCAAGTTAGGGTTGCCATCCATGAAATTCATATAAGTAAGAATTATATTACTACCATTTAAACAAAACTTTGTCTATATGAACATATTAATAAATACGATATACATATATGCATACTGAAAGAATAATAATAAATAATGTGAGCATATTATAATTAAAATAATTAACATACATTTAAATTAAAATATCAACAAACTAACAATATATATATATGTTAAATTTTACTATTATAAACTATTCTAAAAACACACTTACCTAAAACCTAAATAAATATTATGTGTGTTGCATGCCTTCGAGGCAAAAACTTTAAGTATATAAATTTGAAAAGTAAAAATAAAAAAATAAATTGAATTGCATTTAAAAAAATATCTTGCTTGTCCTGCAAAAAATATTATAAAATAACAATAAAAAAAATTATTGTTAGAGAAAAAAAAGAACAATGGGAAAACTAACTATTGTAAAAGATTAGAGGCAAATTAAAAACAGTTAAACTAAAAGTTACATTTGAAAGTCCTTATTAAGGCGTTATAAAATAAAAAATATGTGTTTTATTCACTACCGTAAGGTTGTAAATAAATATATAAGCACATTAAATTAAAAAAAAAAAACTTGAAACAAAAAAAAAAGAGTTGTGAACAAATGAAATAAGTATTACAAAAGGCTCAGATCTAAAATTCAATTATTAGAATAAAGATATTCTAAATATTTCCTTAAATGTGAAGTAATTTTTTTCTTCATTTTAATTTTAATTTGTTTATATGTTATGCCTAGGTAGTAAAATTTTACTTTATTAAATTTAACTATTTAAATCTAGAAACATCATTCAAAATCCGAAATACAATGGCAATTTTTTTAGTAAAAAATGTTTTGCTTTGAAAAATATTGTTATTTTTTGTTAATATATTTTTGTATTATTTTTAAATAAATTAATAGTTTTATATCACAAGTAAATAAAACATATACCTAAGTTAGACAAATTGTTTCCCTTATTTTGAAATACATATGGATAATTTTTTTTATCATATAAATTAAGAATGTAAGAACAGGCATTATAAACAGAAAGAAAAAAAAATTTAACTTTAAATGTATCATCAGTGTTTTAAATTCACATACATATATAAACAAATGAATAAACTATTGTGTACTAAGACAAAGGATTTCTGTAATAAATATTGTCAACGAAAATAAATAAATATATATTATTGATTGGAGTAGTGTTGTTTGGTTTATGACATGTCCATAAAAAAAGATGATATTACTGCTGCAGATAAAACAAATACAGGTGAGTAAATATCATAATTTATAATATTACACAATATTTAATTGAGTTATTTTATGTAGGTATCAATGTCATACATTCCCGGCTTGCAGAGTTACAAGTTTTCCAAGATTTGAAGAAAGAAGAAAAATCAAATTAGAAATTGATTTCTTATTAATCGATGGGACACTTTCCAAGTAAAAAAAAATTTGATGGGCAGTGATGGGCAAATCACCAATTTTCCACCTAGCCACCAACATTACGTGGTACAATGTAAGGCTTGTTCTCGGTTGTAGGGTGATTTGTGTATAAATATTTTCAAGGAATATGGAGTGGTGCTGATGGACTGCCAATTCCAAGATCATTTACAGTCGCAACACTAAATTCATACGACGACCATGGTGTCAAATTATGCATTTCGGCTTGTTGACGGCCTGTGTAACTATCGATTTCACGAGCCTGGACATGTGTAGAGACATTTCTCAAGGTTCGACCCAGATATTGTATGTAGTAGCGAATTTCTCGTCCATTTGATGCTCCACTAACCCATTCGATTAGCGCTTTAGTTTTACCAACCCCAATTCAGTCCACCTGTAACTCCTTCAACAACTACAGATGTCTTCCAATTGATCTTACAGCTGACTTCTTCGATTTCAATCAACGCGCTGAAAAAAAAAACAAATTAAAATTGTATTTTATTATTATTACAACAGGATTGGATTGTCAACCGACTTGAATTCCTATGATGATGTTGTGGGGGATCACAAAATATTGATCTGGTCCAATTCATTTCTCCGGTTTCAGCGGACCTCTTCAAATTGAATTCCATAATAAAGCAGAAATTAGGTTGGGCACTTCCCAATCGAATTCGTCCAAATCGATTATCAGCCAGGCAATTATACAATCCTTGGTCCCTAGCTTTTTTTGAGGCCTTTCCCTGTAGTAATAGGCAGAAAAGGAATTAGAAAGGCGAAAGAGTAAAGAATGGGCAATGAATAAAATCGTTTTCTAATTAAAGCATAATTACAACGACAAACTACTTACAGAATCGTAAAAAAAAGAAAAAAAATCGTTTGGAACAATTTATTATGACAGGCAATTTACTTTTACTATTTAATTTTAAAGAATGTATAAAATTAATATAGATCACTAGAGAACGAAGGTTTATGTATTTTAAATTATCTAAACAAAATCGAGACAAGAACTCTGCGACGCAGGCTCCGCCATTTTGGTAGGAATCGCCATTTTACTGGCTTTTGGTGTGAAACTTGGTTAAATTTTATCAACAACACACACTTATGTGTGATAGGTAGAAAAGAATAAGAAAGAAGAAAACGCAGAGGTAATTAGATCAGATAGTGATGGGCAATTTATACAATTCTTTTCTAATCCAAGCACGGAACCTACTGGTCCAGCATGATTGCCTGGTGCATCAGAGAGAATTTTGTATGAAAACGACACCTTTGTCAGTTTATTAAATTAAAACGACACATCTTTGTCAGTTTTTGTTTTTAATTTATTGACACGCGATTAACTTATACGTCATTCACATATATGGCAAAGGACTGTCGCTTTTATAATTTATTATTCTCGAAATTTCATTTAAAACATTTTTATTTTGACGTCATTATGTAGCCTTTTTTGTTTTTAGATCTTACGAAGGAAATACAAATTATTTATTTTTGAAACGACTGCCGCGCTACCATGCACAATGTGCTTTGAAACATCATAAATAATTTTATATAAAATTCATGCCCAACAAAATTTGACCAGAAAAGAAAAGGTCCGGCATTTTGATCTGAAGCTGTCACATCTTGTGTGAAACTTGGTTCCAACTACATCATCAACACACACTTACATACGTGTGATAGGTAGAAAAGAATAAGAAAGAAGAAAACGCAGAGGTAAGTAGATTAGATAGTGATGGGCAATTTATACAATTCTTCTCTAATCCAAGCACGGAACCTACTGGTCCAGCATGATTGCCTGGTGCATCAGAGAGAATTTTGTATGAAAACGACATCTTTGTCAGATTATTAAATTAAAACGACACATCTTTGTCAGTTTTTGTTTTTAATTTATTGACACGCGATTAACTTATACGTCATTCACATATATGGCAAAGGACTGTCGCTTTTATAATTTATTATTCTCGAAATTTCATTTAAAACATTTTTATTTTGACGTCATTATGTAGCCTTTTTTGTTTTTAGATCTTACGAAGGAAATACAAATTATTTATTTTTGAAACGACTGCCGCGCTACCATGCACAATGTGCTTTGAAACATCATAAATAATTTTATATAAAATTCATGCCCAACAAAATTTGACCAGAAAAGAAAAGGTCCGGCATTTTGATCTGAAGCTGTCACATTTTGTGTGAAACTTGGTTCCAACCACATCATCAACACACACATACGTGTAATAGGTAGAAAAGAATAAGAAAGAAGAAAACGCAGAGGTAAGTAGATTAGATAGTGATGGGCAATTTATACAATTTTTCTCTAATCCAAGCACGGAACCTACTGGTCCAGCATGATTGCCTGGTGCATCAGAGAGAATTTTGTATGAAAACGACATCTTTGTCAGATTATTAAATTAAAACGACACATCTTTGTCAGTTTTTGTTTTTAATTTATTGACACGCGATTAACTTATACGTCATTCACATATATGGCAAAGGACTGTCGCTTTTATAATTTATTATTCTCGAAATTTCATTTAAAACATTTTTATTTTGACGTCATTATGTAGCCTTTTTTGTTTTTAGATCTTACGAAGGAAATACAAATTATTTATTTTTGAAACGACTGCCGCGCTACCATGCACAATGTGCTTTGAAACATCATAAATAATTTTATATAAAATTCATGCCCAACAAAATTTGACCAGAAAAGAAAAGGTCCGGCATTTTGATCTGAAGCTGTCACATTTTGTGTGAAACTTGGTTCCAACCACATCATCAACACACACATACGTGTAATAGGTAGAAAAGAATAAGAAAGAAGAAAACGCAGAGGTAAGTAGATTAGATAGTGATGGGCAATTTATACAATTCTTCTCTAATCCAAGCACGGAACCTACTGGTCCAGCATGATTGCCTGGTGCATCAGAGAGAATTTTGTATGAAAACGACATCTTTGTCAGATTATTAAATTAAAACGACACATCTTTGTCAGTTTTTGTTTTTAATTTATTGACACGCGATTAACTTATACGTCATTCACATATATGGCAAAGGACTGTCGCTTTTATAATTTATTATTCTCGAAATTTCATTTAAAACATTTTTATTTTGACGTCATTATGTAGCCTTTTTTGTTTTTAGATCTTACGAAAGAAATACAAAGGCACACCATCCACGATGTGCCTTGAAACATCATAAATAATTTTATATAAAATTCATGTTCATACCCTACAAAATTTGACCAGAAAAGAAAAGGTCCGGCATTTCGATCTGAAGCTGTCACATCTTGTGTGAAACTTGGTTCCAACTACATCATCAACACACACTTACATACGTGTGATAGGTAGAAAAGAATAAGAAAGAAGAAAACGCAGAGGTAAGTAGATTAGATAGTGATGGGCAATTTATACAATTCTTCTCTAATCCAAGCACGGAACCTACTGGTCCAGCATGATTGCCTGGTGCATCAGAGAGAATTTTGTATGAAAACGACATCTTTGTCAGATTATTAAATTAAAACGACACATCTTTGTCAGTTTTTGTTTTTAATTTATTGACACGCGATTAACTTATACGTCATTCACATATATGGCAAAGGACTGTCGCTTTTATAATTTATTATTCTCGAAATTTCATTTAAAACATTTTTATTTTGACGTCATTATGTAGCCTTTTTTGTTTTTAGATCTTACGAAAGAAATACAAAGGCACACCATCCACGATGTGCCTTGAAACATCATAAATAATTTTATATAAAATTCATGTTCATACCCTACAAAATTTGACCAGAAAAGAAAAGGTCCGGCATTTCGATCTGAAGCTGTCACATCTTGTGTGAAACTTGGTTCCAACTACATCATCAACACACACTTACATACGTGTGATAGGCAGAAAAGAATAAGAAAGAAGAAAACGCAGAGGTAAGTAGATTAGATAGTGATGGGCAATTTATACAATTCTTCTCTAATCCAAGCACGGAACCTACTGGTCCAGCATGATTGCCTGGTGCATCAGAGAGAATTTTGTATGAAACCGACACCCTGCCAGTTTCATTCAAATTAAACGACACATCAATTTTTGTTTTAACTAGAAGCTATTCGGATGTAAAACGACAAGTCGAAGATATTTTTGTATTTGACAAATTTTTTGAATAACTCAATTATGGAAATAGAATTTAAATGATGTTTAATATTATGAATCAGCATTGTCTTATTGAAATGCCGCCACATGATTATTTAGCAATATAAATTGTTAAAATGAAGTAATAAATATTTCCTACAAATATGCGCTATGCTAAATTTCTCCCCGATCTTCCAAAACACGTCAAAATATTCATTAAAATCTTGACAACAAAAAATCATTTTGGTTCGGGAGTCGGAATAGAAAATTAATATTAGGGCAAATTCTCAAACGTAAAACTTGCGCAAATTATGCTAAGCAAACAGTCCCAAAATGCAACGTAAACATCTCTGCTAAGCAGATTGTCCCTGAATGTAGAAGATTTTATTTTCGTGCGCAAATGGAAATGTATTTGTGCAAAAGTCAAAAATATCTTGCGCACTTCACTTGCTTTTGACATTTCAACCGCATTCTTCACTTACTTTCTATGTGTTTTGCCTTGCAAATGTTTAGGAATTTGTCCTTGCTTTCTCAACTTTCCAAAACATCGTCCAAAACAAAAGCTTTTAAGCTTTCGTAAATGAATCAGATTTTTTAATCCCTCCTTAATCGAAACTTTGCGAACGGACTTGAACTGTCCTCTGTCCCATTTTTATACTCAGTTACTATCCCGCTTCTGCTATTGTATGAATGCAAAATTCAGACTTATACATAGATTGCTTTTCTAAGTTTCTAGAAGTTAACAAATTGTTTTTACAATATTGTTTGTTAAAACAAAAAAAAGATACTTATTCATCTCATCTCGGCTCGTTAACACATTCAAACTCCTATGTATCGCGGTTTCTGAATTCACTGACATGACTTTGATTTGATCAGGAGAGATCTGGGGTGGAATCGGCTAACGCGATTGTTGATTGTCGCTTTGTTGATAGTCGTTTTTGATTGTCAACTCTGATTTGCTCTGTGTAAAGTGATCAATAAAACAGGCTGAGTTTTTGGCATTTTTACAGTGAGAAACGTCATTTTGGTTCTCTTATTTATGTATTTGCTTTTGTTTGACAATATTCTACACACAATTTATTTGCTTTAGAAATTGAATCCAAAATAATGATGTTACTCACAAAAATGTATGAAAACGACACCTAAATAGCTGTCACATGAAATACAAGGAAAAAACGATTGTCGATTTGATAATCACCTTACATGGAGCAAAAGTATCGTTTTTGATTATCAACTATCAACTATCGCGTTAGCCGATACCGCCCCTGGTATGACTCTCTTAAGTAAGAGTTAAGATATGTATTCGAATTTATTGGAAAAAGTTTAGTGGCTTTCATCAGTTTAACTTCATCTTCAATACTGGAAGCAGCTTCCTAATAACTTAATTCTGTTGACGTTACTAATTTTTCGAGGTAGTTTTTTCTGTTTGTTGATTTGTTTAAGTTCATCCATAAAATAATATTACAAAGTCAGATCATTACATTAAGGCCATTTTAGAATCATTCGTTCATCATCAAAATCAATATATTTTCGGTTACTAGTTTGCAAAGAATAAGAATGCATTGGAATAATAATAATAATACTCCAAGCTCTTTCATTACTCATACCATGAGAGAAAGAAGACATTTGGAAGGAATTGGTCCCGTCACTTGTTCTCCAAATATCAGGGCTTGGAATCATTGGAATAATAATAATGATACTCCAAACTCTTTCATTACTCATACCATGAGAGAAAGAAGACATTTGGAAGGAATTGGTCCCGTCACTTATTCTCCAAACATCAGGGCTTGGAATCATTGGAATAATAATAATGATACTCCAATCTCTTTTATTAGTCATATCATGGGAGAAAGAAGACATTTGGAAGGAAATGCTCCCGTCACTTTTTCTCCAAACATCAGGGCTTGGAATCGGGATACAGCACCAACTTATGACAAGGTAATGATGGAGATGCAAACATTATCACAACCACTACCGAGTGGCGAACAAGTTCCAGAAATATTGGTTGAACCATCGACGTCATCATCTAATGAGACTACAGGGTTGCAAACCGTTGTAGAAATACAACCATTGGTTCATAATGAAGGGCATCACGAAGTCGAAGTAATTCCGGCCATATTGGATCAGCAACGACGCCGACGCCCACCATCACCAATAAAAAATTGCGAATGCAAATTGTTTCAACTAATTTATTTTGGTACTCTGGTTTTGCTGATTCTTGGAATGTTGATATTGGTGTTTTCATTGAGACGAGGCTGATTGCATTATTAAAGACATATACAATATACATATCTTTAATTTTTTTTATTAAATACATACCTATCAATTTTACAAATTTTAATCAACTATTTACAAAATATATATTACTCCAAGGCTGTGAAGAAGACTTTACTTTTTTTGTAATAATATTGTATTTAATAATAATTCAATAAATCAATAAATAAATACTATTCCAAGCTGAATGGCCCATGAAAAAATCTTTTGTTTGATGATCATGGCTTTAGAAGAAAGTGGTTAGAAATGGTTGAATCAAAAACTGGATATAGGTAGGAACTAGTGCAGTCAAAAGAGACAAAAATATCTACAAAAAGGCAAAATTATCGAACTTATGAATTAGTAAGTTCCACTTGAGTAGTTGATAATTTGTTTAATGGTTTCATACAAAATTCCTCGGGTGTGGCTTTCCAATCCTTCATGATTCTTCGGTGATCCAACTTTATGTGAAATACATTTTTCCCAAATAAAACTGGAATTTAGGTACAGTCATACAGCAAAATATTAGTGGTCAAGCGATGTGATCGTTTGTAAACATCCTTTTCGGTATAGGACTGTATAAGTTCAATGTTTAACTAGGGCTGGCAGGAAGACTAAGCCGAGATGATTTGAAGTCTCGTTCTCATCTTGGGTACAGCGACCAGTCCTGTGTGTAGTTTTTTGTTTCACCTCCCCGATTACCCCTCATTATCGAATTTCATTAAAGCGTTCATTCTCTATCCGTGGGAATTTTTCTATAAAAGCTCTATCCTAATATCATACAATCTCATGGGAATTATGTGTTAAATACGAACTTAAAATCCTTGTATGTGAAGAGAGCAGATTGAATGGAATAAGCGTAGGGCGGTGGTTCAAACTTGCAATTTCGATAATAGAAAAAACTCTACGGTAAACCTTAAAATTGGCAGAGATTGATGAAGAGAATGGCCGAATTGTAAGTGGATGGCAAACGGGCAGCAGAAGCGGCACCGACACTTCGGTAGTGTATTGGTGATAGTAGATATTTACTTTTTAGCAAATCCCAAATAGGAATTTTTACTTTAGGAGGGTGCAAAAAAAAATCGAATTTCGTTTTTTTTTGAGAACTTTGGAATACAGAATTTTAGGTTCACAGAATTTTGAAATACCTGCAAAATTTCAAAAGCTGAATTTTAGCACTCTTAGTGCCTATGGTTGACTTTCTAACCGATGTACACTGGGACAGAACGACTCTTTTGGTACAAATAAATCAGGGAATAGAGCTAGGAACATAAACATTTCTGCAATTGTTTATGACCACGCCCATCAAAACGCCTTTTTTTTACCGTTTTTACTACCAACAAGCAAGCAAAAAATAAGTACACATAATTTTTTATTTTGTAGGTATTATTAATTTAAAATAAAATCATGGCATCGCTTTCTTCATCACTGCTATATTCTTGAGCCTCAGAACTATTATTATCAAGAGGGGAAGCTTTCAGCAAACCCAATGCTAAAATTGGTATTTTTAAGGTCAATTTCCTCATACTAGTCAACTTAGTAGTTATGGGATCAAAATTTAATAGAAAAGAGTTAAAAATATTTGGGTTTGTGTTCCCTCTACTGGATTTCCGAGAATGGTGAATTCCTTGTTCCTTGAGTCTTGACTCTTGAGCTTTCTCAGTCAGTACTCAGTTGAACAATGTTTCTTCTTGGCCTGACATTTTACAACTCTTAGTTTCGAATGACTCTTTTTTGTTGCTCGGAAAGTAACTAATTTTTAAAGTCTTTTCTTTGATAATTACCGATTTATATAACTTAAAGCCCTTCCTCACGAAAAACACTTAAATAGCTTAAAAAATACCAGAACTTGAAGGTTCTATACCAAAAATTTAAAAATTGTAGATAAACCAAACCCCAGCTTCTCATGGCAAACGTGTTTATGATATCGGTTTAAAACTTTTACAATATTCAGAGTGCGGTATTTGACTATTAAAATAAAATAAAAATGTGCCCCAATTTCCAATTTCATTTTCGATTTATTGCCATCATTTAGGCTATTCTGCCCCATTGTGGCGATGGCTTCAACGAAAAAATTGGATTGAGTTGTTACATTACATCTTTAAATGTATGTAGGTATAAGCTAAAATCTACGCTCATCGCTCACGCATCTATGTATTCAGATATTATACGACATACGAGTACATACTGAATCCGGAAATTGAGAGCAAACACTTGCATTTAAGTCGGCTATTTCGAATTTATGTCTCTTTACATTCAAATTGTCTCCTACTCATAGAAAAACATGATTTGAATTGTAGGTTTCGATCTCATCCTGATCTTTACATAAATCTCATCTAATCCCTATACACCTTGATAATCATTGATTGTGTGTGTTTGATGATTTACTCTTAAAAACTGATTTCCCATCAAGTGTGGGTGTTCGAAAAAGCTTTAAAATTGCTTGATATATAAATCGATTTTCAATCGAACTAAGTTTAAAGTTGTGCCATTGAACAGTACCTAAGTGTTGTGCGTGAATAAATTTTGAAAATAATGTGTTAACTTTTTGTGATTTTAAAATCTATTTTTTCAACTAACTAACAGGTACTTGGATTAAGAATTATCTGTATTTGATCTTTGAGTCTAGAAAATTCTTAATTCTCTAGTAGTGAACTGAAAAAGAAGTCTTAAGTTATAATAACAGTTTTTTAATTGATTCAGGGAAATCATTTTATTGAAAATTAATTTTCTCCAATTTGAAAAAATATTTTTGAAAGAAAGGTTTTTTTCCTATATAGCATTTAAATGCATGTCGTATCAACCAACGAAGAGTAAGCATTTTGTATGTGAGTTATATAATAATTTTAACTAAAAATTTTTAGATGACATACCTAATTGAAAAAAAAATGTTTTAAATGAAGACAGCTTAAGTAAATTTCCCATATATTTTTCGGATAGGTATTGCTGCCGTAGTAGTAACAATAAAAAAATTCAAAAAACTCTAAAAATATTAAATATTTTTATTTTAAAAGTGTGAATATGAAATAATTGAAAAATATTTTTAAATTTTTGAAGAAAGCTTTAGGAAATTTTTACATCCCCCAACAGAAAAATGAAATAACTCCAAAAATTTCCCTTAGATTGTTCATGAAAGAAATTAGGTTTAACTTATTTTTTTTTGTTCCGAATCTACGTATCTATAGGTATGATGAAATAATTCCCAAATTATGCCAGTGATATAAATCCTATTTCTTAATTTTTACTCCATTTTTCGTATCTATCAAAAATAAAACCCGAAAAGGATTTTTTAAATGAGATTTTCAGTGATATGATCACAAATTTCCCTATTTTCAACGAACAATTTTGCACGTTCGAATATTTTTCCATTTTTTTCTAAAAGAACTCTTAAATTTTCGGAGTCATTTAATTTTTTTTTAAAAACTTCTAAGACCTTATTTCCTTTTTTTAAATAAGGACATATTGAATTTTTTCATTACAACAGGTTACTTAGGAAAAATTTCCCAGGTATACTATAATCTAGAATTTTCTCATTTCATTTTGTACCCAAGCCAAAACAGAGCAAATAAATAAACTATCTTCCGATTCCAGAAATATGTAAAAACTCCATACATTTTATAGAAGTTATGTACATCCATACTGAAGCACTTTAAATAGTATTCAATATCATCCCTTTAGCTGCTGATGATGATCATTCCAAGCTTATGTATTGTGTTTGAAGATTTGCTCTTAAAAAAATATTTCCAGTGTAGTGTGGGTGTTCGAAAAAGCTTTAAAATGAATTGTATCCTATATTCATCGATTTTATCGATCGAACTTAAATTATTATCGTACCAGCCATCGAACAGTTAGCATTGTTTGTTAGTTAAATCGGAATTGTTGTTTCCGTTAAAAAAGTTTCGAGTGAAAAAATTGTTTGGATACAAAAAAAAAAAGTGTGAACTCTTTTTTTTCAATTCAGGAAGTCAATATAATTTTTTTTTATCAAAGAAGTGACTGTCCTTTTATATGAAAAACAATGTAGCTAGTTGAGCTTATCTATTTTAATTTTTTTTGTACATTTTTCTTTGAGTTTGGAAAATTATTTGTATCTATCTTCAATTTAAAAATTATTTTTGAATAATTTGTTTCAAAAAAAAATCTAAACTTGCCATTATCCGAATTTGTTTTTTCGCACATTGCATTTAAATAAAATTCCGTTAGAAGAATTTTTATGATGAACGGAATTGTACTTGGGTAAGTTGCCGGAAATTTTGTGTTCAATTTTTTTTAAGCCTTGTATAAAGTTCTTTCCAAAAAATATGTTTTCGATAAATTTTTGTTTTCGACAAAGTAATGACGTTGACTTTTTTTTCGAAATGGTGGATGCTAATGACTTCCGTTGAACGATATCTTTGATTTCTGATTTTCTCAAAAATGATTTATTTTCATATATAAAGTCACAGTTACATGAAACATTAGAATGTAGGAGTTACAGTTTTACAGTTGAATTTAGTAGTCAAGCAATGAGACTATTTGACTTTGGGATAGAGCTTTACAAAATTCACCGGAAATGGTAATGTAAACATTTTCATAGATACATGACATCGTAGTTTTTGAGAAGTGATCGGTGAAGAGGGGGACTTCTTTGAACGCAGATTCAGTTAAATTTTTGCTTACATTTAATTTACCATCATTGGCGTTAGATAGAAGAAAGCCCTCCTGCTCCATCGATGACCCCTCAAAATGGATGATGTCATCAAATCGATGAGAATGTTTATATTCGAATTTCCGATAATTTTTGTAAAGATGTATCTTAAATTTGAACGATCAATTTAAGGGAATAAAATTAAAGAATATTTTAATGGAAGCATAGATTGGTCATTGACATATCTGCTAACCACTAAGGATTTTGACTTTTGCCATCGAAAATGAACTGTCGAATTTTTTTAACCGATCGAGAAATTTGAAAAACAAATGCATTAATTTTAACTTATGTTTCTAGAAAAACATTATTAAACAAAAATTCTGATTTACAGTCAGTTGTTATCAACATAAATTATTTACTATGGTTTAGTATTAAGCAAAAAAAAAGTACAATTTTGAAAGCGTTTATTCAAAAACATTTTAAACATTATCTTGTGTGATTTAAAATTCGTTAAAACAAAATATATCAGTATCAGATACAGACTGCTCTGAGAAAAAGAAAGCTTTAGTATTGGTGCATTAGGCCGAATAATGCATAGTATTTAAAATTCATATTTGGGCGCAATGTACCGAAACTATGGTTTTCTAAAGCAACGTCACTTTACTTCTTTTTATAAAAATTATAATTCTTTTCATGTTTTTGTAAATTTTGAATGCATTTACAACCACCCAGTGAAACAAAAAAAAATTAAATTCATAAACGAACCTACTTTCACCATTTTATTTAATTACCAACTCCGAGTTAAAAATTTGTATTTTTAAGAATTGTTTTTTAAGTGCATTGTGAATAAGTGAAAAGTGGTTATAAAAAAAACTAAAATCTTGATGTCATTGTTCATAGCAGATTGTGATCATTTGAACAAAACCCCAATCTGTTATGGACGATGCGTCAATATTTTATGTTCAGTCAACGCTAATTTCATAGAACGTTATTATTTTGTTTTTATTTTTAATTAAGAACGGGATAATATGAGATACATGTACTTATACGCCCTTCAATTTTATATTTTAAATTCATTAGAAGCAAACATATTTCAGTTATTGCTAATACTTTGATTTTGTTGTTGATATCTTTTCTTTTTATTACATGTCCCAAACTGTCCAAGGGCTATCCAAAGCTGCCCACCAACTGTCATTAGGACCGGTATTCCGGCATTCAAATTCAAAAAGTGGTGAGTTATTGTTTAATTAGAAAATTATCCAGAACTCTTTCTCGCTTTCTTCAGCTATATAAAACTAAAATCTTGATACATTGTTCATAGCAGATTGTGATCATTTGAACAAAACCCCAATCTGTTATGGACGATGCGTCAATATTTTATGTTCAGTCAACGCTAATTTCATAAAACGTTATTATTTTGTTTTTATTTTTAATTAAGAACGGGATAATATGAGATACATGTACTTATACGCCCTTCAATTTTATATTTTAAATTCATTAGAAGCAAACATATATTTCAGTTATTGCTGATACTTTGATTTTGTTGTTGACATCTTTTCTTTTTATTACATGTCCCAAACTGTCCCAGGGCTATCCAAAGCTGCCCACCAACTGTCATTAGGACCGGTATTCCGGCATTCAAATTCAAAAAGTGGTGAGTTATTGATTAATTAGAAAATTATCCAGAACTCTTTCTCGCTTTCTTCAGCTATATTTCAGCTACAAATTAGGTTCGTGGAGTAATCCCAGAAAAACCATTTTTTAAATATTTAATTGTTTTATTTAAAAATGTTTTTGGAGCGTCGCAATTTTTTTTTTTAAAGAAAGAATCTACCAAATGTTAAGTGGAGCAAAAAGGCTGTAGCATTAATGTGTGTTTGAGCTACTATGTTACGTTTTAAAATCATAGTGGTTCTACACACATCTATATTACGGTTTAATATTCAGCACCAGAAATAATGTGTGCTATTTATTCAAAAATAAATTTAAACACTGTTATTGTTATTTTGACCATATTTACGACTATCCAGTCATGGTTTAATTTTATTTAAGCATTTGTTCGGTTTGTTGTATTTGTTTAACTTATTAAATAGATACTTTGCTTTGAGATTTAATATATTGATCCACATTTTATTTAATTACCTACTCCGATTAAAAAATTTGTATTTTTGAGAATAAGTGAATTGTGAATATCTAAGTGAAAAGTGATTATAAAAAAAAAACTAAAATCTTGATACATTGTTCATAGCAGATTGTGATCATTTGAACAAAACCCCAATCTGTTATGGACGATGCGTCAATATTTTATGTTCAGTCAACGCTAATTTCATAAAACGTTATTATTTTGTTTTTATTTTAAATTAAGAACGGGATAATATGAGATACATGTACTTATACGCCCTTCAATTTTATATTTTAAATTCATTAGAAGCAAACATATATTTCAGTTATTGCTGATACTTTGATTTTGTTGTTGATATCTTTTCTTTTTATTACATGTCCCAAACTGTCCCAGGGCTATCCAAAGCTGCCCACCAACTGTCATTAGGACCGGTATTCCGGCATTCAAATTCAAAAAGTGGTGAGTTATTGATTAATTAGAAAATTATCCAGAACTCTTTCTCGCTTTCGTCAGCTATATAAAACTAAAATCTTGATACATTGTTCATAGCAGATTGTGATCATTTGAACAAAACCCCAATCTGTTATGGACGATGCGTCAATATTTTATGTTCAGTCAACGCTAATTTCATAAAACGTTCTTATTTTTAATTAAGAACGGGATAATATGAGATACATGTACTTATACGCCCTTCAATTTTATATTTTAAATTCATTAGAAGCAAACATATATTTCAGTTATTGCTAATACTTTGATTTTGTTGTTGATATCTTTTCTTTTTATTACATGTCCCAAACTGTCCAAGGGCTATCCAAAGCTGCCCACCAACTGTCATTAGGACCGGTATTCCGGCATTCAAATTCAAAAAGTGGTGAGTTATTGTTTAATTAGAAAATTATCCAGAACTCTTTCTCGCTTTCTTCAGCTATATAAAACTAAAATCTTGATACATTGTTCATAGCAGATTGTGATCATTTGAACAAAACCCCAATCTGTTATGGACGATGCGTCAATATTTTATGTTCAGTCAACGCTAATTTCATAAAACGTTATTATTTTGTTTTTATTTTAAATTAAGAACGGGATAATATGAGATACATGTACTTATACGCCCTTCAATTTTATATTTTAAATTCATTAGAAGCAAACATATATTTCAGTTATTGCTGATACTTTGATTTTGTTGTTGATATCTTTTCTTTTTATTACATGTCCCAAACTGTCCCAGGGCTATCCAAAGCTGCCCACCAACTGTCATTAGGACCGGTATTCCGGCATTCAAATTCAAAAAGTGGTGAGTTATTGATTAATTAGAAAATTATCCAGAACTCTTTCTCGCTTTCGTCAGCTATATAAAACTAAAATCTTGATACATTGTTCATAGCAGATTGTGATCATTTGAACAAAACCCCAATCTGTTATGGACGATGCGTCAATATTTTATGTTCAGTCAACGCTAATTTCATAAAACGTTCTTATTTTTAATTAAGAACGGGATAATATGAGATACATGTACTTATACGCCCTTCAATTTTATATTTTAAATTCATTAGAAGCAAACATATATTTCAGTTATTGCTAATACTTTGATTTTGTTGTTGATATCTTTTCTTTTTATTACATGTCCCAAACTGTCCAAGGGCTATCCAAAGCTGCCCACCAACTGTCATTAGGACCGGTATTCCGGCATTCAAATTCAAAAAGTGGTGAGTTATTGTTTAATTAGAAAATTATCCAGAACTCTTTCTCGCTTTCTTCAGCTATATAAAACTAAAATCTTGATACATTGTTCATAGCAGATTGTGATCATTTGAACAAAACCCCAATCTGTTATGGACGATGCGTCAATATTTTATGTTCAGTCAACGCTAATTTCATAAAACGTTATTATTTTGTTTTTATTTTAAATTAAGAACGGGATAATATGAGATACATGTACTTATACGCCCTTCAATTTTATATTTTAAATTCATTAGAAGCAAACATATATTTCAGTTATTGCTGATACTTTGATTTTGTTGTTGATATCTTTTCTTTTTATTACATGTCCCAAACTGTCCCAGGGCTATCCAAAGCTGCCCACCAACTGTCATTAGGACCGGTATTCCGGCATTCAAATTCAAAAAGTGGTGAGTTATTGATTAATTAGAAAATTATCCAGAACTCTTTCTCGCTTTCGTCAGCTATATAAAACTAAAATCTTGATACATTGTTCATAGCAGATTGTGATCATTTGAACAAAACCCCAATCTGTTATGGACGATGCGTCAATATTTTATGTTCAGTCAACGCTAATTTCATAAAACGTTCTTATTTTTAATTAAGAACGGGATAATATGAGATACATGTACTTATACGCCCTTCAATTTTATATTTTAAATTCATTAGAAGCAAACATATATTTCAGTTATTGCTAATACTTTGATTTTGTTGTTGATATCTTTTCTTTTTATTACATGTCCCAAACTGTCCAAGGGCTATCCAAAGCTGCCCACCAACTGTCATTAGGACCGGTATTCCGGCATTCAAATTCAAAAAGTGGTGAGTTATTGTTTAATTAGAAAATTATCCAGAACTCTTTCTCGCTTTCTTCAGCTATATAAAACTAAAATCTTGATACATTGTTCATAGCAGATTGTGATCATTTGAACAAAACCCCAATCTGTTATGGACGATGCGTCAATATTTTATGTTCAGTCAACGCTAATTTCATAAAACGTTATTATTTTGTTTTTATTTTAAATTAAGAACGGGATAATATGAGATACATGTACTTATACGCCCTTCAATTTTATATTTTAAATTCATTAGAAGCAAACATATATTTCAGTTATTGCTGATACTTTGATTTTGTTGTTGATATCTTTTCTTTTTATTACATGTCCCAAACTGTCCCAGGGCTATCCAAAGCTGCCCACCAACTGTCATTAGGACCGGTATTCCGGCATTCAAATTCAAAAAGTGGTGAGTTATTGATTAATTAGAAAATTATCCAGAACTCTTTCTCGCTTTCGTCAGCTATATAAAACTAAAATCTTGATACATTGTTCATAGCAGATTGTGATCATTTGAACAAAACCCCAATCTGTTATGGACGATGCGTCAATATTTTATGTTCAGTCAACGCTAATTTCATAAAACGTTCTTATTTTTAATTAAGAACGGGATAATATGAGATACATGTACTTATACGCCCTTCAATTTTATATTTTAAATTCATTAGAAGCAAACATATATTTCAGTTATTGCTAATACTTTGATTTTGTTGTTGATATCTTTTCTTTTTATTACATGTCCCAAACTGTCCAAGGGCTATCCAAAGCTGCCCACCAACTGTCATTAGGACCGGTATTCCGGCATTCAAATTCAAAAAGTGGTGAGTTATTGTTTAATTAGAAAATTATCCAGAACTCTTTCTCGCTTTCTTCAGCTATATAAAACTAAAATCTTGATACATTGTTCATAGCAGATTGTGATCATTTGAACAAAACCCCAATCTGTTATGGACGATGCGTCAATATTTTATGTTCAGTCAACGCTAATTTCATAAAACGTTATTATTTTGTTTTTATTTTAAATTAAGAACGGGATAATATGAGATACATGTACTTATACGCCCTTCAATTTTATATTTTAAATTCATTAGAAGCAAACATATATTTCAGTTATTGCTGATACTTTGATTTTGTTGTTGATATCTTTTCTTTTTATTACATGTCCCAAACTGTCCCAGGGCTATCCAAAGCTGCCCACCAACTGTCATTAGGACCGGTATTCCGGCATTCAAATTCAAAAAGTGGTGAGTTATTGATTAATTAGAAAATTATCCAGAACTCTTTCTCGCTTTCTTCAGCTATATAAAACTAAAATCTTGATACATTGTTCATAGCAGATTGTGATCATTTGAACAAAACCCCAATCTGTTATGGACGATGCGTCAATATTTTATGTTCAGTCAACGCTAATTTCATAAAACGTTATTATTTTGTTTTTATTTTAAATTAAGAACGGGATAATATGAGATACATGTACTTATACGCCCTTCAATTTTATATTTTAAATTCATTAGAAGCAAACATATATTTCAGTTATTGCTGATACTTTGATTTTGTTGTTGATATCTTTTCTTTTTATTACATGTCCCAAACTGTCCCAGGGCTATCCAAAGCTGCCCACCAACTGTCATTAGGACCGGTATTCCGGCATTCAAATTCAAAAAGTGGTGAGTTATTGATTAATTAGAAAATTATCCAGAACTCTTTCTCGCTTTCTTCAGCTATATTTCAGCTAAAAATTAGGTTCGTGGAGTAATCCCAGAAACACCATTTTTTAAATATTTAATTGATTTATTTAAAAATGTTTTTGAAGTATCGCAAATTTTTTAAAAGAAAGAATCTACCATCGTGAATGAAAGAGAGGGCTATAGTATTGATACATTGCGCCCATTTTTGTCATATTTTGATTCCTTAAATTGGCCCAATGTATCAATCAATGGTTTATTTCGAAAGCAACTCAATGAGGTTTTTTTTAGTTTTTTTTATAATAATTGTATTTCTTTTCATGTTTGGTCATTTGTGTAATATTTTGACCACACTAACGACCATCTATTCATAGTTTATAAATTTAAAGTTTTGAAGCACAGCATTTGTTTCGGTTTGTTGTATTTGTTTAACTTATTAAATAGATACTTTGCTTTGAGATTTAATATATTGATCCACATTTTATTTAATTACCTACTCCCATTAAAAAAATTGTATTTTTGAGAATAAGTGAATTGTGAATATCTAAGTGAAAAGTGATTATAAAAAAAAAACTAAAATCTTGATACATTGTTCATAGCAGATTGTGATCATTTGAACAAAACCCCAATCTGTTATGGACGATGCGTCAATATTTTATGTTCAGTCAACGCTAATTTCATAAAACGTTATTATTTTGTTTTTATTTTTAATTAAGAACGGGATAATATGAGATATGTACATGTACTTATACGCCCTTCAATTTTATATTTTAAATTCATTAGAAGCAAACATATATTTCAGTTATTGCTGATACTTTGATTTTGTTGTTGATATCTTTTCTTTTTATTACATGTCCCAAACTGTCCCAGGGCTATCCAAAGCTGCCCACCAACTGTCATTAGGACCGGTATTCCGGCATTCAAATTCAAAAAGTGGTGAGTTATTGATTAATTAGAAAATTATCCAGAATTATCTCTCACGTACTTCTATCATCGAACTAGAGGATGTATAGTACCGGTATATGTTTCTCGTTTATGTAATATTTGAAATTCATAAAACGAGGTGCATGTGCCGTTCCTATATTTCAGCAACAAATTAGGTTCGTGGAGTAATCCCAGAAAAACCATTTTTTAAATATTTAATTGTTTTATTTAAAAATGTTTTTGGAGCGTCGCAATTTTTTTTTTTAAAGAAAGAATCTACCAAATGTTAAGTGGAGCAAAGAAGCTGTAGCATTCATGTGTGTTTGAGCTACTATGTTACGTTTTAAAATCATAGTGGTTCTACACACATCTATATTACGGTTTAATATTCAGCACCAGAAATAATGTGTGCTATTTATTTAAAAATAAATTTAAACACTGTTATTGTTATTTTGACCATATTTACGACAATCCAGTCATAGTTTAATTTTATTTAAGCATTTGTTGTATTTGTTTAACTTATTAAATAGATACTTTGCTTTGAGATTTAATATATTGATCCACATTTAATTTAATTACCTACTCCGATTAAAAAATTTGTATTTTTGAGAATAAGTGAATTGTGAATATCTAAGTGAAAAGTGATTATAAAAAAAAAACTAAAATCTTGATACATTGTTCATAGCAGATTGTGATCATTTGAACAAAACCCCAATCTGTTATGGACGATGCGTCAATATTTTATGTTCAGTCAACGCTAATTTCATAGAACGTTATTATTTTGTTTTTTTTTTTTAATTAAGAACGGGATAATATGAGATACATGTACTTATACGCCCTTCAATTTTATATTTTAAATTCATTAGAAGCAAACATATATTTCAGTTATTGCTAATACTTTGATTTTGTTGTTGATATCTTTTCTTTTTATTACATGTCCCAAACTGTCCAAGGGCTATCCAAAGCTGCCCACCAACTGTCATTAGGACCGGTATTCCGGCATTCAAATTCAAAAAGTGGTGAGTTATTGTTTAATTAGAAAATTATCCAGAACTCTTTCTCGCTTTCTTCAGCTATATAAAACTAAAATCTTGATACATTGTTCATAGCAGATTGTGATCATTTGAACAAAACCCCAATCTGTTATGGACGATGCGTCAATATTTTATGTTCAGTCAACGCTAATTTCATAAAACGTTATTATTTTGTTTTTATTTTTAATTAAGAATGGAATAATATGAGATACATGTACTTATACGCCCTTCAATTTTATATTTTAAATTCATTAGAAGCAAACATATATTTCAGTTATTGCTGATACTTTGATTTTGTTGTTGACATCTTTTCTTTTTATTACATGTCCCAAACTGTCCCAGGGCTATCCAAAGCTGCCCACCAACTGTCATTAGGACCGGTATTCCGGCATTCAAATTCAAAAAGTGGTGAGTTATTGATTAATTAGAAAATTATCCAGAACTCTTTCTCGCTTTCTTCAGCTATATTTCAGCTACAAATTAGGTTCGTGGAGTAATCCCAGAAAAACCATTTTTTAAATATTTAATTGTTTTATTTAAAAATGTTTTTGGAGCGTCGCAATTTTTTTTTTTAAAGAAAGAATCTACCAAATGTTAAGTGGAGCAAAAAGGCTGTAGCATTAATGTGTGTTTGAGCTACTATGTTACGTTTTAAAATCATAGTGGTTCTACACACATCTATATTACGGTTTAATATTCAGCACCAGAAATAATGTGTGCTATTTATTCAAAAATAAATTTAAACACTGTTATTGTTATTTTGACCATATTTACGACAATGCAGTCATAGTTTAATTTTATTTAAGCATTTGTTGTATTTGTTTAACTTATTAAATAGATACTTTGCTTTGAGATTTAATATATTGATCCACATTTAATTTAATTACCTACTCCGATTAAAAAATTTGTATTTTTGAGAATAAGTGAATTGTGAATATCTAAGTGAAAAGTGATTATAAAAAAAAAACTAAAATCTTGATACATTGTTCATAGCAGATTGTGATCATTTGAACAAAACCCCAATCTGTTATGGACGATGCGTCAATATTTTATGTTCAGTCAACGCTAATTTCATAAAACGTTATTATTTTGTTTTTATTTTAAATTAAGAACGGGATAATATGAGATACATGTACTTATACGCCCTTCAATTTTATATTTTAAATTCATTAGAAGCAAACATATATTTCAGTTATTGCTGATACTTTGATTTTGTTGTTGATATCTTTTCTTTTTATTACATGTCCCAAACTGTCCCAGGGCTATCCAAAGCTGCCCACCAACTGTCATTAGGACCGGTATTCCGGCATTCAAATTCAAAAAGTGGTGAGTTATTGATTAATTAGAAAATTATCCAGAACTCTTTCTCGCTTTCGTCAGCTATATAAAACTAAAATCTTGATACATTGTTCATAGCAGATTGTGATCATTTGAACAAAACCCCAATCTGTTATGGACGATGCGTCAATATTTTATGTTCAGTCAACGCTAATTTCATAAAACGTTCTTATTTTTAATTAAGAACGGGATAATATGAGATACATGTACTTATACGCCCTTCAATTTTATATTTTAAATTCATTAGAAGCAAACATATATTTCAGTTATTGCTGATACTTTGATTTTGTTGTTGACATCTTTTCTTTTTATTACATGTCCCAAACTGTCCCAGGGCTATCCAAAGCTGCCCACCAACTGTCATTAGGACCGGTATTCCGGCATTCAAATTCAAAAAGTGGTGAGTTATTGTTTAATTAGAAAATTATCCAGAACTCTTTCTCGCTTTCTTCAGCTATATAAAACTAAAATCTTGATACATTGTTCATAGCAGATTGTGATCATTTGAACAAAACCCCAATCTGTTATGGACGATGCGTCAATATTTTATGTTCAGTCAACGCTAATTTCATAAAACGTTATTATTTTGTTTTTATTTTAAATTAAGAACGGGATAATATGAGATACATGTACTTATACGCCCTTCAATTTTATATTTTAAATTCATTAGAAGCAAACATATATTTCAGTTATTGCTGATACTTTGATTTTGTTGTTGATATCTTTTCTTTTTATTACATGTCCCAAACTGTCCCAGGGCTATCCAAAGCTGCCCACCAACTGTCATTAGGACCGGTATTCCGGCATTCAAATTCAAAAAGTGGTGAGTTATTGATTAATTAGAAAATTATCCAGAACTCTTTCTCGCTTTCTTCAGCTATATAAAACTAAAATCTTGATACATTGTTCATAGCAGATTGTGATCATTTGAACAAAACCCCAATCTGTTATGGACGATGCGTCAATATTTTATGTTCAGTCAACGCTAATTTCATAAAACGTTATTATTTTGTTTTTATTTTAAATTAAGAACGGGATAATATGAGATACATGTACTTATACGCCCTTCAATTTTATATTTTAAATTCATTAGAAGCAAACATATATTTCAGTTATTGCTGATACTTTGATTTTGTTGTTGATATCTTTTCTTTTTATTACATGTCCCAAACTGTCCCAGGGCTATCCAAAGCTGCCCACCAACTGTCATTAGGACCGGTATTCCGGCATTCAAATTCAAAAAGTGGTGAGTTATTGATTAATTAGAAAATTATCCAGAACTCTTTCTCGCTTTCTTCAGCTATATTTCAGCTAAAAATTAGGTTCGTGGAGTAATCCCAGAAACACCATTTTTTAAATATTTAATTGATTTATTTAAAAATGTTTTTGAAGTATCGCAAATTTTTTAAAAGAAAGAATCTACCATCGTGAATGAAAGAGAGAACTATAGTATTGATACATTGCGCCCATTTTTGTCATATTTTGATTCCTTAAATTGGCCCAATGTATCAATCAATGGTTTATTTCGAAAGCAACTCAATGAGGTTTTTTTTAGTTTTTTTTATAATAATTGTATTTCTTTTCATGTTTGGTCATTTGTGTAATATTTTGACCACACTAACGACCATCTATTCATAGTTTATAAATTTAAAGTTTTGAAGCACAGCATTTGTTTCGGTTTGTTGTATTTGTTTAACTTATTAAATAGATACTTTGCTTTGAGATTTAATATATTGATCCACATTTTATTTAATTACCTACTCCCATTAAAAAAATTGTATTTTTGAGAATAAGTGAATTGTGAATATCTAAGTGAAAAGTGATTATAAAAAAAAAACTAAAATCTTGATACATTGTTCATAGCAGATTGTGATCATTTGAACAAAACCCCAATCTGTTATGGACGATGCGTCAATATTTTATGTTCAGTCAACGCTAATTTCATAAAACGTTATTATTTTGTTTTTATTTTTAATTAAGAACGGGATAATATGAGATATGTACATGTACTTATACGCCCTTCAATTTTATATTTTAAATTCATTAGAAGCAAACATATATTTCAGTTATTGCTGATACTTTGATTTTGTTGTTGATATCTTTTCTTTTTATTACATGTCCCAAACTGTCCCAGGGCTATCCAAAGCTGCCCACCAACTGTCATTAGGACCGGTATTCCGGCATTCAAATTCAAAAAGTGGTGAGTTATTGATTAATTAGAAAATTATCCAGAATTATCTCTCACGTACTTCTATCATCGAACTAGAGGATGTATAGTACCGGTATATGTTTCTCGTTTATGTAATGTTTGAAATTCATAAAACGAGGTGCATGTGCCGTTCCTATATTTCAGCAACAAATTAGGTTCGTGGAGTAATCCCAGAAAAACCATTTTTTAAATATTTAATTGTTTTATTTAAAAATGTTTTTGGAGCGTCGCAATTTTTTTTTTTAAAGAAAGAATCTACCAAATGTTAAGTGGAGGAAAAAGGCTGTAGCATTAATGTGTGTTTGAGCTACTATGTTACGTTTTAAAATCATAGTGGTTCTACACACATCTATATTACGGTTTAATATTCAGCACCAGAAATAATGTGTGCTATTTATTCAAAAATAAATTTAAACACTGTTATTGTTATTTTGACCATATTTACGACTATCCAGTCATGGTTTAATTTTATTTAAGCATTTGTTCGGTTTGTTGTATTTGTTTAACTTATTAAATAGATACTTTGCTTTGAGATTTAATATATTGATCCACATTTAATTTAATTACCTACTCCGATTAAAAAATTTGTATTTTTGAGAATAAGTGAATTGTGAATATCTAAGTGAAAAGTGATTATAAAAAAAAAACTAAAATCTTGATACATTGTTCATAGCAGATTGTGATCATTTGAACAAAACCCCAATCTGTTATGGACGATGCGTCAATATTTTATGTTCAGTCAACGCTAATTTCATAGAACGTTATTATTTTGTTTTTATTTTAAATTAAGAACGGGATAATATGAGATACATGTACTTATACGCCCTTCAATTTTATATTTTAAATTCATTAGAAGCAAACATATATTTCAGTTATTGCTGATACTTTGATTTTGTTGTTGATATCTTTTCTTTTTATTACATGACCCAAACTGTCCCAGGGCTATCCAAAGCTGCCCACCAACTGTCATTAGGACCGGTATTCCGGCATTCAAATTCAAAAAGTGGTGAGTTATTGATTAATTAGAAAATTATCCAGAATTATCTCTCACGTACTTCTATCATCGAACTAGAGGATGTATAGTACCGGTATATGTTTCTCGTTTATGTAATGTTTGAAATTCATAAAACGAGGTGCATGTGCCGTTCCTATATTTCAGCAACAAATTAGGTTCGTGGAGTAATCCCAGAAAAACCATTTTTTAAATATTTAATTGTTTTATTTAAAAATGTTTTTGGAGCGTCGCAATTTTTTTTTTTAAAGAAAGAATCTACCAAATGTTAAGTGGAGCAAAGAAGCTGTAGCATTCATGTGTGTTTGAGCTACTATGTTACGTTTTAAAATCATAGTGGTTCTACACACATCTATATTACGGTTTAATATTCAGCACCAGAAATAATGTGTGCTATTTATTTAAAAATAAATTTAAACACTGTTATTGTTATTTTGACCATATTTACGACTATCCAGGCATAGTTTAATTTTATTTAAGCATTTGTTCGGTTTGTTGTATTTGCTTAACTAATTAAAAAATTTGTATTTTTGAGAATAAGTGAATTTTGAATAAGTGAAAAGTGATTATAAAAAAAACTAAAATCTTGATGCACCGCTTGTGGCAGATTGTGATCATTTGAATAAAACCCCAATCTGTTATGAATGGTGCGTCAATATTTTATGTTCAGTCAACGCTATAGTTTATCATAAAACGACAAAAGATGGTAAAATGTTTTTTTTTTCAAATTCTAGGAATATTTGGGTCACCAAATTTCAAATACGTTGAGGTATTTTGAAAATATTATTATTAGAAAATTATTACTTAAATCTTATTGCGCTTGTGTGTCATGAAAATCGTAAGTAAAATATGGTTTGTGTGATATTTTGCTTACAATCCAAATTAAACAAATTTTTTTATTTCAAATCCTTACAGACAAATAGGAGAATGTATGTATGTGACATTTAAAACTCATAAGAAAGGTGAAACATATTAGATATTTTGAAAATGTTTTAAAAGTGTCTGTAAAATATTTTAAATCAGTGTTCTAATATTAATTTCGTTTAAAGTTCGATAGGATTGTTTTGAGAATTCATTATTTGGAAAATAATTTTTTTTTTCTTTTGTATCAAAACTTGGCACTTATTAAATGGGATTTAAATACCTAGGTATATTTATATAACATCAATAGTTGTCCTTGGAGAAGAACTTCCTCACTTTTTTTTAGGTAGATAAGTCAATGTCACTGAAATATCTAAAAAAGAACAAATTCGTAGGTCTTGGATTTTAGAAATAGAACCAAAGACTCAGGTGGCTTTCTTTAACAGTGCCTCTGAAAAGATTCTGAAAAGCAAATTTCTGTCATTCTGACACCAATCGAAAAAGCCATTCCCTTACTATTAGCTGTGATCGAAGGCCTACTTCACTTCTAAATGTAAGTAGGTACTACGTCTATCTAATAAATATTGAAAATGTACCATGCGCGATGTACCTGGCTGCGTTGTCTCATTTACCTTCCATTGGGTTGATAATGAAACAAAGAAGAGGGGACGTGACAAAAAAGTGGTTGGAAACAGGAACAGGTAGTAGCCCGAAACCAGACATCCAAATCCAATCCAAAGTGTATAATGGTGGAAGGGGATTGGTGTTGCGTCGCGGCGTGCGTCGTGATCGTGACCGTGATAATTGTTTATTTGAATTTTCTTTTGATGTTCGTTGTTTGATTGGCAACCAAGCGGAAAGCTATTAAAAATGGCGACCATCAAACTCATACCAGTTGGTTTTTGTTGTTGACAGCTCAGGAGCACAGGTATATATTTATGCTGCAATAGTTTACGGCGAACAACAACAAAAATTCTCAACCGATATTTTTAAGATTTACAAAACAATATTACAATGACGGACTGATTGACTCGGGATCGCGAGGTGGTTCAATTTCTTCCACTTGGTTAATCCAACAAAATGTCGAAGATTAACATTTTTTTTCGACAGAACTTTATTGTTAAATTATATTTTAAGCCTTTTTTTCCGACCAAATCATTTTTTGGGAAATATGTATTAGGTACCTATCTTTGAGCATTTTTTTTTTGTATTTTTTTTTTAACTTAGGTATAGATCATTTTATTTTTGGATTTTTTTTTTCATAGACATTTCAAAAAATCCTTGGAAAATTTCCTATATACGATGTCAATTAAACTCAAACAACAAAGCATCCTTAATTTTTTATATAACTGTTATTTTTATTAGTTTCATATACATATACATATAGGTACAATATATTCATATGTCAGTTTAGACAAAAAAAAAACTAAAGAAATATATATTTATTTTGAAATAAGAAAAAAATCAGGGAGTCAGACAGTCAGAAAAAAAAGTTATCAAAAGAAAATTCTTCAAAACGAAAATAATCAATTTCAATATTTAGAAGACATCATATTTTTAGACAACCATCCCGTAAATATGGCTAAAGCCAAAAGCCCAAAAACAACAAGAGAACCTTTAAGGACATCCTTAACGCACCTTGCCTGCTCGTTACTTTGAATATCTTCTTCTATCTGCATTACATGCATTTCGGCACCCGAAGAATTTTTTAAAAAATCTGCCTCATCAGGATCACTATCATCTGCAAATATAAATTTAGCCAGAGGGGCTTTATTGGCTTGAGTAAAAGGAAATACATCAAATGCATATTTTCTTGGCTTTTTTTCCGAAATGGTTTGCAACGAAAAAGGTTCGATTTCGAAATCAATTCGCTTGATTCTTCCAATTCCTGTTCCCATTTTCAAATCTTTGTCATTGTCAGCGACACTAGTTGACTCATCGATAGGGACCTTGGTGATTGTAAATCTGCCTACGACTGTTGCAGCTGATGAAACAGGAAAATCCCAGAATGATTTTCTTGATAGAGGTACATAACTCAATTCTTCCAAATATTGATAATGTCTGAGCCATTTTTATGTATTTCTTTATTTAACAAACAACAAACGTTTCAAATTAAATTTCGTTTTTTCAACAAACAACTCGGAGACTAGAGTGATTTGAATTTGAAAGGTAGCTACTCGTATATTAAGCTAGTTAGTTAGTTTGGAACTGTAATTTAGAATAACTCCAATAAAGCCCACACCTTGCAATAAATCGGTGAATTTCATTCTCAAGTGTTGCCAACCATACATCTTGATACGAGTATAGAAAAAAATGCAAGGGAAAAGTCAATTGCATAAGTGAGGTACTTTTTGAAGCTAGAAGAGTGTTAGGAAAAATTATATCTAAATTTGAACTCAACGACTGCGCCATAACGGTTCCCTGACTTTGTTTGACAGTTTTTTAGGCTGAATTATTTTTCGCCGTTTATTTTTCAATTTTTTTCACAATTTTTAATTCCGCGGCTTAAAACATTTTTCACTTTTTTCTCATAAAATCAAATTATCAAATTTTCCGTTTTAATGAATTTTATATTTCATGACAATTTTTTTTTCAAAATTCGAAGCTATACAAAATACTTCAACAAAAGATCATTTTATGTATTTGATATACCTAAGTCACTTGACTTTTCCTCAACGCCTTAGCCCTTGACTGGACAAGCGACGGCGACATTTGTTTATTTCTTAAGTGGTCCGTCATTCCATGGATAAATTGTAAAATTGTTGGTCTAATTTTGACAGAAATTGCAACCCAACTCAATCACAATCTAATTACTATTCTTCAGTGTTATCTAAAACACAAAATGTCAAAGAATTAATATTTTCGTGTGTGTCTTATTTTCCTTTTGATTATAACACTGGTCAGGTCATATGGATCCCAGCTGGCTGTGAAAAACATTTATGATGACAATTATCGAATTTGAACAGAAACACAAAAGTAAGTGGAGGAGGAGGAGGAGGAGGCAGACAAAATTTGTTTTATTTTTTGATCAGTTTTAATGAGTCCTTTTCTTGTTGATCATACTCATACCTATACCTAAAAAGAAAATGTTCCCAAAAAAAAATCTGGCAATCCCAACATGTTTGAGAAAATGCAATCGCAATCGCAAGCAACAGCTGTGATTGTTCATTTATCTTAAAAATGAATCTTCTCTTTACAGTGGGTTGTGTGGCGATGGTGAATCATTGACGATCGTTGCAAAGTATGCGTTCTATTATAATCGTAGCGTTAGCGTTATAGAGAAAGAAACCTTATAGTTGGGTTAATTGGGTGGTTTCGAATTTCAAACAACCGATGAGGTATGAAATTAACAGAACGAATAACGAAAGCAGCTTTCAATTAAAACGGCCAAACCCAGTTGTAGGTATGACGTATGTAAGTTATTATGTTATGTAGTAGGTACCTGTCTTATTGAAGAAGAGATAAACGAAATTGAAAAAAAATTGTGATTGTACATGTATTAAAATTTAAAGGAGGTTTTAGAATTTAGATTACAGTTATTCCAGGAAAATTAGCAAAACAGATGGAAAAGTGGTGACAAGTTAACGATCGTTTATTAAATTTTAGAGCTTTTTTTTGAACTGCCAAAAGTTAAGTCGAAAAAATGTTCTTCCAAATAAAGAATTCTTGAAAGAAAATGCCGAAAACAAAATTTTAATGATCAGGAATTCTTATCTTGTAGATTTTTGTAGAACATTGTCCAAAAAAAACATTTCAAAAAGTGTCAAATAAATAATTTGTTGAAAAAATATAATTTCAAATATGATTCGTCAAGAAATAAATTGTGAAAAAAGGTCGAAAAAATGTTTCCCTATAAGAAATGGTTTGAAAAAAGGCAAAACAAAAAGAATTTCTGCAGAAATAACTTTACAACTAAAAAATTTGTCAAAAAAGTAATTTTAAAAAAATTGTTGGAAAACCCAAGTGATGGAGAATTGAACCGCCAGCCATACGATCACTGTTGTGCGGTGCGGATATCTATTTATTATGACTATGAGTGTTCTCATTTCTTTGAATTCCTAATTTGTTTTCCATATTTATGCTGGACCTCCACGATTGATACAATCAATTTTAGTAGCAAATCTTCTATGGTTGGACCTCTGGATTGAGCAGCCGATGGACCTGCCGCTTCCGCTGATCCGGAACCCTTTTGGCCGGACTTATCCACCTTTGTGGAATTTAATCAAAGGAATACGTCTTGCTGCTTGCTGTTAAATTGACTAGAGCATATTAATTTTGGTATTTTATTGAGATTTCTTTTTCACTTATAAGCTTTGTCAAACGAATAAAAAAAATTATCTCGATTATGACTATGAGTGATATGTTTACGGGACACCGCATCGACCACGCTGATTGGGTGATGGGACTGCCGCTCCCCTTTCCATTCAGAAAAAAAGTAAATTTTGAAATCACTCATAATTTTTTCCTCAAGCCGCATTTCACACCAGGAGTTTTTTCCTCTTCAATGTAAATAAATTTTACAGCAGTCATAGCCATTTTCTTCATTTTTTCAAAACCTTCATTTCACTGCGATGTGCATATATCTAGGTACCTACTTATGTAATAATTTCCTAAGTTACATAAAACACATAAACTGTATATTTTCTCTCGCTCATAATGAAGCACTTCACTTCATTTCGATTTGTATTGAAGATCTTTGTTCTCATCCTGATCTTCATTTTAATCTCATGCCATCGATGAAGAGATTTCACACTGAACTGTTTGCTTTCTACGTTAGTGTGTGTGTTCAAAAAAAGAAAAGGTTCCCATCGAACGAAAATCAATATTGTGCCAACCATCGAATAGTAAACATTGTTTCTCACAAAAGTGTTCGAATAAAATAAAAATTTCTTCAGTTAAAAAAATATTTTTGAATAATTTTTTAAAAATAAAAATAGGAAAAATAATTTCCATTGCTCAGTTGGTCCGCTTCGGGTTCCAAGGAATTTTCCAAACAGAAATAAAAATATTCGATTAACACTCTTATAGTTTTAAATTTTATTAAATTTTATTTTTCAGTGCTGAAACAACTAAAGCATACTTCTAAAGCTCTGTGTACTGTGGTATTCAAATAAATATGCTATTGAATGTAATATTTTAAATTCATCAATGGCAACATGTTTTAGTATTGGGTTTAATATTCAAGCGCAAAAATATAGTCAATTATTTTTTATTAGCCTCAGAATAGGTTTTCTTTTTATTTTCAAAGTGATAGTGTGTTTTTTTTTAAATATGTATGTGCCAAATTTTTAAAATATACCAGTTTGATTATTACTCAAATTATTTGTTCCTTATGTGTCATTAAAATCATATCGAACATTTAATTTGTGTGATAATTTATCAAATAATTAACCTTTTTTTTTTGATCACTTAATTTTTGTTTCAGGAGTGAATTTCAATTAAAAACTCATTAATAATTTGCTAAAATTAGTAATAAAATTTGTATGGTGCTTTATTATTACTCAAATTTTTTGTTCCTTGTGTGCAGTCGAAATCATAGGAACATTTAATGTGAGTTTTAATTTAACATACAATCCAACATCAAGAGATTAAAAAAAAAAATTATTCAAAATCATGGTCTTTTTTATATTTAAAATATTTTAATAAAAACAAATTAATAATGTACGAAATTTTTTTAAATAAAAATAAAAATATTTCAAAAACAAAATGGTAATAGAAAGCTATTACCGTATGTTTCTCGTTTATGTAAAATTCTAAATTCATAAAGGGAGGCATAAACCGTTACGATAGTTTTATATTAACCGTTTTTAATATTAAATTTTTTTTATTTCAAAAAATGTTTAAAGTGTCTGAAAAATATTTTAAATTAGTGTTTTACGTTGGATTTTTTTAATTATATTTGGAGTAAAAGCGAGCTATTGTATTGATGCATGTTGATTGGCTGTGGTGCAGTTGAAATTCATAGCTGAGCAGCCTGCATTAATATTATGGTTTGACAGTGAACCGCAAAATAGTGTTTATTAATTTAAAGTGTTTTAAAAATACATATACCTAAATTTAAAAATTGTCGCTTATGTGATAGTTTTAACTCATAGTCGAGGAGCATGTTCAACTTCTATAGTTTAAAATTTAGCAACAAATAAATTAGCATTAGATAAACTGTTTGTTGGAAATGTTGTATTTGAAAATTATTTCGTAAAATTTTTATTTTTTTAAATTAAAATTAAAGTCCGTGGTATATGCCATTTTCAATCAATTTTTTTCCACTTTTTGGCAAAATAAAAATAAACATTGGTGGAATAAAAATTTGAAAACAATTGAGAAAATTGAAGCCTTACAACCAACTAGTAGTAACTCTCGTTAGTCTTAATAAGAATTTATTCATTATTCCTACTTGGTGGAGCTATTGTATTGCCACATTTTGGCTGGATGTGTTGTATTAAAAATTCATAACTAGTCGTGATGTGGCAATATTATGGTTTGACATTCAAACTTTCATTAAATTATCTTTTGCTTTTTTACTCATCTTTGCAAGTGTTTTGAGATTATATACTCGTATAAATGTTTTCTAAAATTTTCACTGGCTATAGTACTGGAATATGTGACTCACTTATGTGATATTCATAAGTGGGGAGCGTGTTCCACTTTTATAGTTTCATATATTTCAGCAACAAATACAATCATCATTTTTTTCTAAAAGTGCTAAGTCATCTTACTAATATGAACAATGACTTTTGCATAACTTAATGAATTTTCCTTTCTTAGGTCACAAGAGGATTTGAAGCTTTTGACACCATAATATCCGTTTTACAGATGACTTCTCTGATCTCTAACAAAAGGAATTGAGATCTTCACTCTAAAAAGATTTTATCATTCAAAACGTAATTTGCCAATCGTTTAATATTTTTTTTTTTTGCTTTCAGGTCAACCATAAAAGCAAATTTCTGTCATTCTGACACCAATCGAAAAAGCCATTCCCTTACAATTAGCTGTGATCGAAGGCCTACTTCTCTAAGCTGCGTTGTCTCATTTACCTTCATTGGGTTGCTAATGAAACAAAGAAGAGGGGACTGTGACAAAAACACAGTGGTTGGAAACAGGAACAGGTAGTAGCCCGAAACCAGACATCCAAATCCAATCCAAAGTGTATAATGGTGGAAGGGGATTGGTGTTGCGTCGCGTCGTGATCGTGATCGTGATCGTGACAATTGTTTATTTGAATTTTCTTTTGATGTTCGTTGTTTGATTGGCAACCAAGCGGAAAGCTATTAAAAATGGAGACCATCAAACTCGTACCGGTATGACTTGAATCAAGTTGGTTTTTGTTGTTGACAGCTCAGGTATATATTTTTGCTGCAATAGTTTACGGCGAACAACAACAAAACTTCTCAGTTGGTCACCAAATTTACATTATTTCAATAAATTTTATAACTTTTTTGACGCGAACAAATGGCTTGAAGAGCAGAGGAATGAAATTGTCTAAGTGTCTACTATCAGTAATTTTACTTGGGATCAAATCCAACCAAACATAATTTGCAACCATCATTGTCATTCTATCATTCTTCATTGTCTCCAAGATTCGCATATCCCAATATCCAACCTTCGCTGATAAATAAAAAACGGATGAATCATCGAATAACTCTTTACGTAATTCCGTAATATTTAATACGCATAGGGGCTCAAAGAAAATATTTTCCAAGTTTGAAGTCTCTAACTTAATAATGGGACCTTTCAACAATCTCGATGGGTGTTTTATTTCAAACGGAATTTCTTATTCCAAACAAATTTTTTTTCCAGCTATCGTGAAATTGTAAAAATACTGATACAAAATTTTCAAAGCTCACAAATATCTTTAGGAATACGAGATGAGATCTGGGACACCCTGATGTATGTACATGTATAGGAAATATAGTATTTTGCCCACTCGAGGGTTAGTGGAAAATTTTATCAAACAGGCCCATTAATAATGGAACCATCAAAGTTTGAAAATCATTACCTCCCAAAAGCCACCCAAGGTCTAAAATCGGGCTCTTAGGAGACGTCGACGTTTTGGAACTCGGCCCATAAAGATATAAAAATTATTTTGAGGTTGAATTTCAACGACTTACGGCCAGTTGTACACCAGGCGAGGCCAGCACCGTAAATTTGCAATTGCACTTCCACTTTTAAAATGATGGGTCGCGATATATCCATCTTTCTTCAATCCATTTATTAATATACGAATTTTTTCTTCCTATCTTAGATGAAGGTGATGACGATAAGCATGTGTTGGTCCCATCCCAATTCCCCAACTCAACTCTCCACCGCGCATGCATCTCACAACGATCGTTTCTTTGGAAAATTCTTCAACTACGAAAAGTATCTATTCCATTCTACGAATCGAACTCTCGCTCCTATAGCATTGTGGAATTATTTATATTTGATCAGTTGGAAAACTACTTTTGAGTGCAGCACTTCTTCAATTCTGTCTTCTTCAAGTGAGTTTGCAAAAAAAAAACCCTTATTGATTTGTAATAAATTTTTCCTTTTTTTTTCATTTCATTAAAATTGGGCGCATTGATATAAAATGGCATCGAAATTGCAATTATTAAGCAGTTATTATGACGATTTTATCTTCAACTGCACTCGCGTCCTACTATCACGCCGACATGACATGAACCCAACCGATACCGATATTGAAGTAAATAACCCAATTGACCCCGAATCACGAACACCTCAAGCTGAGGGTATTGATAATTATGAAGAAGTTTTATGCGGTATCCTTGAAGAATATCCAGTTATTGATGTCGAATGTCGACAGTTGGAAAGATTCTATTCTACCACGGATTTGGCATCAGTTGTGCTATATATCGACGATGAAATACAAGAATCCCCTCTAGCTGAAGCTGAAGATGGAGGAGCTGCTCAAACTGAAGCTGCTAATGATGGTGATGAAGATCGTCAGCATCAAGATCGACATTTGGAAGCAATTGCATCTGCGACTGATTTGGCATCAGTTGCAATATTACATATCGACGATGAAGTCCAAGGAGCTGCTTCAGCTAATGGCGAAGCTTCTGCATCCGGATTTCATCAAGCTGGCGATGATGTGAATAATGGGACTCGAACTGGGTGTAATAACTACAATGACCATCGTCAGCGAATCATGCCCTTTGCAATTGATGAAGACGAAGAAGCTACGCAAAATACAGACACAGAGTGCATAGACACATTGATCGAACTACTGTGTGCTTTATTTTTACTATGTATTTTCTTTCTTTTGTCGTTGAAGATTTAATTTTATTTTATGTATCCATTATTTCATTGAACCATTTTTATTTTAGCCGACTAAATGAGTGACAAATAACTGTCTTAATAAATAAACCAATAAATAATAAAGTTTTTTCTTTTAAATGGGAAGCAACGAAAGACGCGAAAAATAATTCAAGGTATTCCAGGAGTATTCAAATTTCATAAACAAAAAGTTTTAGTTTATTGGCGACTATAGGTACTAAAGGGCAGGTTTCGAATTCGTAAAAAAAATCCGAAACAAGAAATTAATAAGACTTGACATTACATTCTGTCTGTCTTCTATCTGGCATAGAACCAGATTTCGGTTTTTGATTTTTTCTCATAAATGATCTTAAAAAACGCAGAAGCTAAGTAAAGAAGTCATCCATATGGTTCACTCACCAAAAATAAGAGAAAGAACTTAATTTTTTTCGGTGGTGGGATTACTTGAAAATCGCTGATGAAAAATAAAATTTTCAGTTAACATTCAAAAAAGTATTTTTATAAAAAAAAAGTTGGTACGCGCATTTTTAGTACATACACTTAAAACCAAATCAAAAAAAAATATTTATTAGTTTTCAAAATATTGAGTTTAAAAAAAAAATTGATTTTTTCAGACAGACAGAATTGTGGGACCCACTTTTTTCGCGTTGTCTATCATCTGAATTATATCTCGAGTTCGATGTTTTGCACGAATCCAAAACTTGAACTATAATACCTATAGTCGCAAGTAAAAATGTGTTCTTTACTCAGAAACAAAACAAAATGTGATCACACATAGGTACTCGTAAGAGCAAGTAAGTGCGACCCAGTTGTTCATTTTATTATGATTGCATCATCGTCATGCCTCTCTGGCGCTGATTTGTGCACCAAACACCAAACACACACGCAGATTTAGCCAAGATCTTCAGATACTTTTCTCCAAAGAAACTATGTATACAAAAATCCCTCGAAAATTTCCCATAGACATAGCCTAGCCACACTCGTGGACTCCAACAACAAAGCAACTTGTGTATAACTGTGATTTTTATTAGTTTTATAGATATATGGGTACAATATGTTGATATGTTAGATACAATAAACAATTTATGGGAATATATATTTATATCATATTAAGAAACAAATTGGAACAAAATTATGCCAATACACTTTTATAAATGCAGCCCATAAATATGGCAACAGTTAAAAGCGCAATAATGACAAGAGAGCCCTTAAGGACATCCTTCATGCAATTTGCCTGGTCGTTGACTTGAACCGCTTCCTCTATTTGCTTCTGCATTTCATGAAACTCTTCTGGGGCAGTGCCTGAATACTTTTTGATAACATCCACCTCCTCAGGACCACTATCACCTCCAATTGAAAATTTATCAAGAGGCACTTTATTGCCTTGAGATGATCTGGCAGTCGCACCTGAGATATCAATTGCAACAAATTCATATGGTGGAGTATTTTTTGATGAAAAAGCTTCAATTTGGGAGTTGATTCTCCTAACTTCAGCTTTGACGTCAACAGCTTTAAAATCATTGTCATCATCGATAGAGGGGGTGTTGGTGATGGGTGGGGCTGCTACAGCTGATGATGTTGATGGGACAGGGGGACCCCAAAATGATTGTCTTGCGAGAGGTCGGTTGCGGCGTAATTCAATCACACGGGCAATTTCGTAGCGAACATCGTCTAAGTATTGTTCATATTGGTCCATTTTGATTTTCGTATTTTTATTTAAACAAAAAAGTCAAAATTTTAAATTCGTTTTGTTTTTTAATTTATTTTCACTTAGTCAACAAACAAAGCAGTTAGAGATTTAAGCAGGAAGGTAGGTAGCTATATCTACCTCAAAAGTTACTTTGAAACTGTCATTTAGAAAAAAATTCAAAAGGTAGCAACTAGCAACACTACGATGAATAGATGAATTATAAAAGTGTTACCAGCAAAATAAAGTTGTGAAAAATAATATTTTAAAGAAGAAAATTCGTCATAAAAAAATAAACTTTACGAGGAAACTTCCAAATAGAAATTTTTGAATCGCGAATTTTTTTTTTTGACAAAATTTAGTTTGTGAATACATTTTTAAATTTTGTTTTCAAAACATTTTTTATTCTGAATTAATCGTCCTACAAACATAAAAACACTTAGGCCAAAAATTTAATCTGGCAATACTTGTTTTCTGATTCATTGACGAATGACGATCGTTGCACATTGCATTCTATACAAAACAGACTTTGAATGAATCATCGTTATAGAGAAAGAAACCTTAAACTTGAAAGTCGAAGACTCGAAGGGGCTATATGGGAGGTTTAAATAAAATAAACAACCAATGAGGTGAAGTTCATAGAACAAAAACAGCTTCCAATTAAAATAACCAAACCCAGCTGTATGACGTATGAATGGTTATTAACTATAGTGTGATATTGATTGTGATTTAAAGGAGTTTTGAATTATAGCTAGGTATACTCAGGAAAAGAAAAGACAACATTGTGGTCCTAGTCAGGATCATGATAATTGTCGGTTTATAAGGAAGAAAAAGAAGAAGGAAAGTGGTTATGAAAGCACATTTCAAATTTTTGTGTTGAAAATCATATTATAGAGAACTCCGAAGGTACCGCATCTTCACTAACATTTTGGTGAAGTACTCGTATGTCCCAGTTTCTATATCGAATGGTGCAGATATTTCTTCCGATTCCCTTACTTCCTTCCTTACTCTTAGCTTGAATCTGGGGACACTATTTCTTTGCATCTTTCTGGGAATCAAGTGCCACCTGATTGTGTGATCTTAATAATAGACAAAAATTCAGCCATGTTTTCCATTGATTTGAGGAAGTCAACATACCTACCAAAGATAGTTTTCCATTTCAAGACCAATGGCCTTTTCCATTGGTCTAATCCGGAAGAAGAATTTGAAATTCTGAAAAATTTATTGAAATTATGTTCAAAAGAAGAATCGCAATCAGCTGAACGAAGGCGTACTTCTAAATGTACTATAACTCATAGCAAGAACAGAGAGAGAAATATGCTATTTATCAATGTGCCATGTACGATGTGTCCTACGTTGTGTCTTTATCTATTATTAGCTTGATAATGAAAAACAGAAGAAGAGGAAAACGTGTACGTGATAAGAAACAGTCAAGTCACAAATTTAAAATAACCAACCAGACACCCGAAGTGAACAATGTGCAAGGGGATTGGTGTGCATGATCATTGATCAGTGTTAAATTGTGGATTCTCTTTGCTTCATTTTCATTGCTGTTTGATTGGCAACCAAGCAGAAAGCGCTATAAAAAATGGCGATCATCACGCCAACTTCTTGAATTGGTTGTTATTTTAGTCTACCTAGAAGTTTAAAAGTTAATTTTTGGTGGTGCGCTGCTGGGTTATGCCTTTATGGGCAACAACAACAAAATCTCTCAACCGTTCTGATAAGTGTGTTTGATTAATCAAATGGAGTGGAGGGGCTGAATTCGAATGATTAAGGTTGGGGGAACTTTATAATTACAGTAGGTAGAGTATATGTAGACGTTTTAAAAGTAATGGCGGAATATTTTAAGAAACCCGTTGTTTGGTGTTTTTGTTCAAAGCTTCAATGGGCATGTTAAACAAATCACAATTTTTTTCAAGGAAAAGCCAACTGATCCCCCTTCCGCAGTCTCCTAGAGCATAGAAGTAGAAGGGACAAAATTTAAAAATTCAGATTTTCATTCACCGCCCAATTTGCCATATTTTTTCGATTAAACTAAGCATTTGCCCCACTGTAGCTATGCTTCGCTAAAAGCTTAAAATAGCTTCATAAGTTGAGCAGGCACGGATACCTACATTTGGTTTCACTGACAGCTTACTACGTCACGTGTAGCAGGATTTCTATACATTCCATCATTCATCATTGCCTTCAAGATTCGCATATCCCAATATCAAAGGTTCGTATATAAATAAAAAACAGATGAATTAGGCGATGAATCATCGAATAATTCTTTACTTAATTCCTCAAAAATATATGACCATATATGGCTATAACCAAGAACGAAACACGATGCATATTAAACTGTTTGAATGTTTGCCTTTGCCCTGTTTTTATTACCTACGCATTCCGAAACTATAAATTAGGATGCCCCAGATTTTCCGAACTTTTTAATTTAATATTTAATACGCATAAAATAATGGGACCTTTCAACAATCTGGATGGGTGTTTTATTTCAAACGGAATTTCTTATTCCCAACAAATTTTTTTTCCAGCTATCGTGAAATTGTAAAAATACCGATACTAAATTTTCAAAGCTCACAAATATCTTTAGGAATATGAGATCTGGGACACCCTAATGTATGTACATGTATAGGAAATATAATATTTTGCATTTCGTTGCAAAAAGCCTGTGCCGATTCGAGGGCATCCATCTATCCATCTTTTTTCAACCCATACATCAATATAGGAATCTGTTTTGGGTGAAGTTGATGGAGATGACGTCTCACCACCACACATGTACTTCCTTATGGACTTGTAGTTTTTTAACGATCGTTTCTGCTGAATCGGATATATCTACAATACAAAAAGTAGGTAGGTATATATTTCATTTTCCGGAAACAGCTTACATCATTGCGAAATTATTTGATCAGTTCAATTCAGTTAGAAAAAGACATTTGAGTTTGAGTGAGCCAGTGCTTCCGTGCTTCTGTTCTTTTGTTATCTTCAATTCTTGTAAGTTTGCAGAAGAAAAAAAAACACTTATTGATTTTTAGTAATTTATTTTTTGTCCATTGATTAGAATAAAGTGCATTTCCAATTTTCCATAAAATGGCAACTTATCAGCTTTTATTAAACAATGATGAAAATGGCAATTTTATCTTAAGATCCGATCCGATTGATGGTGATGATGAGGTTAATAACGAACTTAATCTTGATATCATTGTGTGCCCAATTTTACCTCAAGCTGAGGATATTAAGACTTGTGATGCAGTTTTGAATGAAAAGCCAGATGATGTTGATATAAATATAGTAGATATAAATATCGAGGACGAATTTCAAGTAGCTCCTTTACCAGAGGGTGAAGAACAAGGAGCTCCTTTACCTGATGATGAAATTGTTTTTATGGAGGCAGATGCAGCTGGAGATGAAGACGAAATTGCTGATACTCGTATAAGGGCTGGAGCTGGTTCCAATGAGTTAGCTAACTACCGGCGTCAGCAAATTATGCCAATGGAAATTGATTAGTATGAGGCACAAAGTGCGTCGACATGTTTGTTGGGTTCATCTCAATTGCATTCTTGATCTTTATTTACATTCTTCTTTCATTTTAATATTATTTCTAAATATCTCTATCATTTTATTCAATATCAATATCACACATATATTTTACCCAATTTTATGTTTTGAAACAAAAACATTTGTGACCTATGCATAATAAAATAAATAATTCCTAGTTTGTTTGTTTGTTTGTTTTAACGTGGAAACAACCACTGCGACGTGACGCGACGACGGACGGCTGCGGTATGTAATGGAGTACCTATTGGAATTTTTTTTATAGGTAAAGAAAGTTTTTGTCGAAATGTATTTAAATAAATACATTTTAACTTCATTGTTAAAAAATTGGTTAAAACTTAAACAACCCCGCCTATCGTTCCATTTAGTCCATTATCCACTCAGTGTTATTTTTGTTAGATGGTACAAATTGTTTCGAATATCCCATAAATGAAACTGACTGCCTATTATTGTTGACCTATTACTGACCTAAAAGAAAATATCTCAAAAATTCTGGAGCCTTAAAAATATGCATTTATTTTTTTTTAATAGTATTTACAAATACAAAAACTATGCTCTAACGAGTGAATGACTCTTCAGAGCAAATTTAGTGATTCGGAAAATTATCGAATACGGTTGGTTAAATGAGCAAAAATATGAAGTATGCTCTTCTTAGGAAATCCTGGAACCCGTATCATTAGAATCGTCTTCGTCGTTCGTCATAGTGATCCCCAAGAGAGACTAAAGAGACTATACCCATATTTGGTACTTTGGTAGTTATCGAATTAATTTGATGCGTTGATTTTGTTTGTTTTCATGATAGAGATTTCTGAAAAATTGAAAAAAAGGTGATTCGGTTAACTGTCAACAAAGAAGAAATAATATGACTCTTTTGTTTGCCCAATTTAAATTAATTGATAGGTGTCTATATTGCTGGTTCTTTTTCTTCTTGCTAAAAATAGGAGCTTTTTCTTGAAATTACGTATAATCATTGATTGTATGAATTGGTTTGATAAAAAAAAAACAACCAAGTGGACCATGAGAATGAAATTTCGTCAAAAGATTGAATATACCCTAAGTGAGGCAAGGTGATTATGTGAAAAGGACAGTGCCCCAAATCAGTCTGCAACCTAGTAGTCGTCTTTATTTGACCAAAATGTTCAGGTCCTTCCGTTTCAAAGAAATTATACCTACTTTAGGTACTACATTTCAAAACATTGCATCGCTCTAAAATTTCCCATCAGTTTAACTTAAACAACAATTAAATGTTATCTTTATTAGTTTAATATATGTACGAGTATATGATATATGGGAATATGTATTTATAACATAATAAGTTTAATATAAATTTTGAAAAACGGATAAAATCAAACTCAACGTTTAGATGCCCTTACACTTTCATAAATACTGGCCGCCAATATGCCAACCGCCAAAAGCCCAAAAACGACAAAAAACCCTTTAACGATATAAACCGTAATGCACCTAGCCTGCTCGTTACCCTGATCCTCTTCTTCTATCTGCATTTCATAAAACTCTATTGGTGGAGTAGACAAATGTTTTTTGATAGCATCATAGCCTTCCTCAGAATCACAATCACTGCCAAATGTAAAAGTAGCAACAGGAGCGGCAAGAGGATAATCGCTGCTAGTTGCGATTTCTATATCAACGAAAGCATATACTTTTTGGCGTTTTTCGGAAATTGGTTGTTCACTTGTGTTTGGTTCAGCATCTTCGTCAGCAGTTGACTCATCCATCATAGGAAGGGCGTTGGAGATGATGGCTCTGGTAAAGCCTGCTGCTGCTCCTGCTGATGATGTTGATGGGACAGGAGGACCCATGAGTGATTGTCTTGAGATAGGTTGGTTAAGACTCAGCTCAGTTACACGATCGATTTCGTTTTTCAAATATTGTTGATATGTTTGTGCCATTTTAAACAATTTTATTACTTAACTGTTTTCACTGTTTCACTAAGTCAATAAACAATTTAGCTAGTAGGTATATCAATCTAGAGAGTTACTCCCGATCTGCATTCTGTATTGGGATGACTCGATGAACTGAATTTTCATATAGAAGTGTTGCCAGTAGCAAAATTTGTTTGACGAACTTTATTTTTCTCAAATTTTATATCTCTATAGAAATAAAATTCAAAACACCGATATAAAATCGATATTACGTTGTTCGACAAACAAAAAGAAATGTTTTTTTTTCAAATTTTATGTTGAGACCATTTTTTTCAAATCATTTTTGTTCTTTTCTTAGTCCAACTCTTACATGCATCTAAAAATTTCTTTTTTTGGTCCCCGTTTTAATGAATTTCATATTTCATATTTCATATTTCATGAATTTTCATCTTGGTTAGGTCATTTTTTTTTTCTTAAAAAATCAAAGCTATAAAAATAGTCGCATTTTATTAGATCTCATTTCAACTTGACTTCGCCTCAACGCCAAAGCAAACGCCAACGCCTTTGATTGTGTAACAAAAATCTAGAATTTAATATCCTTTCCTATCTAGTGCGGGAGTGTCACACATAAAATAAAGAAACTCGCTGTTTAAGTGGAAAATGCAAGAGTGCTATTGCTCTTGAAATAATTTATCGGTTTTTTTGTTCTCATTGTTTACTTAAATATTTGTTTCTGCATTGATTGAAGAATTCTTTGCATTATGCTTAACTCTTCAAAACCAAAAAAATATTTAAGTTGTCAAAAAGAACCATAAACTATGAAATTTGTGTCCTATTTGATCCTTTTGATTATTCCCGAAGTCTTTCCTGGGTCATATTGATTTTTTAAGTGTGAAAAACATTTATGATTTCTTATGAGAGTGTCTCATTCTCTTATCCATCATAATGTTTGTCATTACATATTTCTTATCATCTTACAATTCTGAACATAAGTGGAGTTTTTTAAATCTTTTTTTTTAATGCTTAAAAACTGTTTGACCAACTGTGATATTTTTTTATTTTTTTTTCTTTGAACGAATAATCAATTCGTTTTAATTTTTTAAATCTCAATATTTATTTTTGAAAATTGGGTTTTAAGTGCATAGTATTAAATTTCAAAAATTGTATGCACATTAGTTTCAATTTTTGAATTTTTCAATGTGAACGCACGATTTTTGAAATTATTTTTTGTTTGGCATCATCAGTTTTCAAATCAAACTTTGTTTTCCAAAAAATCAGTCTGGCAGTAATGCTTTGAGAAGTTCTAGTTTATCGAAAGCTACAGCTGATTGTTCATTTTGCTCTAAAAATGAATCTCGTTCATTGACGATCGTTGCAATTGCAATATTTGTTCTATGATTGCATCGCAAAACAAACTTTGAATGAATCACTTGAAGGTCGAAGGAGGTTTTAAATTTCAAACAACCAATGAAGTATGAAATTGATAGAATGAAAACAGCTTTCGATTAAAACAACCAAACCCTGTATGACGTATGAATATGATGTCAATTTTGAGTGGTTATAGCATATAGTGGCGGTTTGGATAGATAGATAGAAAACGATGACGATGATTCTCTTACAAATCTAAAACGTGAAATTTGAATTATTGCAGAAAAATATATAAAAGGACACAAGCCTCCTAAGCCCCCGGCGCGGCGTCGCTTACGTCGTTGTTCTAGATTTTTGTAATTTCATTTTTATATCTTTATTTAAGTTTCTTTAAGTCGACATGCTGGAAAAAAAATTGAAGTGACATAAAAAAAACAACCACCAACAAACACAACAACAAAATGATCTTGGACGTGTCCTGGTCGGTTGGAAGGTATCCTCGTTTGAAAACTCAATCACATCTTGGTTGTCCTTGTGTTGGCTCAGTTTGTTTGAGCTCGATTTTTTTGTCAAGTGGGTACTCGATACCGTTAAAACCTAAATTAATGTGCAATAGAAGATAAAACAAAAAAAAATACATCACCGATCTAGTCCTATTGAAAGTGTTGATTAAAAATGAAATTGTTGATAAAATTCCTTCCCCTTTTTTAAATAATAATTCCTGATTGGTTTTTTTTTTTTGTTGTTGTGAAGTTATGTTTTTTGTTGAATTTTGTGAAAAATTTTGTCTGTGTATTCAAGGTCATTATATTTTTTTTGATGGTTTAAAAAAACCTTCTGTTGGGCCTTATTAGGAACCTGTGCTCTTAATAAGGCCCATAAGTTTTTTTCTCAAACAATGTTGAATTTCTTCCTGCAAAAAGTAAAATTAAAAAAAAAAAAGAAATTTTTTATGATATATTGTTATTTTAAAATGTCTTCTTGACAAAAAGGAACTTAAAAAAAAACTTAACAGTTTAAACACATCCACCTGGACATTCAAAAGCCTCGTCTTCTTCAGTCAACCCGACGCATAGTTCATGATACCAAGCGCCGCCGCAAGCTTGGCATTGCCTCATGTCTTCCATGCTATCAATTTTACAGGCGTGACAATACCACGCTCCTGTCCCTTCCTTTCGTTTAGATTCTCTTTTGGATGTTGATGGTTTGGGTTGAGAAGCTGTATCCAGTTCCTTTTGTTTCTCTTCGAAGAGATGTTTTGTAACTTCTTGGCCTTTGAAGTTCAAGGCCTTTTTTCGATTTGTTATTCGATTGACCTTAGTTTTAGGTGTGGGAAGCAGTTTTTGAAATGGAGATTTTTTATTTGATTGTTTACGCTCCTCTTCCTCTAATTGATCCATTGCTTGAAGCATTGTAGCTAGTCCTGTAATTTTTAGCGCAGGAGTGAAACCCGATGTTTGAGCTACCAATGTTGAAAGTGGAGCATTGTCAGAGTCATCATCCGAGTTGTAGAGGTCCGGTATAATGTGAGGCTGCTGCGTTTGTGTACCAGATGTGCTTGGAACACTGTTTTCCAAATTTGTCGGGAATTGTAACTCGGAGAGTGCTGACGGAGCGAATGCTATCTCTGGAATCGCTTCAGGATCAAAAGGATACAATCCTGTCGCTCTAAATCCTGAAGTAATGTTGTCATATGTCATGCATTTTAACCAAACACTTGATAATATAACATTGAAGCTTGTTTTATTAAGTTTCCTTTCTGGAAACTTTGAAGTAAACTTCAATACTTCTTGATCCCAGTGATGCTCGAATGATCGGTACACGGCTTTATCCAGAGGTTGGAGCTCGTGCGTGGTGTTTGATGGAAGACAATAGAGCGTTATTTCATGTTTTTCTGCTTCGTCCACAATACTGTAATCCAAATGACACGCAGCTCCGTCAAAAACTAAGAGGCAAGGTCCGTTAGCTTTGAACTTGCTCAAATGAGTTACAAAATCCACAAAAGCGGAGTGGTTCATATAGCCTTTTGGGGTCATCTTCACTACGGACCCGAGTGGGAGATTATCCAAAAACTCCGGTTTTTGCCTTATGCCTTTGAAGATGACCATGGGTGGAATTGCAGTTCCTATGGCGTTGACGCAGCCTACAACGGTGACACTTTCCGCATGTTCGTTTGATATTTGATGAACTCTTTTTGACCCTTTAAGAGCCAAGACGTTTTTTTGGTGATGCAAATTTATTCTGCAGCCTTTTTCATCCATGTTGTAGATGCATTCAGGTCTGTACCTTATGTTTAATCTATCTAGCAGGACCTCCAGTTTTATGAAGTGGTCAGCCACGATTTGCTTATTTAATTTTTGGGCCCTAGCGGGGTTCATGGAATGGGGCTTACTAATCGACAACTCTGGGTTTCGCTTCATAAACAAGTTCATCCACTTTCTTCCTGCCAGATTTCCCGGCCTGCTGAAACTGTTGGCGATGTTGTTGGCCTCACAAAATACAGCGACTTGATGCCTTACCACTTTTTGTGTAAGTGGCATACCAACTTGAGCCAATCTCACAATTCTGCTACATAAATCCTTTTCCTGTTCGGCCGTGAATGTGGGTGGGCGACCCAATTTTTTTTTTGTTGAACCGCTCTTTATGTGGTTCCTGAGAGTCCTTCTAGGAACATTAAAGCGCGCTGAGGCTTCGCGTTGAGACAATAACCCTCTTCTTACAGATTGTATTGCATTTTCAATGTCGACTTCGTTCCATCTTGCCCGTTTATTTTGCTGTGCCATTTTGGCTGAAAATAAGTGAAAAAAATGGAATGAAAATTCGCATATACTTAATAAGGCCCACTCAATTTTTTAATGGGCCTTATTAGGAACACGGTAGACTTTTGTTTATACAATTAAAAACTAAAATCTTCCTGGTAAACAAAAGTTTTTTTTGTGAAAAATGTATCTTTACATTATATATTTCACTAAAAAAAAAACAAAAAAAAAATACTTACCGCAAAATTTTGTCCACAAAAAAAAAACAGCTTTATTATTTATTTTTATAGTAACACTCGCGCGCACAGCTTGGCGAACTTCAACGAACTGCCAGTCTCAACACGATCGAGAGAACCGTTATTAATTGTTGATTTTGTTGTTTTCTGTCTAATGGGCCTTATTAGGAGCTGGGCCTTATTTGGTTCAGGAACTTGGATGGAATTAAGTATCCACTAAATAGGTATATTTTTTCTGTAAAATTTGAGTCAGTTTGTATATTGAGGGAAATATTTCCAAATTATTTTTTTTTTTGTAAGATTTCAGAGATTCCAAAATGTGTAATGAGTTTTTGAGTATTTAAAAAAATCTGATAAGGAAAATCGTATAAAAATTCGCAATGTTTGCACGATTACCCATCAGATGTAATATTTTAAGTTTTAAGTCTTGGATATAAAATTTTTCCAAACTCAGATTTAGATTTTGAGGGTCATTGAATTTTTTAAGTTTTATAATTTGATTTATTCAGTCATACCTACGAGTACCTTAGTAAGGTTGTATTCAATATAGCTCACTATATGATACAACCACTCACAATTCACATTGCCTCATACTCATACGTCATACAGCTGGGTTTGATTATTTTAATTGAAAGCTGTTTTGGTTCTATGAATTTCATACCTCATTGGTTGTCTGGAATTTAAAAACTCCCATTTAGCCCCACCACCCAACACCCCCTGAAAAACGAAAATATGAAAAACCACAAAATTCATTATTTGAGTTTCTAAGTAGGTATTTTAAAAAATCCGATGCACCATTATTTATCAGATTTGATATATGTATATTTTTTGGATATAATTTTTTTTTCAAGCTAAAGGCAATTGCTAACTGTCCTATTTGAGTCGGGTACAATCTTATTCCATGGTGCAATTGCACAACTTTTTTTCTGGAATACCTATGTACATAACTGCCAAATAAAAAAGTTGAAAATAAGGTACAGTCATACAGTTGAATTTATAGTCAAGCGATGTGATCATTCCACTTTTTAATATAAACATTCCCACGAAACGGAGACATTGGATTTGATGACAATTAAGCTGACCAGGGGTAATCGGTGAAGTGGGAAGTGTGGATTTCCTTGAAACTTTTTGTTTACACTTAATCCAAAGGGAAACTCTTCTCTCTTCACCGGATACACCCCGAAGATATCATCAAATTTTATATTCTATCGATGAGAATGTTTTTATAAGAATTTATGGTGAATTTTGTAAAGCTCTATGCCAAAGTGGAACGATCACATCGCTTGACTATAAATTCAACTGTATGACTGTACCTTATTTTCAGGGTTTTATTTGGGAGTTATGTTTTTCTGTTTATCAGAGAAATTTAAAAACTAGGATGGGGAGAATGAGCATCAGGAGTGTTTTTTTTAAATTTGTATCATAAATCTTTTGAATTAAGAAAGTGCTCTCCAGGGTACCTATCTGTTATAACATAGTGAAAAGATAAAAAAGTGGGTCCCACAATTCTGTCTGTCTGTCTGTCTGTCTGTCTTTCCGTACCTCGACTTACAGCCTAAATTTTCTTCAAACTTTGGACATAAGGTTTCGTGGAGATTGCCTAGAGCGCAAATCAATTTTTTTTTTTAGCTTCAAAAATAACGGTACCTGTCATAGTACCGTTTAGACAAAACATTTTTATCTCGAAAACGGCACTAACGATTTATGATATCTAGGATAGCATCTTCAGTTTTAGGATCAAACTTCTTTTTTGGCTTATTTTATCAATTCAAATAACGAATTTCAGGCTTTTTCATATTTTTACATGTGACTACAATCGATAGTAGGTAGTCGGGTAATATTGTATTCTTTTGATTCGATTAATTTCGAGCTAATCAAAAAGATTTGATTTGATTTGAAAACTCTAACGGTTTTTGAGAAAAATGGAATTAAAGTAAGCGAACATGGATATCTATGAAAATTAATTTTTTTTTTGATTTTCATCCCCATCAGAATGAAAAAAATACTTCTATATGGCTATTTTTTCCAAATTTTGCCAAAACTCAAAACAGTTTTTCAAAACACATAGATGACATCATTTGCGACCAGAATACGTTCAAATCATAAAAATCCAGTGAAAACTTTTGAAATGCGAGCTTGACAAAAGCAGCCCTCACCAAAGTTTCCTACGATTTTCCTTGAAATTCCTATAAGTGCCAGACACAAACGGTTATAATTTCAGTTCTACTCACTTGATTTTGATGATTCAAACGTTCCCTAGTCGTAAATCCATTCTTCTATATGTTTCTTTATAAAAAGAAATATAAAAAAAAGAAATGAGAAAAAATCCCAAAACTGACTAGTTTCGTGAGTAAAATGCCTCAGAATGAAAAAAAAATACTTCTATATGGCTATTTTTTCCAAATTTTGTCAAAACTCAAAACAGTTTTTCAAAACACATAGATGACATTATTTGCGATTAGAATACGTTCAAATCATAAAAATCAAGTGAGAACTTTAGAAATGCGAGCTTGACAAAAGCAGCCCTCACCAAAGTTTCCTACGATTTTCCTTGAAATTCCTATAAGTGCCAGACACAAACGGTTATAATTTCAGTTCTACTCACTTGATTTTGATGATTCAAACGTTCCCTAGTCGTAAATCCATTCTTCTATATGTTTCTTTATAAAAAGAAATATAAAAAAAAGAAATGAGAAAAAATCCCAAAATTGACTAGTTTCGTGAGTAAAATGCCTCAGAATGAAAAAAAAAATACTTCTATATGGCTATTTTTTTTAAATTTTGCCAAAACTCAAAGCAGTTTTTCAAAGCACATAGATGACATCATTTGCGACTAGAATACGTTCAAATCATACAAATCCAGTGAGAACTTTCGAAATGCGAGCTTGACAAAAGCAGCCCTCACCAAAATTTCCTACGATTTTCATTGAAATTCCTATAAGTGCCAAACACAAACGGTTATAATTTCAGTTCTACTTACTTGATTTTGATGATTCAAACGGTCCTTGGTCGTAATATCATTCTTCTATATGTTTCTTTATAAAAATAAATATAAAAAAAAGAAATGAGGAAAAATCCCAAAATTGACTAGTTTCGTCAGTAAAATGCCTCAGAATGAAAAAAAAAAATACTTCTATATGGCTATTTTTTCCAAATTTTGCCAAAACTCAAAACAGTTTTTCAAAACACATAGATGACATCATTTGCGACTAGAATACCTTCAAATCATAAAAATCCAGTGAGAAGTTTTGAAATGCGAGCTTGACAAAAGCAGCCCTCACCAAAATTTCCTACGATTTTCATTGAAATTCCTATAAGTGCCAGACACAAACGGTTATAATTTCAGTTCTACTTACTTGATCTTGATGATTCAAACGTTCCCTACTCGTAAATCCATTCTTCTATATGTTTCTCTATAAAAATAAAAATAAAAAAAAGAAATGAGAAAAAATCCCAAAATTGACTAGTTTCGTTAGTAAAATGCCTCAGAATGAAAAAAATACTTTTATATGGCTATTTTTTCAAATAAAATTTTTGTCTTTTCGGCATCTCTCATAGGACCAAAAAAATGACCCGCAACTAGGACCAGAGATATTTTTTACTTTGAGCATTCACAAAACAATCAAAAAAATCGTCAATTAAATATTCTTTTATCTGAGCAATAGGCATCCTCCAAAATCTTGCTCTATCCCTAAATTTTTTTTTGTCTCCATAGGAGGCGCAGAGCACAATTGTTTATCCATTTGTTATAAACAATTTAGTAAATAAAATACAAAAACAGTAAAAATATTAAATTCTGATTCCAATACCGTCAAAATCGGTTCATTAGATCGGAAGATTAAAGTGTTTATAATAAGTAGGTACCTACTATTAAGAACTTCGATTGCCCCTAAATCCTAATTTTTTTGGGATTTCAGCAGATAATGTCAAAAACTATCAGAATATGCACAAACGGTGAAAAATATTGACCTTCACGTTTTGGCGGTCCGTTTCAGAAATTCTGAACCAGTTACACAAACACAAATGCATTCACACAGGGTTGGAGTGAAGGTGGACGGCTACTACGGGCGCCGGAAGGAAAAGTTATTGGGAGCATAATATACATATGAACATATTGCTATTACAAAAATAGAAAGAGATTAGCTCGACAGAGGCGCAACAATCGAATGTTGTTCATAATCGACACCATGTCAGTTTCATTCAAATTAAACGACACATCAATTTTTGTTTTAACTAGAAGCTATTCGGATGTAAAACGACAAGTCGAAGATATTTTTGTATTTGACAAATTTTTTGAATAACTTCATTATGGAAATAGAATTTAAATGATGTTTAATATTATGAATCAGCACTGTCTTATTGAACTGCCGCCACATGATTATTTAGCAATATAAATTGTTAAAATGAAGTAATAAATATTTCCTACAAATATGCGCTATGCTAAATTTCACCCCGGTCTTCCAAAACACGTCAAAATATTCATTTCAATCTTGACAACAAAAAATCATTTTTGTTCGGAAGTCGGAATAGAAAATTAATATGAGGGCAAATTCCTAAATGTAAAACTTGCGCAAATTATGCTAAGCAAACAGTCCCAAAATGCAACGTAAACATCTCTGCTAAGCAGATTGTCCCTGAATGTAGAAGATTTTATTTTCATGCGCAAATGGAAATGTATTTGTGCAAATGTCAAAAATATCTTGCGCACTTCACTTGCTTTTGACATTTGCTTTTGACATTTGCTTTGGAAATGTTGCAAATGTTTAGGAATTTGTCCTTACTTTCTCAACATTCCAAAACATCGTCCAAAACAAAAGCTTTTAAGCTTTCGTAATTGAATCAGATTTTTACTCCCTCCTTAATCGAAACTATGCGAACGGACTTGAACCGTCCTCTGTCACATTTTTATAATCTGTTACTAGGTTTGTTCGTTGAGCCCTGAAGTCACCCTGGGGTCGCCCTAAAGCGTTTTTTGAAAAACCTGAACTCACCCTGACAATGAAATTCTGTGTGTTTGAGACCTGGGGTCGCCCTGAACTTGCCCTAAAGTAGAACTAGGTTTTTTGCTGTGACGAGTTGGGGTAAAGAATAAACTGTCAAAGTGACACGAGTTTGAAGCATTTGTTTTGCTGTGGATTTTATCGACTGTGCAACGGGTCAATCCGTACAAACTTCAATTTAAACTACTACAGCACAGAGTACAAAATTCATATTTTTCTGGTATGAATATCAAAGAGACAGTTGACAACCCTTAAGTGTTTTTTGAGAACTGAAAAACCCAAGTTTTTTTGACAACTCTTGGGTCTGTCAAGAAAACCTGGGTCAACCCTGGGTAATGTTCAACGAACAAACCTACTATCCCGCTTCTGCTATTGTATGCAAAATTCAGACTTACATATACATAGATTGCTTTTCTAAGTTTCTAGAAGTTAACAATTGTTTTTACAATATTGTTGGTTAAAACAACATCTCGGCTAGTTAACACATTCAAACTCCTATGTATCGCGGTTTCTGAATTCACTGACATGACTTTGATTTGATCAGGACCAGGAGAGATCTGGTATGACTCTCTTAAGTAAGAGTTAAGATATGTATTCGAATTTATTGGAAAAAGTTTAGTGGCTTTCAGTTTAACTTCATCTTCAATACTGGAAGCAGCTTCCTAATAACTTAATTCTGTTGACGTTTCTAATTTTTCGAGGTAGTTTTTTTTGTTTGTTGATTTGTTTAAGTTCATCCATAAAATAATATTACAAAGTCAGATCATTACATTAAGGCCATTTTAGAATCATTCGTTCATCATCAAAATCAATATATTTTCGGTTACTAGTTTGCAAAGAATAAGAATGCATCGGAATAATAATAATAATACTCCAAGCTCTTTCATTACTCATACCATGAGAGAAAGAAGACATTTGGAAGGAATTGGTCCCGTCACTTTTTCTCCAAACATCAGGGCTTGGTATCCAATTTATCGGGATACACCACCAACTTATGACGAGGTAATGATGGAGATGCAAACTTTATCACAACCACTACCGAGTGGCGAACAAGTTCCAGAAATATTGGTTGAACCATCGACGTCATCATCTAATGAGACTACAGGGTTGCAAACCGTTGTAGAAATACAACCATTGGTTCATAATGAAGGGCATCACGAAGTCGAAGTAATTCCGGCCATATTGGATCAGCAACGACGCCGACGCCCACCATCACCAATAAAAAATTGCGAATGCAAATTGTTTCAACTAATTTATTTTGGTACTCTGGTTTTGCTGATTCTTGGAATGTTGATATTGGTGTTTTCATTGAGACGAGGCTGATTGCATTATTAAAGACATATACAATATACATATCTTTAATTTTTTTTATTAAATACATACCTATCAATTTTACAAATGTTAATCAACTATTTACAAAATATATATTACTCCAAGGCTGTGAAGAAGACTTTACTTTTTTTGTAATAATAATATTAATAAAATTTGTAGTAATAATATTGTATTTAATAATAATTCAATAAATCAATAAATAAATATTATTCCAAGCTGAATGGCTCATGAAAAAATCTTTTGTTTGATGATCATGGCTTTAGAAGAAAGTGGTTAGAAATGGTTGAATCAAAAACTGGATATAGGTAGGAACTAGTGCAGTCAAAAGAGACAAAAATATCTACAAAAAGGCAAAATTATCGAACTTATGAATTAGTAAGTTCCACTTGAGTAGTTGATAATTTGTTTAATGGTTTCATACAAAATTCCTCGGGTGTGGCTTTCCAATCCTTCATGATTCTTCGGTGATCCAACTTTATGTGAAATACATTTTTCCCAAATAAAACTGGAATTTAGGTACAGTCATACAGCAAAATATTAGTGGTCAAGCGATGTGATCGTTTGTAAACATCCTTTTCGGTATAGGACTGTATAAGTTCAATGTTTAACTAGGGCTGGCAGGAAGACTAAGCCGAGATGATTTGAAGTCTCGTTCTCATCTTGGGTACAGCGACCAGTCCTGTGTGTAGTTTTTTGTTTCACCTCCCCGATTACCCCTCATTATCGAATTTCATTAAAGCGTTCATTCTCTATCCGTGGGAATTTTTCTATAAAAGCTCTATCCTAATATCATACAATCTCATGGGAATTATGTGTTAAATACGAACTTAAAATCCTTGTATGTGAAGAGAGCAGATTGAATGGAATAAGCGTAGGGCGGTGGTTCAAACTTGCAATTTCGATAATAGAAAAAACTCTACGGTAAACCTTAAAATTGGCAGAGATTGATGAAGAGAATGGCCGAATTGTAAGTGGATGGCAAACGGGCAGCAGAAGCGGCACCGACACTTCGGTAGTGTATTGGTGATAGTAGATATTTACTTTTTAGCAAATCCCAAATAGGAATTTTTACTTTAGGAGGGTGCAAAAAAAAATCGAATTTCGTTTTTTTTTGAGAACTTTGGAATACAGAATTTTAGGTTCACAGAATTTTGAAATACCTGCAAAATTTCAAAAGCTGAATTTTAGCACTCTTAGTGCCTATGGTTGACTTTCTAACCGATGTACACTGGGACAGAACGACTCTTTTGGTACAAATAAATCAGGGAATAGAGCTAGGAACATAAACATTTCTGCAATTGTTTATGACCACGCCCATCAAAACGCCTTTTTTTTACCGTTTTTACTACCTACAAGCAAGCAAAAAATAAGTACACATAATTTTTTATTTTGTAGGTATTATTAATTTAAAATAAAATCATGGCATCGCTTTCTTCATCACTGCTATATTCTTGAGCCTCAGAACTATTTTTATCAAGAGGGGAAGCTTTAAGCAAACCCAATGCTAAAATTGGTATTTTTAAGGTCAATTTCCTCATGCTAGTCAACTTAGTAGTTATTGGATCAAAATTTAATAGAAAAGAGTTAAAAATATTTGGGTTTGTGTTCCCTCTACTGGATTTCCGAGAATGGTGAATTCCTTGTTCCTTGAGTCTTGACTCTTGACTCTTGAGCTTTCTCAGTCAGTACTCAGTTGAACAATGTTTCTTCTTGGCCTGACATTTTACAACTCTTAGTTTCGAATGACTCTTTTTTGTTGCTCGGAAAGTAACTAATTTTTAAAGTCTTTTCTTTGATAATTACCGATTTATATAACTTAAAGCCCTTCCTCACGAAAAACACTTAAATAGCTTAAAAAATACCAGAACTTGAAGGTTCTATACCAAAAATTTAAAAATTGTAGATAAACCAAACCCCAGCTTCTCAGGCAAACGTGTTTATGATATCGGTTTAAAACTTTTACAATATTCAGAGTGCGGTATTTGACTATTAAAATAAAATAAAAATGTGCCCCAATTTCCAATTTCATTTTCGATTTATTGCCATCATTTAGGCTATTCTGCCCCATTGTGGCGATGGCTTCAACGAAAAAATTGGATTGAGTTGTTACATTACATCTTTAAATGTATGTAGGTATAAGCTAAAATCTACGCTCATCGCTCACGCATCTATGTATTCAGATATTATACGACATACGAGTACATACTGAATCCGGAAATTGAGAGCAAACACTTGCATTTAAGTCGGCTATTTCGAATTTATGTCTCTTTACATTCAAATTGTCTCCTACTCATAGAAAAACATGATTTGAATTGTAGGTTTCGATCTCATCCTGATCTTTACATAAATCTCATCTAATCCCTATACACCTTGATAATCATTGATTGTGTGTGTTTGATGATTTACTCTTAAAAACTGATTTCCCATCAAGTGTGGGTGTTCGAAAAAGCTTTAAAATTGCTTGATATATAAATCGATTTTCAATCGAACTAAGTTTAAAGTTGTGCCATTGAACAGTACCTAAGTGTTGTGCGTGAATAAATTTTGAAAATAATGTGTTAACTTTTTGTGATTTTAAAATCTATTTTTTCAACTAACTAACAGGTACTTGGATTAAGAATTATCTGTATTTGATCTTTGAGTCTAGAAAATTCTTAATTCTCTAGTAGTGAACTGAAAAAGAAGTCTTAAGTTATAATAACAGTTTTTTAATTGATTCAGGGAAATCATTTTATTGAAAATTAATTTTCTCCAATTTGAAAAAATATTTTTGAAAGAAAGGTTTTTTTCCTATATAGCATTTAAATGCATGTCGTATCAACCAACGAAGAGTAAGCATTTTGTATGTGAGTTATATAATAATTTTAACTAAAAATTTTTAGATGACATACCTAATTGAAAAAAAAATGTTTTAAATGAAGACAGCTTAAGTAAATTTCCCATATATTTTTCGGATAGGTATTGCTGCCGTAGTAGTAACAATAAAAAAATTCAAAAAACTCTAAAAATATTAAATATTTTTATTTTAAAAGTGTGAATATGAAATAATTGAAAAATATTTTTAAATTTTTGAAGAAAGCTTTAGGAAATTTTTACATCCCCCAACAGAAAAATGAAATAACTCCAAAAATTTCCCTTAGATTGTTCATGAAAGAAATTAGGTTTAACTTATTTTTTTTTGTTCCGAATCTACGTATCTATAGGTATGATGAAATAATTCCCAAATTATGCCAGTGATATAAATCCTATTTCTTAATTTTTACTCCATTTTTTGTATCTATCAAAAATAAAACCCGAAAAGGATTTTTTAAATGAGATTTTCAGTGATATGATCACAAATTTCCCTATTTTCAACGAACAATTTTGCACGTTCGGATATTTTTCCATTTTTTTCTAAAAGAACTCTTAAATTTTCGGAGTCATTTAATTTTTTTTTAGAAACTTCTAAGACCTTATTTCCTTTTTTTAAATAAGGACATATTGAATTTTTTCATTACAACAGGTTACTTAGGAAAAATTTCCCAGGTATACTATAATCTAGAATTTTCTCATTTCATTTTGTACCCAAGCCAAAACAGAGCAAATAAATAAACTATCTTCCGATTCCAGAAATATGTAAAAAACTCCATACATTTTATATAAGTTATGTACATCCATACTGAAGCACTTTAAATAGTATTCAATATCATCCCTTTAGCTGCTGATGATGATCATTCCAAGCTTATGTATTGTGTTTGAAGATTTGCTCTTAAAAAAATATTTCCAGTGTAGTGTGGGTGTTCGAAAAAGCTTTAAAATGAATTGTATCCTATATTCATCGATTTTATCGATCGAACTTAAATCATTATCGTTCCAGCCATCGAACAGTTAGCATTGTTTGTTATGTAAGTCGGAATTGTTGTTTCCGTTAAAAAAGTTTCAAGTGAAAAAATTGTTTGGATACAAAAAAAAAAGTGTGAACTCTTTTTTTTCAATTCAGGAAGTCAATATAATTTTTTTTTATCAAAGAAGTGACTGTCCTTTTATATGAAAAACAATGTAGCTAGTTGAGCTTATCTATTTTAATTTTTTTTGTACATTTTTCTTTGAGTTTAGAAAATTATTTGTATCTATCTTCAATTTAAAAATTATTTTTGAATAATTTGTTTCAAAAAAAAATCTAAACTTGCCATTATCCGAATTTGTTTTTTCGCACATTGCATTTAAATAAAATTCCGTTAGAAGAATTTTTATGATGAACGGAATTGTACTTGGGTAAGTTGCCGGAAATTTTGTGTTCAATTTTTTTTTAAACCTTGTATAAAGTTCTTTCCAAAAAATATGTTTTCGACAAAGTAATGACGTTGATTTTTTTTCGAAATGGTGGATGCTAATGACTTCCGTTGAACGATATCTTTGATTTCTGATTTTCTCAAAAATGATTTATTTTCATATATAAAGTCACAGTTACATGAAACATTAGAATGTAGGAGTTACAGTTTTACAGTTGAATTTAGTAGTCAAGCAATGAGACTATTTGACTTTGGGATAGAGCTTTACAAAATTCACCGGAAATGGTAATGTAAACATTTTCATAGATACATGACATCGTAGTTTTTGAGAAGTGATCGGTGAAGAGGGGGACTTCTTTGAACGCAGATTCAGTTAAATTTTTGCTTACATTTAATTTACCATCATTGGCGTTAGATAGAAGAAAGCCCTCCTGCTCCATCGATGACCCCTCAAAATGGATGATGTCATCAAATCGATGAGAATGTTTATATTCGAATTTCCGATAATTTTTGTAAAGATGTATCTTAAATTTGAACGATCAATTTAAGGGAATAAAATTAAAGAATATTTTAATGGAAGCATAGATTGGTCATTGACATATCTGCTAACCGCTAAGGATTTTGACTTTTGCCATCGAAAATGAACTGTCGAATTTTTTTAACCGATCGAGAAATTTGAAAAACAAATGCATTAATTTTAACTTAAGTTTGTATAAAAACATTATTAAACAAAAATTCTGATTTACAGTCAGTTGTTATCAACATAAATTATTTACTATGGTTTAATATTCAGCAAAAAAAAAGTAAAATTTTGAAAGCGTTTTTATTCAAAAACATTTTAAACATTATCTTGTGTGATTTAAAATCCGTTAAAACAAAATATATCAGTATCAGATACAGAGGACTCTAGGAAAAAGAAAGCTTTAGTATTGGTGCATTAGGCCCAATAATGCATAGTATTTAAAATTCATAATTGGGCGCAATGTACCGAAACTATGGTTTTCTAAAGCAACGTCACTTTACTTCTTTTTATAAAAATTATAATTCTTTTCATGTTTTTGTAAATTTTGAATGCATTTACAACCACATAGTTATAGTTAATAGTAGTGAAACAAAAAAAAATTAAATTCACAAACGAACCTACTTTCACCATTTTATTTAATTACCAACTCCGAGTTACAAATTTGTATTTTTAAGAATTGTTTTTTAAGTGAATTGTGAATAAGTGAAAAGTGGTTATAAAAAAAACTAAAATCTTGATGTCATTGTTCATAGCAGATTGTGATCATTTGAACAAAACCCCAATCTGTTATGGACGATGCGTCAATATTTTATGTTCAGTCAACGCTAATTTCATAAAACGTTATTATTTTGTTTTTATTTTTAATTAAGAATGGGATAATATGAGATACATGTACTTATACGCCCTTCAATTTTATATTTTAAATTCATTAGAAGCAAACATATATTTCAGTTATTGCTGATACTTTGATTTTGTTGTTGACATCTTTTCTTTTTATTACATGTCCCAAACTGTCCCAGGGCTATCCAAAGCTGCCCACCAACTGTCATTAGGACCGGTATTCCGGCATTCAAATTCAAAAAGTGGTGAGTTATTGATTAATTAGAAAATTATCCAGAACTCTTTCTCGCTTTCTTCAGCTATATTTCAGCTACAAATTAGGTTCGTGGAGTAATCCCAGAAAAACCATTTTTTAAATATTTAATTGTTTTATTTAAAAATGTTTTTGGAGCGTCGCAATTTTTTTTTTTAAAGAAAGAATCTACCAAATGTTAAGTGGAGCAAAGAAGCTGTAGCATTCATGTGTGTTTGAGCTACTATGTTACGTTTTAAAATCATAGTGGTTCTACACACATCTATATTACGGTTTAATATTCAGCACCAGAAATAATGTGTGCTATTTATTTAAAAATAAATTTAAACACTGTTATTGTTATTTTGACCATATTTACGACTATCCAGGCATAGTTTAATTTTATTTAAGCATTTGTTCGGTTTGTTGTATTTGCTTAACTAATTAAAAAATTTGTATTTTTGAGAATAAGTGAATTTTGAATAAGTGAAAAGTGATTATAAAAAAAACTAAAATCTTGATGCACCGCTTGTGGCAGATTGTGATCATTTGAATAAAACCCCAATCTGTTATGAATGGTGCGTCAATATTTTATGTTCAGTCAACGCTATAGTTTATCATAAAACGACAAAAGATGGTAAAATGTTTTTTTTTTCAAATTCTAGGAATATTTGGGTCACCAAATTTCAAATACGTTGAGGTATTTTGAAAATATTATTATTAGAAAATTATTACTTAAATCTTATTGCGCTTGTGTGTCATGAAAATCGTAAGTAAAATATGGTTTGTGTGATATTTTGCTTACAATCCAAATTAAACAAATTTTTTTATTTCAAATCCTTACAGACAAATAGGAGAATGTATGTATGTGACATTTAAAACTCATAAGAAAGGTGAAACATATTAGATATTTTGAAAATGTTTTAAAAGTGTCTGTAAAATATTTTAAATCAGTGTTCTAATATTAATTTCGTTTAAAGTTCGATAGGATTGTTTTGAGAATTCATTATTTGGAAAATAATTTTTTTTTTCTTTTGTATCAAAACTTGGCACTTATTAAATGGGATTTAAATACCTAGGTATATTTATATAACATCAATAGTTGTCCTTGGAGAAGAACTTCCTCACTTTTTTTTAGGTAGATAAGTCAATGTCACTGAAATATCTAAAAAAGAACAAATTCGTAGGTCTTGGAATTTAGAAATAGAACCAAAGACTCAGGTGGCTTTCTTTAACAGTGCCTCTGAAAAGATTCTGAAAAGCAAATTTCTGTCATTCTGACACCAATCGAAAAAGCCATTCCCTTACTATTAGCTGTGATCGAAGGCCAACTTCACTTCTAAATGTAAGTAGGTACTACGTCTATCTAATAAATATTGAAAATGTACCATGCGCGATGTACCTGGCTGCGTTGTCTCATTTACCTTCCATTGGGTTGATAATGAAACAAAGAAGAGGGGACGTGACAAAAACACAGTGGTTGGAAACAGGAACAGGTAGTAGCCCGAAACCAGACATCCAAATCCAATCCAAAGTGTATAATGGTGGAAGGGGATTGGTGTTGCGTTGCGGCGTGCGTCGTGATCGTGACCGTGATAATTGTTTATTTGAATTTTCTTTTGATGTTCGTTGTTTGATTGGCAACCAAGCGGAAAGCTATTAAAAATGGCGACCATCAAACTCATACCAGTTGGTTTTTGTTGTTGACAGCTCAGGAGCACAGGTATATATTTATGCTGCAATAGTTTACGGCGAACAACAACAAAAATTCTCAACCGATATTTTTAAGATTTACAAAACAATATTACAATTAACATTAAGATTAACATTTTTTTTCGACAGAACTTTATTGTTAAATTATATTTTAAGCCTTTTTTTCCGACCAAATTATTTTTTGGGAAATATGTATTAGGTACCTATCTTTGAGCATTTTTTTTTTTGCATTTTTTTTTTAACTTAGGTATAGATCATTTTATTTTTGGATTTTTTTTTTCATAGACATTTCAAAAAATCCTTGGAAAATTTCCCATATACGATGTCAATTAAACTCAAACAACAAAGCATCTTAAATTTTTTATATAACTGTTATTTTTATTAGTTTCATATACATATAGGTACAATATATTCATATGTCAGTTTAGACAAAAAAAAAACTAAAGAAATATAGGTATATTTATTTTGAAATAAGAAAAAAATCAGGGAGTCAGGCAGTCAGAAAAAAAAGTTATCAAAAGAAAATTCTTCAAAACGAAAATAATCAATTTCAATATTTAGAAGACATCATATTTTTAGACAACCATCCCGTAAATATGGCTAAAGCCAAAAGCCCAAAAACAACAAGAGAACCTTTAAGGACATCCTTAACGCACCTTGCCTGCTCGTTACTTTGAATATCTTCTTCTATCTGCATTACATGCATTTCGGCACCCGAAGAATTTTTTAAAAAATCTGCCTCATCAGGATCACTATCATCTGCAAATATAAATTTAGCCAGAGGGGCTTTATTGGCTTGAGTAAAAGGAAATTCATCAAATGCATATTTTCTTGGCTTTTTTTCCGAAATGGTTTGCAACGAAAAAGGTTCGATTTCGAAATCAATTCGCTTGATTCTTCCAATTCCTGTTCCCATTTTCAAATCTTTGTCATTGTCAGCGACACTAGTTGACTCATCGATAGCGACCTTGGTGATTGTAAATCTGCCTACGACTGTTGCAGCTGATGAAACAGGAAAATCCCAGAATGATTTTCTTGATAGAGGTACATAACTCAATTCTTCCAAATATTGATAATGTATTTGAGCCATTTTTATGTATTTCTTTATTTAACAAACAACAAACGTTTCATATTAAATTTCGTTTTTTCAACAAACAACTCGGAGACTAGAGTGATTTGAATTTGAAAGGTAGCTACTCGTATATTAAGCTAGTTAGTTAGTTTGGAACTGTAATTTAGAATAACTCCAATAAAGCCCACACCTTGCAATAAATCGGTGAATTTCATTCTCAAGTGTTGCCAACCATACATCTTGATACGAGTATAGAAAAAAATGCAAGGGAAAAGTCAATTGCATAAGTGAGGTACTTTTTGAAGCTAGAAGAGTGTTAGGAAAAATTATATCTAAATTTGAACTCAACGACTGCGCCATAACGGTTCCCTGACTGTGTTTGACAGTTTTTTAGGCTGAATTATTATTCGCCGTTTATTTTTATTTTTAATTCCGCGGCTCAAAATATTTTTCACTTTTTTCTCATAAAATCAAATTATCAAATTTTTCGTTTTAATGAATTTTATATTTCATGACAATTTTTTTTTCAAAATTCGAAGCTATACAAAATACTTCAACAAAAGATCATTTTATGTATTTGATATACTTAAGTCACTTGACTTTTCCTCAACGCCTCAAGGGCTACTTGACTGGACAAGCGACGGCGACATTTGTTTATTTCTTAAGTGGTCCACTTGGACTAGGCGTCATTCCATGGATAAATTGTAAAATTGTTGGTCTAATTTTGACAGAAATTGCAACCCAACTCAATCACAATCTAATTACTATTCTTCAGTGTTATCTAAAACACAAAATGTCAAAGAATTAATATTTTCGTGTGTGTCTTATTTTCCTTTTGATTATAACACTGGTCAGGTCATATGGATCCCAGCTGGCTGTGAAAAACATTTATGATGACAATTATCGAATTTGAACAGAAACACAAAAGTAAGTGGTGGAGGAGGAGGAGGCAGACAAAATTTGTTTTATTTTTTGATTAGTTTTAATGAGTCCTTTTCTTGTTGATCATACTCATACCTATACCTAAAAAGAAAATGTTCCCAAAAAAAAATCTGGCAATCCCAACATGTTTGAGAAAATGCAATCGCAATCGCAAGCAACAGCTGTGATTGTTCATTTATCTTAAAAATGAATCTTCTCTTTACAGTGGGTTGTGTGGTGATGGTGAATCATTGACGATCGTTGCAAAGTATGCGTTCTATTATAATCGTAGCGTTAGCGTTATAGAGAAAGAAACCTTATAGTTGGGTTAATTGGGTGGTTTCGAATTTCAAACAACCGATGAGGTATGAAATTAACAGAACGAATAACGAAAGCAGCTTTCAATTAAAACGGCCAAACCCAGTTGTAGGTATGACGTATGTAAGTTATTATGTTATGTAGTAGGTACCTGTCTTATTGAAGAAGAGATAAACGAAATTGAAAAAAAATTGTGATTGTACATGTATTAAAATTTAAAGGAGGTTTTAGAATTTAGATTACAGTTATTCCAGGAAAATTAGCAAAACAGATGGAAAAGTGGTGACAAGTTAACGATCGTTTATTAAATTTTAGAGCTTTTTTTTGAACTGCCAAAAGTTAAGTCGAAAAAATGTTCTTCCAAATAAAGAATTCTTGAAAGAAAATGCCGAAAACAAAATTTTAATGATCAGGAATTCTTATCTTGTAGATTTTTGTAGAACATTGTCCAAAAAAAACATTTCAAAAAGTGTCAAATAAATAATTTGTTGAAAAAATATAATTTCAAATATGATTCGTCAAGAAATAAATTGTGAAAAAAGGTCGAAAAAATGTTTCCCTATAAGAAATGGTTTGAAAAAAGGCAAAACAAAAAGAATTTCTGCAGAAATAACTTTACAACTAAAAAATTTGTCAAAAAAGTAATTTTAAAAAAATTGTTGGAAAACCCAAGTGATGGAGAATTGAACCGCCAGCCATACGATCACTGTTGTGCGGTGCGGATATCTATTTATTATGACTATGAGTGTTCTCATTTCTTTGAATTCCTAATTTGTTTTCCATATTTATGCTGGACCTCCACGATTGATACAATCAATTTTAGTAGCAAATCTTCTATGGTTGGACCTCTGGATTGAGCAGCCGATGGACCTGCCGCTTCCGCTGATACGGGACCCTTTTGACCGCGCAAACCTAATCCACCTTTGTGGAATTTAATCAAAGGAATACGTCTTGACTAAGTAGAGCATATTAATTTTGGTATTTTATTGAGATTTCTTTTTCACTTATAAGCTTTGTCAAACGAATAAAAAAAATTATCTCGATTATGACTATGAGTGATATGTTTACGGGACACCGCATCGACCACGCTGATTGGGTGATGGGACTGCCGCTCCCCTTTCCATTCAGAAAAAAAGTAAATTTTGAAATCACTCATAATTTTTTCCTCAAGCCGCATTTCACACCAGGAGTTTTTTCCTCTTCAATGTAAATAAATTTTACAGCAGTCATAGCCATTTTCTTCATTTTTTCAAAACCTTCATTTCACTGCGATGTGCATATATCTAGGTACCTACTTATGTAATAATTTCCTAAGTTACATAAAACACATAAACTGTATATTTTCTCTCGCTCATAATGAAGCACTTCACTTCATTTCGATTTGTATTGAAGATCTTTGTTCTCATCCTGATCTTCATTTTAATCTCATGCCATCGATGAAGAGATTTCACACTGAACTGTTTGCTTTCTACGTTAGTGTGTGTGTTCAAAAAAAGAAAAGGTTCCCATCGAACGAAAATCAATATTGTGCCAACCATCGAATAGTAAACATTGTTTCTCACAAAAGTGTTCGAATAAAATAAAAATTTCTTCAGTTAAAAAAATATTTTTGAATAATTTTTTAAAAATAAAAATAGGAAAAATAATTTCCATTGCTCAGTTGGTCCGCTTCGGGTTCCAAGGAATTTTCCAAACAGAAATAAAAATATTCGATTAACACTCTTATAGTTTTAAATTTTATTAAATTTTATTTTTCAGTGCTGAAACAACTAAAGCATACTTCTAAAGCTCTGTGTACTGTGGTATTCAAATAAATATGCTATTGAATGTAATATTTTAAATTCATCAATGGCAACATGTTTTAGTATTGGGTTTAATATTCAAGCGCAAAAATATAGTCAATTATTTTTTATTAGCCTCAGAATAGGTTTTCTTTTTATTTTCAAAGTGATAGTGTGTTTTTTTTTAAATATGTATGTGCCAAATTTTTAAAATATACCAGTTTGATTATTACTCAAATTATTTGTTCCTTATGTGTCATTAAAATCATATCGAACATTTAATTTGTGTGATAATTTATCAAATAATTAACCTTTTTTTTTTGATCACTTAATTTTTGTTTCAGGAGTGAATTTCAATTAAAAACTCATTAATAATTTGCTAAAATTAGTAATAAAATTTGTATGGTGCTTTATTATTACTCAAATTTTTTGTTCCTTGTGTGCAGTCGAAATCATAGGAACATTTAATGTGAGTTTTAATTTAACATACAATCCAACATCAAGAGATTAAAAAAAAAAATTATTCAAAATCATGGTCTTTTTTATATTTAAAATATTTTAATAAAAACAAATTAATAATGTACGAAATTTTTTTAAATAAAAATAAAAATATTTCAAAAACAAAATGGTAATAGAAAGCTATTACCGTATGTTTCTCGTTTATGTAAAATTCTAAATTCATAAAGGGAGGCATAAACCGTTACGATAGTTTTATATTAACCGTTTTTAATATTAAATTTTTTTTATTTCAAAAAATGTTTAAAGTGTCTGAAAAATATTTTAAATTAGTGTTTTACGTTGGATTTTTTTGGAGTAAAAGCGAGCTATTGTATTGATGCATGTTGATTGGCTGTGGTGTAGTTGAAATTCATAGCTGAGCAGCCTGCATTAATATTATGGTTTGACAGTGAACCGCAAAATAGTGTTTATTAATTTAAAGTGTTTTAAAAATACATATACCTAAATTTAAAAATTGTCGCTTATGTGATAGTTTTAACTCATAGTCGAGGAGCATGTTCAACTTCTATAGTTTAAAATTTAGCAACAAATAAATTAGCATTAGATATACTGTTTGTTGGAAATGTTGTATTTGAAAATTATTTCGTAAATTTTTTATTTTTTTAATTAAAATTAAAGTCCGTGGTATATGCCTTAATCCATGTAAAAAAAAGCGCGCCACTTTTTGGCAAAATGAAAATAAATATTGGTGGAATAAAAATTTAAAAACAATTGTGCAAATTGAAGCCTTACAACCAACTAGTAGTAACTCTCGTTAGTCTTAATAAGAATTTATTCATTATTCCTACTTGGTGGAGCTATTGTATTGCCACATTTTGGCTGGATGTGTTGTATTAAAAATTCATAACTAGTCGTGATGTGGCAATATTATGGTTTGACATTCAAACTTTCATTAAATTATCTTTTGCTTTTTTTCACATTTGCAAGTGTTTTGAGATTATATATAAATGTTTTCTAAAAATTTTCAGTGGCTATAGTACTGGAATATGTGACTCACTTATGTGATATTCATAAGTGGGGAGCGTGTTCCACTTTTATAGTTTCATATATTTCAGCAACAAATACAATCATCATTTTTTTCTAAAAGTGCTAAGTCATCTTACTAATATGAACAATGACTTTTGCATAACTTAATGAATTTTCCTTTCTTAGGTCACAAGAGACTCCTTCAAGTCTCAAATGGATTTGAAGCTTTTGACACCATAATATCCGTTTTACAGATGACTTCTCTGATCTCTAACAAAATGAATTGAGATTTTCACTCTAAAAAGATTTTATCATTCAAAACGTAATTTGCCAATCGTTTAATATTTTTTTTTTTGCTTTCAGGTCAACCATAAAAGCAAATTTCTGTCATTCTGACACCAATCGAAAAAGCCATTCCCTTACAATTAGCTGTGATCGAAGGCCTACTTCTATCTAAGCTGCGTTGTCTCATTTACCTTCCATTGGGTTGCTAATGAAACAAAGAAGAGGGGACTGTGCCAAAAACACAGTGGTTGGAAACAGGAACAGGTAGTAGCCCGAAACCAGACATCCAAATCCAATCCAAAGTGTATAATGGTGGAAGGGGATTGGTGTTGCGTCGCGTCGTGATCGTGATCGTGATCGTGACAATTGTTTATTTGAATTTTCTTTTGATGTTCGTTGTTTGATTGGCAACCAAGCGGAAAGCTATTAAAAATGGAGACCATCAAACTCGTACCGGTATGACTTGAATCAAGTTGGTTTTTGTTGTTGACAGCTCAGGTATATATTTTTGCTGCAATAGTTTACGGCGAACAACAACAAAACTTCTCAGTTGGTCACCAAATTTACATTATTTCAATAAATTTTATAACTTTTTTGACGCGAACAAATGGCTTGAAGAGCAGAGGAATGAAATTGTCTAAGTGTCTACTATCAGTAATTTTACTTGGGATCAAATCCAACCAAACATAATTTGCAACCATCATTGTCATTCTATCATTCTTCATTGTCTCCAAGATTCGCATATCCCAATATCCAACCTTCGCTGATAAATAAAAAACGGATGAATCATCGAATAACTCTTTACGTAATTCCGTAATATTTAATACGCATAGGGGCTCAAAGAAAATATTTTCCAAGTTTGAAGTCTCTAACTTAATAATAAGACCTTTCAACAATCTCGAACATTTTTTGTTAAAAATTTATTTTCGAGTGAAGTTCTTGAGTATCATTTTCAATGTTTGAGGAAGGATTTTTTTCCCGCCATAGCCCAATTAACTTTCATAGCAGTTTACCTTAAAATTCATCGAAATTGTAAAAAAAAACTGATACAAAATTTCCAAAGCTCACAAATATATTTAGGAATACGAGATGAGATCTGGGACACCCTGATGTATGTACATGTATAGGAAATATAGTATTTTGCCCACTCGAGGGTTAGTGGAAAATTTTATCAAACAAGCCCATTAATAATGGAACCATCAAAGTTTGAAAATCATTACCTCCCAAAAGCCACCCAAGGTCTAAAATCGGGCTCTTAGGAGACGTCGACGTTTTGGAACTCGGCCCATAAAGATATAAAAATTATTTTGAGGTTGAATTTCAACGACTTACGGCCAGTTGTACACTAGGCGAGGCCAGCACCGTAAATCTGCAATTGCACTTCCACTTTTAAAATGATGGGTCGCGATATATCCATCTTTCTTCAATCCATTTATTAATATACGAATTTTTTCTTCCTATCTTATATGAAGGTGATGACGATAAGCATGTGTTGGTCCCATCCCAATTCCCCAACTCAACTCTCCACCGCGCATGCATCTCACAACGATCGTTTCTTTGGAAAATTCTTCAACTACGAAAAGTATCTATTCCATTCTACGAATCGAACTCTCGCTCCTATAGCATTGTGGAATTATTTATATTTGATCAGTTGGAAAACTACTTTTGAGTGCAGCACTTCTTCAATTCTGTCTTCTTCAAGTGAGTTTGCAAAAAAAAAACCCTTATTGATTTGTAATAAATTTTTCCTTTTTTTTTCATTTCATTAAAATTGGGCGCATTGATATAAAATGGCATCGAAATTGCAATTATTAAGCAGTTATTATGACGATTTTATCTTCAACTGCACTCGCGTCCTACTATCACGCCGACATGACATGAACCCAACCGATACCGATATTGAAGTAAATAACCCAATTGACCCCGAATCACGAACACCTCAAGCTGAGGGTATTGATAATTATGAAGAAGTTTTATGCGGTATCCTTGAAGAATATCCAGTTATTTATGTCGAATGTCGACAGTTGGAAAGATTCTATTCTACCACGGATTTGGCATCAGTTGTGCTATATATCGACGATGAAATACAAGAATCCCCTCTAGCTGAAGCTGAAGATGGAGGAGCTGCTCAAACTGGAGCTGCTAATGATGGTGATGAAGATCGTCAGCATCAAGATCGACATTTGGAAGCAATTGCATCTGCGACTGATTTGGCATCAGTTGCAATATTACATATCGACGATGAAGTCCAAGGAGCTGCTTCAGCTAATGGCGAAGCTTCTGCATCCGGATTTCATCAAGCTGGCGATGATGTGAATAATGGGACTCGAACTGGGTGTAATAACTACAATGACCATCGTCAGCGAATCATGCCCTTTGCAATTGATGAAGACGAAGAAGCTACGCAAAATACAGACACAGAGTGCATAGACACATTGATCGAACTACTGTGTGCTTTATTTTTACTATGTATTTTCTTTCTTTTGTCGTTGAAGATTTAATTTTATTTTATGTATCCATTATTTCATTGAACCATTTTTATTTTAGCCGATTAAATGAGTGACAAATAACTGTCTTAATAAATAAACCAATAAATAATAAAGTTTTTTCTTTTAAATGGGAAGCAAGAAAGACGCGAAAAATAATTCAAGGTATTCCAGGAGTATTCAAATTTCATAAACAAAAAGTTTTAGTTTATTGGCGACTATAGGTACTAAAGGGCAGGTTTCGAATTCGTAAAAAAAATCCGAAACAAGAAATTAATAAGACTTGACATTACATTCTGTCTGTCTTCTATCTGGCATAGAACCAGATTTCGGTTTTTGATTTTTGATTTTTTCTCATAAACAATCTTAAAAAACGCAAAAATATTTATTAGTTTTCAAAATATTGAGTTTAAAAAAAAAATTGATTTTTTCAGACAGACAGAATTGTGGGACCCCCTTTTTTCGCGTTGTCTATCATCTGAATTATATCTCGAGTTCGATGTTTTGCACGAATCCAAAACTTGAACTATAATACCTATAGTCGCAAGTAAAAATGTGTTCTTTACTCAGAAACAAAACAAAATGTGATCACACATAGGTACTCGTAAGAGCAAGTAAGTGCGACCCAGTTGTTCATTTTATTATGATTGCATCATCGTCATGCCTCTCTGGCGCTGATTTGTGCACCAAACACCAAACACACACGCAGATTTAGCCAAGATCTTCAGATACTTTTCTCCAAAGAAACTATGTATACAAAAATCCCTCGAAAATTTCCCATAGACATAGCCTAGCCACACTCGTGGACTCCAACAACAAAGCAACTTGTGTATAACTGTGATTTTTATTAGTTTTATAGATATATGGGTACAATATGTTGATATGTTAGATACAATAAACAATTTATGGGAATATATATTTATATCATATTAAGAAACAAATTGGAACAAAATTATGCCAATACACTTTTATAAATGCAGCCCATAAATATGGCAACAGTTAAAAGCGCAATAATGACAAGAGAGCCCTTAAGGACATCCTTCATGCAATTTGCCTGGTCGTTGACTTGAACCGCTTCCTCTATTTGCTTCTGCATTTCATGAAACTCTTCTGGGGCAGTGCCTGAATACTTTTTGATAACATCCACCTCCTCAGGATCACTATCACCTCCAATTGAAAATTTATCAAGAGGCACTTTATTGCCTTGAGATGATCTGGCAGTCGCACCTGAGATATCAATTGCAACAAATTCATATGGTGGAGTATTTTTTGATGAAAAAGCTTCAATTTGGGAGTTGATTCTCCTAACTTCAGCTTTGACGTCAACAGCTTTAAAATCATTGTCATCATCGATAGAGGGGGTGTTGGTGATGGGTGGGGCTGCTACAGCTGATGATGTTGATGGGACAGGGGGACCCCAAAATGATTGTCTTGCGAGAGGTCGGTTGCGGCGTAATTCAATCACACGGGCAATTTCGTAGCGAACATCGTCTAAGTATTGTTCATATTGGTCCATTTTGATTTTCGTATTTTTATTTAAACAAAAAAGTCAAAATTTTAAATTCGTTTTGTTTTTTAATTTATTTTCACTTAGTCAACAAACAAAGCAGTTAGAGATTTAAGCAGGAAGGTAGGTAGCTATATCTACCTCAAAAGTTACTTTGAAACTGTCATTTAGAAAAAAATTCAAAAGGTAGCAACTAGCAACACTACGATGAATAGATGAATTATAAAAGTGTTACCAGCAAAATAAGTTGTGAAAAATAATATTTTAAAGAAGAAAATTCGTCATAAAAAATAAACTTTACGAGGAAATTTTTGAATCGCGAGATGAAAAGTATATTTTTTTTTGACAAAATTTAGTTTGTGAATACATTTTTAAATTTTGTTTTGAAAACATTTTTTATTCTGAATTAATCGTCCTACAAACATAAAAACACTTAGGCCAAAAATTTAATCTGGCAATACTTGTTTTCTGATTCATTGACGAATGACGATCGTTGCACATTGCATTCTATACAAAACAGACTTTGAATGAATCATCGTTATAGAGAAAGAAACCTTAAACTTGAAAGTCGAAGACTCGAAGGGGCTATATGGGAGGTTTAAATAAAATAAACAACCAATGAGGTGAAGTTCATAGAACAAAAACAGCTTCCAATTAAAATAACCAAACCCAGCTGTATGACGTATGAATGGTTATTAACTATAGTGTGATATTGATTGTGATTTAAAGGAGTTTTGAATTATAGCTAGGTATACTCAGGAAAAGAAAAGACAACATTGTGGTCCTAGTCAGGATCATGATAATTGTCGGTTTATAAGGAAGAAAAAGAAGAAGGAAAGTGGTTATGAAAGCACATTTCAAATTTTTGTGTTGAAAATCATATTATAGAGAACTCCGAAGGTACCGCATCTTCACTAACATTTTGGTGAAGTACTCGTATGTCCCAGTTTCTATATCGAATGGTGCAGATATTTCTTCCGATTCCCTTACTTCCTTCCTTACTCTTAGCTTGAATCTGGGGACACTATTTCTTTGCATCTTTCTGGGAATCAAGTGCCACCTGATTGTGTGATCTTAATAATAGACAAAAATTCAGCCATGTTTTCCATTGATTTGAGGAAGTCAACATACCTACCAAAGATAGTTTTCCATTTCAAGACCAATGGCCTTTTCCATTGGTCTAATCCGGAAGAAGAATTTGAAATTCTGAAAAATCTATTGAAATTATGTTCAAAAGAAGAATCGCAATCAGCTGAACGAAGGCGTACTTCTAAATGTACTATAACTCATAGCAAGAACAGAGAGAGAAATATGCTATTGATCAATGTGCCATGTATATTGTACGATGTGTCCTACGTTGTGTCTTTATCTATTATTAGCTTGATAATGATAAACAGAAGAAGAGGAAAACGTGTACGTGATAAGAAACAGTCAAGTCACAAATTTAAAATAACCAACCAGACACCCGAAGTGAACAATGTGCAAGGGGATTGGTGTGCATGATCATTGATCAGTGTTAAATTGTGGATTCTCTTTGCTTCATTTTCATTGCTGTTTGATTGGCAACCAAGCAGAAAGCGCTATAAAAAATGGCGATCATCACGCCAACTTCTTGAATTGGTTGTTATTTTAGTCTACCTAGAAGTTTAAAAGTAAATTTTTGGTGGTGCGCTGCTGGGTTATGCCTTTATGGGCAACAACAACAAAATCTCTCAACCGTTCTGATAAGTGTGTTTGATTAATCAAATGGAGTGGAGGGGCTGAATTCGAATGATTAAGGTTGGGGGAACTTTATAATTACAGTAGGTAGAGTATATGTAGACGTTTTAAAAGTAATGGCGGAATATTTTAAGAAACCCGTTGTTTGGTGTTTTTGTTCAAAGCTTCAATGGGCATGTTATACACTGACCCCCCCTTCCGCAGTCTCCTAGAGCATAGAAGTAGAAGGGACAAAATTTAAAAATTCAGATTTTCATTCACCGCCCAATTTGCCATATTTTTTCGATTAAACTAAGCATTTGCCCCACTGTAGCTATGCTTCGCTAAAAGCTTAAAATAGCTTCATAAGTTGAGCAGGCATGGATACCTACATTTGGTTTCACTGACTGCTTACTACGTCACGTGTAGCAGGATTTCTATACATTCCATCATCGAATATAAGGTACGGGGGCCAAATAAGGCCCTGTTCCTAATAAGGCCCACTTCTCAGAAAACACAGAAACGAACAAATAACGGGGCTTTTTTTTCTTTCCATGAGTAAACCATGTCTGCAAGAACACACACAAAGGAAAAAAGCCAGCTGCGCGATTCGTGTCGTGACCTGCGGTTGAATGAAGTTCATTGACCGGTGAAGGCCTACTAAATTATAAAAAAGTTGTGCGTTTTTGGTGTTTTTTCAACGAATTTCAACAAAGTAAGTACATATTTTTTTATTTTTACCGTATAATATATAATATTTTGAGTAAATAAAAACATTTGTTTGTTAAAAATGTTTGATAGTTAGTTTTATATAAATTTGTTTTTAAAAGTCTTGCATGTTCCTAATAAGGCCCAAAAAAAAAGGGATGGGCCTTATTAGGGACACGTAAATTATTGGTTTTTATTTTGTATTTTTAATGTGTTTCAGACAAAATGTCAACTTTACCCAAAAATTGGACAGGAGTCGATATGGGAAATGCGTTGCAGACTGTAAAACGCGGTTTAACACAGCATCAAGCTTCTAAGCGTTTTTTGTTTATGTTTTTTGTTAAATTTAAGTTTTTGTTTATTTTATGTAGTTTTTTTAACTGAAAAGACTGTTTTCTTATGAAATAAATTTAAAAGAATATATTTATTAAAATACATTGATTTGTTTGTGTTTTTACTTTCAAAACATTGTTTTCTTGCTAGAAATTTTGCGAAATTCTTAAGAAAACTGAGTGGGCCTTATTAAGACCCCATGGGCCTTATTAAGAACAACATAAGCTTTTTTTAAATGTCAAAAAAATATATTTTTCAATTAAAAAAAATCAATAAAATCTATGTACCTATTCATGTAGATAAAATGACAAAGAATCATAAAATTTTTAGTTTACTCGGATATTCTCAAAAACCTAGAAGATATTTAGAAAAATCTGTTAGGTGGGCCTTATTTGGCCCCCCTACCTTATCTTTACTTAATTCCTCAAAAATATATGACCATATATGGCTATAACTAAGAACGAACCACGATCCATATTATACTGTTTGAATGTTTGCCTTTGCCCTGTTTTTATTACCTACGCATTCCGAAACTATAAATTAGGATGCCCCAGATTTTCCGAACTTTTTAATTTAATATTTAATACGCACAGGATAATGGGACCTTTCAACAATCTCGATGGGTGTTTTATTTCAAACGGAATTTCTTATTCCCAACAAATTTTTTTTCTAGCTATCGTGAAATTGTAAAAATACTGATACAAAATTTTCAAAGCTCACAAATATCTTTAGGAATACGAGATTAGATCTGGGACACCCTAATGTATGTACATGTATAGGAAATATAGTATTTTGCATTTCGTTGCAAAAAGCCTGTGCCGCTGCCGACTCGAGGGCATCCATCTATCCATCTTTTTTCAACCCATACATCAATATAGGAATCTGTTTTGGGTGAAGTTGATGGAGATGACGTCTCACCACCACACATGTACTTCCTTATGGACTTGTAGTTTTTTAACGATCGTTTCTGCTGAATCGGATATATCTACAATACAAAAAGTAGGTATATATTTCATTTTCCGGAAACAGCTTACATCATTGCGAAATTATTTGATCAGTTCAATTCAGTTAGAAGAAGACATTTGAGTTTGAGTGAGCCAGTGCTTCCGTGCTTCTGTTCTTTTGTTATCTTCAATTCTTGTAAGTTTGCAGAAGAAAAAAAAACACTTATTGATTTTTAGTAATTTATTTTTTGTCCATTGATTAGAATAAAGTGCATTTCCAATTTTCCATAAAATGGCAACTTATCAGCTTTTATTAAACAATGATGAAAATGGCAATTTTATCTTAAGATCCGATCCGATTGATGGTGATGATGAGGTTAATAACGAACTTAATCTTGATATCATTGTGTGCCCAATTTTACCTCAAGCTGAGGATATTAAGACTTGTGATGCAGTTTTGAATGAAAAGCCAGATGATGTTGATATAAATATAGTAGATATAAATATCGAGGACGAATTTCAAGTAGCTCCTTTACCAGAGGGTGAAGAACAAGGAGCTCCTTTACCTGATGATGAAATTGTTTTTATCGAGGCAGATGCAGCTGGAGATGAAGACGAAATTGCTGATACTCGTATAAGGGCTGGAGCTGGTTCCAATGAGTTAGCTAACTACCGGCGTCAGCAAATTATGCCAATGGAAATCGATGAGTATGAGGCAACGTTGGGACGCACAAAGTGCGTCGACATGTTTGTTGGGTTCATCTCAATTGCATTCTTGATCTTTATTTACATTCTTCTTTCATTTTAATATTATTTCTAAATATCTCTATCATTTTATTCAATATCAATATCACACATATATTTTACCCAATTTTATGTTTTGAAACAAAAACATTTGTGACCTATGCATAATAAAATAAATAATTCCTAGTTTGTTTGTTTGTTTTAATGTGGAAACAACCACGGCGACGCGACGCGACGACAGACGGCTGCGGTATGTAATGGAGTACCTCTTGGAATTTTTTTATAGGTAAAGAAAGATTTTGTTTTAGGTTCAAGTCGAAATGTATTTAAATAAATACATTTTAACTTCATTGTTAAAAAATTGGTTAAAACTAAAATTGTCAAAAAAAGAAGAGAGGGAACAACCCCGCCTATCGTGCCATTTAGTCCATTATCCACTCAGTGTTATTTTTGTTAGATGGTACAAATTGTTTCGAATATCCCATAAATGAAACTGACTGCCTATTATTGTTGACCTATTACTGACCTAAAAGAAAATATCTCAAAAATTCTGGAGCCTTAAAAATATGCATTTATTTTTTTTTAATAGTATTTACAAATACAAAAACTATGCTCTAACGAGTGAATGACTCTTCAGAGCAAATTTAGTGATTCGGAAAATTATCGAATACGGTTGGTTAAATGAGCAAAAATATGAAGTATGCTCTTCTTAGGAAATCCTGGAACCCGTATCATTAGAATCGTCTTCGTCGTTCGTCATAGTGATCCCCAAGAGAGACTAAAGAGACTATACCCATATTTGGTACTTTGGTAGTTATCGAATTAATTTGATGCGTTGATTTTGTTTGTTTTCATGATAGAGATTTCTGAAAAATTGAAAAAAAGGTGATTCGGTTAACTGTCAACAAAGAAGAAATAATATGACTCTTTTGTTTGCCCAATTTAAATTAATTGATAGGTGTCTATATTGCTGGTTCTTTTTCTTCTTGCTAAAAATAGGAGCTTTTTCTTGAAATTACGTATAATCATTGATTGTATGAATTGGTTTGATAAAAAAAAAACAACCAAGTGGACCATGAGAATGAAATTTCGTCAAAAGATTGAATATACCCTAAGTGAGGCAAGGTGATTATGTGAAAAGGACAGTGCCCCAAATCAGTCTGCAACCTAGTAGTCGTCTTTATTTGACCAAAATGTTCAGGTCCTTCCGTTTCAAAGAAATTATACCTACTTTAGGTACTACATTTCAAAACATTGCATCGCTCTAAAATTTCCCATCAGTTTAACTTAAACAACAATTAAATGTTATCTTTATTAGTTTAATATATGTACGAGTATATGATATATGGGAATATGTATTTATAACATAATAAGTTTAATATAAATTTTGAAAAACGGATAAAATCAAACTCAACGTTTAGATGCCCTTACACTTTCATAAATACTGGCCGCCAATATGCCAACCGCCAAAAGCCCAAAAACGACAAAAAACCCTTTAACGATATAAACCGTAATGCACCTAGCCTGCTCGTTACCCTGATCCTCTTCTTCTATCTGCATTTCATAAAACTCTATTGGTGGAGTAGACAAATGTTTTTTGATAGCATCATAGCCTTCCTCAGAATCACAATCACTGCCAAATGTAAAAGTAGCAACAGGAGCGGCAAGAGGATAATCGCTGCTAGTTGCGACTTCTATATCAACGAAAGCATATACTTTTTGGCGTTTTTCGGAAATTGGTTGTTCACTTGTGTTTGGTTCAGCATCTTCGTCAGCAGTTGACTCATCCATCATAGGAAGGGCGTTGGAGATGATGGCTCTGGTAAAGCCTGCTGCTGCTCCTGCTGATGATGTTGATGGGACAGGAGGACCCATGAGTGATTGTCTTGAGATAGGTTGGTTAAGACTCAGCTCAGTTACACGATCGATTTCGTTTTTCAAATATTGTTGATATGTTTGTGCCATTTTAAACAATTTTATTACTTAACTGTTTTCACTGTTTCACTAAGTCAATAAACAATTTAGCTAGTAGGTATATCAATCTAGAGAGTTACTCCCGATCTGCATTCTGTATTGGGATGACTCGATGAACTGAATTTTCATATAGAAGTGTTGCCAGTAGCAAAATTTGTTTGACGAACTTTATATTTTTCTCAAATTTTATATCTCTATAGAAATAAAATTCAAAACACCGATATAAAATCGATATTACGTTGTTCGACAAACAAAAAGAAATGTTTTTTTTTCAAATTTTATGTTGAGACCATTTTTTTCAAATCATTTTTGTTCTTTTCTTAGTCCAACTCTTACATGCATCTAAAAATTTCTTTTTTTGGTCCCCGTTTTAATGAATTTCATATTTCATATTTCATATTTCATGAATTTTCATCTTGGTTAGGTCATTTTTTTTTTCTTAAAAAATCAAAGCTATAAAAATAGTCGCATTTTATTAGATCTCATTTCCACTTGACTTCGCCTCAACGCCATTGATTGTGTTACAAAAATCTAGAATTTAATATCCTTTCCTATCCAGTGCGGGAGTGTCACACATAAAATAAAGAAACTCGCTGTTTAAGTGGAAAATGCAAGAGTGCTATAATTGCTATTGAAATAATTTATCGGTTTTTTTGTTTTCCTTTTTGTTTTCATTGTTTACTTAAATATTTGTTTCTGCATGAAGATTGAAGAATTCTTTGCATTTATGCTGGATGTTGGTCAAATTTTGACAGAAACTTCTACCCAACTCTTCAAAACCAAAAAAAAAATATTTAAATTGTCAAAAAGAACCATAAACTATGAAATTTGTGTCCTATTTGATCCTTTTGATTATTCCCGAAGTCTTTCCTGGGTCATATTGATTTTTTAAGTGTGAAAAACATTTATGAATTCTTATGAGAGTGTCTCATTCTCTTATCCATCATAATGTTTGTCATTACATATTTCTTATCATCTTACAAATCTGAACATAAGTGGAGGTTAAAAATGCAGTAGAATTTGTCAATTGAGTTCTGTTTTTGTTTTTTGATACCTAGTTTTTTAAATCTTTTTTTTTATGCTTAAAAGAGACTAATTGCGGTTTTTGAGTTTGAGTTTAATTAATAATAACAATTTTGTGTTTTCGATTTTCTCATAAACTGTTTGACGAACTGTGATAATTTTTAATTTTTTTTCTTTAAACGAATAATCAATTCGTTTTAATTTTTTAAATCTCAATACTTATTTTTGAAAATTGGGTTTTAAGTGCATACTATTAAATTTTTTCAAAGTTATTTACAAGATTTTTAATTGTGGACGGACATATTTCTTTAAGTCGACATACTGGACAAAAAATTGAAGTGACATAAAAAAAAACAACCACCAACAAACACAACAACAAAATGATCTTGGACGTGTCCTGGTCGGTTGGAAGGTATCCTCGTTTGAAAACTCAATCACATCTTGGTTGTCCTTGTGTTGGCTCAGTTTGTTTGAGCTCGATTTTTTTGTCAAGTGGGTACTCGTGGGTAAAAAATTAAACAAAACAGAAATTTTTTATGATATATTTTTATTTTAAAATGTCTTCCTGACAAAAAGGAACTTAAAAAAAAACTTAACAGTTTAAGAGTTTAAACACATCCACCTGGACATTCAAAAGCCTCGTCTTCTTCAGTCAACCCGACGCATAGTTTATGATACCAAGCGCCGCAAGCTTGGCATTGCCTCATGTCTTCCATGCTATCAATTTTACAGGCGTGACAATACGACGCTCCTGTCCCTTCCTTTCGTTTAGATTCTCTTTTGGATGTTGATGGTTTGGGTTGAGAAGCTGTATCCAGTTCCTTTTGTTTCTCTTCGAAGAGATGTTTTGTAACTTCTTGGCCTTTGAAGTTCAAGGCCTTTTTTCGATTTGTTATTCGATTGACCTTAGTTTTAGGTGTGGGAAGCAGTTTTTGAAATGGAGATTTTTTATTTGATTGTTTACGCTCCTCTTCCTCTAATTGATCCATTGCTTGAAGCATTGTAGCTAGTCCTGTAATTTTTAGCGCAGGAGTGAAACCCGATGTTTGAGCTACCAATGTTGAAAGTGGAGCATTGTCAGAGTCATCATCCGAGTTGTAGAGGTCCGGTATAATGTGAGGCTGCTGCGTTTGTGTACCAGATGTGCTTGGAACACTGTTTTCCAAATTTGTCGGGAATTGTAACTCGGAGAGTGCTGACGGAGCGAATGCTATCTCTGGAATCGCTTCAGGATCAAAAGGATACAATCCTGTCGCTCTAAATCCTGAAGTAATGTTGTCATATGTCATGCATTTTAACCAAACACTTGATAATATAACATTGAAGCTTGTTTTATTAAGTTTCCTTTCTGGAAACTTTGAAGTAAACTTCAATACTTCTTGATCCCAGTGATGCTCGAATGATCGGTACACGGCTTTATCCAGAGGTTGGAGCTCGTGCGTGGTGTTTGATGGAAGACAATAGAGCGTTATTTCATGTTTTTCTGCTTCGTCCACAATACTGTAATCCAAATGACACGCAGCTCCGTCAAAAACTAAGAGGCAAGGTCCGTTAGCTTTGAACTTGCTCAAATGAGTTACAAAATCCACAAAAGCGGAGTGGTTCATATAGCATTTTGGGGTCATCTTCACTACGGACCCGAGTGGGAGATTATCCAAAAACTCCGGTTTTTGCCTTATGCCTTTGAAGATGACCATGGGTGGAATTGCAGTTCCTATGGCGTTGACGCAGCCTACAACGGTGACACTTTCCGCATGTTCATTTGATATTTGATGAACTCTTTTTGACCCTTTAAGAGCCAAGACGTTTTTTTGGTGATGCAAATTTATTCTGCAGCCTTTTTCATCCATGTTGTAGATGCATTCAGGTCTGTACCTTATGTTTAATCTATCTAGCAGGACCTCCAGTTTTATGAAGTGGTCAGCCACGATTTGCTTATTTAATTTTTGGGCCCTAGCGGGGTTCATGGAATGGGGCTTACTAATCGACAACTCTGGGTTTCGCTTCATAAACAAGTTCATCCACTTTCTTCCTGCCAGATTTCCCGGCCTGCTAAAACTGTTGGCGATGTTGTTGGCCTCACAAAATACTGCGACTTGATGCCTTACCACTTTTTGTGTAAGTGGCATACCAACTTGAGCCAATCTCACAATTCTGCTACATAAATCCTTTTCCTGTTCGGCCGTGAATGTGGGTGGGCGACCCAATTTTTTTTTTGTTGAACCGCTCTTTATGTGGTTCCTGAGAGTCCTTCTAGGAACATTAAAGCGCGCTGAGGCTTCGCGTTGAGACAATAACCCTCTTTTTACAGATTGTATTGCATTTTCAATGTCGACTTCGTTCCATCTTGCCCGTTTATTTTGCTGTGCCATTTTGGCTGAAAATAAGTGAAAAAATGGAATGAAAATTCGCATATACTTAATAAGGCCCACTCAATTTTTTAATGGGCCTTATTAGGAACACGGTAGACTTTTGTTTATACAATTAAAAACTAAAATCTTCCTGGTAAACAAAAGTTTTTTTTGTGAAAAATGTATCTTTACATTATATATTTCACTAAAAAAAAAACAAAAAAAAAATACTTACCGCAAAATTTTGTCCACAAAAAAAAAACAGCTTTATTATTTATTTTTATAGTAACACTCGCGCGCACAGCTTGGCGAACTTCAACGAACTGCCAGTCTCAACACGATCGAGAGAACCGTTATTTTTGTTGTTGTGTGTGCAATGAAATGCGAAGGGTTACACATAATTAATTGTTGATTTTGTTGTTTTCTGTCTAATGGGCCTTATTAGGAGCTGGGCCTTATTTGGTTCAGGAACTTGGATGGAATTAAGTATCCACCAAATAGGTATATTTTTTCTGTAAAATTTGAGTCAGTTTGTATATTGAGGGAAATATTTCCAAATTATTTTTTTTTTTTGTAAGATTTCAGAGATTCCAAAATGTGTAATGAGTTTTTGAGTATTTAAAAAAATCTGATAAGGAAAATCGTATAAAAATTCGCAATGTTTGCACGATTACCCATCAGATGTAATATTTTAAGTTTTGGATATAAAATTTTTCCAAACTCAGATTTAGATTTTGAGGGTCATTGAATTTTTTAAGTTTTATAATTTGATTTATTCAGTCATACCTACGAGTACCTTAGTAAGGTTGTATTCAATATAGCTCACTATATGATACAACCACTCACAATTCACATTGCCTCATACTCATACGTCATACAGCTGGGTTTGATTATTTTAATTGAAAGCTGTTTTGGTTCTATGAATTTCATACCTCATTGGTTGTCTGGAATTTAAAAACTCCCATTTAGCCCCACCACCCAACACCCCCTGAAAAACGAAAATATGTAGGTATTTTAAAAAATCCGATGCACCATTATTTATCAGATTTGATATATGTATATTTTTTGGATATAATTTTTTTTTCAAGCTAAAGGCAATTGCTAACTGTCCTATTTGAGTCGGGTACAATCTTATTCCATGGTGCAATTGCATAACTTTTTTTCTGGAATACCTACATAACTGCCAAATAAAAAAGTTGAAAATAAGGTACAGTCATACAGTTGAATTTATAGTCAAGCGATGTGATCATTCCACTTTTTAATATAAACATTCCCACGAAACGGAGACATTGGATTTGATGACAATTAAGCTGACCAGGGGTAATCGGTGAAGTGGGAAGTGTGGATTTCCTTGAAACTTTTTGTTTACACTTAATCCAAAGGGAAACTCTTCTCTCTTCACCGGATACACCCCGAAGATATCATTAAATTTTATATTCTATCGATGAGAATGTTTTTATAAGAATTTATGGTGAATTTTGTAAAGCTCTATGCCAAAGTGGAACGATCACATCGCTTGACTATTAATTCAACTGTATGACTTTTCCCTATTTTCAGGGTTTTATTTGGGAGTTATGTTTTTCTGTTTATCAGAGAAATTTAAAAACTAGGATTTGGAGAATGAGCATCAGGAGTGTTTTTTTTAAATTTGTATCATAAATCTTTTGAATTAAGAAAGTGCTCTCCAGGGTACCTATCTGTTATAACATAGTGAAAAGATAAAAAAGTGGGTCCCACAATTCTGTCTGTCTGTCTGTCTTTCCTTACCTCGACTTACAGCCTAAATTTTCTTCAAACTTTGGACATAAGGTTTCGTGGAGATTGCCTAGAGCGCAAATCAATTTTTTTTTTAGCTTCAAAAATAACGGTACCTGTCATAGTACCGTTTAGACAAAACATTTTTATCTCGAAAACGGCACTAACGATTTATGATATCTAGGATAGCATCTTCAGTTTTAGGATCAAACTTCTTTTTTGGCTTATTTTATCAATTCAAATAACGAATTTCAGGCTTTTTCATATTTTTACATGTGACTACAATCGATAGTAGGTAGTCGGGTAATATTGTATTCTTTTGATTCGATTAATTTCGAGCTAATCAAAAAGATTTGATTTGATTTGAAAACTCTAACGGTTTTTGAGAAAAATGGAATTAAAGTAAGCGAACATGGATATCTATGAAAATTAATTTTTTTTTTGATTTTCATCCCCATCAGAATGAAAAAAATACTTCTATATGGCTATTTTTTCCAAATTTTGCCAAAACTCAAAACAGTTTTTCAAAACACATAGATGACATCATTTGCGACCAGAATACGTTCAAATCATAAAAATCCAGTGAAAACTTTTGAAATGCGAGCTTGACAAAAGCAGCCCTCACCAAAATTTCCTACGATTTTCCTTGAAATTCCTATAAGTGCCAGACACAAACGGTTATAATTTCAGTTCTACTTACTTGATTTTGATGATTCAAACGTTCCTTGGTCGTAATATCATTCTTCTATATGTTTCTTTATAAAAATAAATATAAAAAAAAGAAATGAGGAAAAATCCCAAAATTGACTAGTTTCGTGAGTAAAATGCCTCAGAATGAAAAAAAAATACTTCTATATGGCTATTTTTTCCAAATTTTGCCAAAACTCAAAACAGTTTTTCAAAACACATAGATGACATCATTTGCGACTAGAATACGTTCAAATCATAAAAATCAAGTGAGAACTTTTGAAATGCGAGCTTGACAAAAGGAGCCCTCACAAAAATTTTCTTACGATTTTCATTGAAATTCCTATAAGTGCCAGACACAAACGGTTATAATTTCAGTTCTACTTACTTGATTTTGATGATTCAAACGTTTCTTGGTCGTAATATCATTCTTCTATATGTTTCTTTATAAAAATAAATATAAAAAAAAGAAATGAGGAAAAATCCCAAAATTGACTAGTTTCGTGAGTAAAATGCCTCAGAATGAAAAAAAAATACTTCTATATGGCTTTTTTTTCCAAATTTTGCCAAAACTCAAAATAGTTTTTTAAAACACATAGATGACATCATTTTCGACTAGAATACGTTCAAATCATAAAAATCCAGTGAGAACTTTTGAAATGCGAGCTTGACAAAAGCAGCCCTCACAAAAATTTCCTACGATTTTCCTTGAAATTCCTAGAAGTGCCAGACACAAACGGTTATAATTTCAGTTCTACTTACTTGATTTTGATGATTCAAACGTTCCCTATTCGTAAATCCATTCTTCTATATGTTTCTCTATAAAAATAAAAATAAAAAAAAGAAATGAGAAAAAATCCCAAAACTGACTAGTTTCGTGAGTAAAATGCCTCAGAATGAAAAAAAAAAAAACTTCTATAGGGCTTTTTTTTCCAAATTTTGTCAAAACTCAAAATAGTTTTTCAAAACACATAGACGACATCATTTGCGACCAGAATACGTTCAAATCATAAAAATCCAGTGAGAACTTTTGAAATGCGAGCTTGACAAAAGCAGCCCTCACCAAAATTTCCTACGATTTTCCTTGAAATTCCTAGAAGTGCCAGACACAAACGGTTATAATTTCAGTTCTACTTACTTGATTTTGATGATTCAAACGTTTCTTGGTCGTAATATCATTCTTCTATATGTTTCTTTATAAAAATAAATATAAAAAAAAGAAATGAGGAAAAATCCCAAAATTGACTAGTTTCGTGAGTAAAATGCCTCAGAATGAAAAAAAAATACTTCTATATGGCTTTTTTTTCCAAATTTTGCCAAAACTCAAAATAGTTTTTTAAAACACATAGATGACATCATTTTCGACTAGAATACGTTCAAATCATAAAAATCCAGTGAGAACTTTTGAAATGCGAGCTTGACAAAAGCAGCCCTCACAAAAATTTCCTACGATTTTCCTTGAAATTCCTAGAAGTGCCAGACACAAACGTTATAATTTCAGTTCTACTTACTTGATTTTGATGATTCAAACGTTCCTTTGTCGTAAATCCATTCTTCCATGTGTTTCTCTATAAAAATAAAAATAAAAAAAAGAAATGAGAAAAAATCCCAAAATTGACTAGTTTCGTTAGTAAAATGCCTCAGAATGAAAAAAATACTTTTATATGGCTATTTTTTCAAATAAAATTTTTGTCTTTTCGGCATCTCTCATAGGACCAAAAAAATGACCCGCAACTAGGACCAGAGATATTTTTTACTTTGAGCATTCACAAAACAATCAAAAAAATCGTCAATTAAATATTCTTTTATCTGAGCAATAGGCATCCTCCAAAATCTTGCTCTATCCCTAAATTTTTTTTTGTCTCCATAGGAGGCGCAGAGCACAATTGTTTATCCATTTGTTATAAACAATTTAGTAAATAAAATACAAAAACAGTAAAAATATTAAATTCTGATTCCAATACCGTCAAAATCGGTTCATTAGATCGGAAGATTAAAGTGTTTATAATAAGTAGGTATCTACTATTAAGAACTTCGATTGCCCCTAAATCCTAATTTTTTTGGGATTTCAGCAGATAATGTCAAAAACTATCAGAATATGCACAAACGGTGAAAAATATTGACCTTCACGTTTTGGCGGTCCGTTTCAGAAATTCTGAACCAGTTACACAAACACAAATGCATTCACACAGGGTTGGAGTGAAGGTGGACGGCTACTACGGGCGCCGAAAGGAAAAGTTATTGGGAGCATAATATACATATGAACATATTGCTATTACAAAAATAGAAAGAGATTAGCTCGACAGAGGCGCAACAATCGAATGTTGTTCATAATCGACACCATGTCAGTTTCATTCAAATTAAACGACACATCAATTTTTGTTTTAACTAGAAGCTATTCGGATGTAAAACGACAAGTCGAAGATATTTTTGTATTTGACAAATTTTTTGAATAACTTCATTATGGAAATAGAATTTAAATGATGTTTAATATTATGAATCAGCACTGTCTTATTGAACTGCCGCCACATGATTATTTAGCAATATAAATTGTTAAAATGAAGTAATAAATATTTCCTACAAATATGCGCTATGCTAAATTTCACCCCGGTCTTCCAAAACACGTCAAAATATTCATTTCAATCTTGACAACAAAAAATCATTTTTGTTCGGAAGTCGGAATAGAAAATTAATATGAGGGCAAATTCCTAAATGTAAAACTTGCGCAAATTATGCTAAGCAAACAGTCCCAAAATGCAACGTAAACATCTCTGCTAAGCAGATTGTCCCTGAATGTAGAAGATTTTATTTTAATGGCAAATGGAAATGTATTTGTGCAAATGTCAAAAATATCTTGCGCACTTCACTTGCTTTTGACATTTGCTTTGGAAATGTTGCAAATGTTTAGGAATTTGTCCTTACTTTTTCAACATTCCAAAACATCGTCCAAAACAAAAGCTTTTAAGCTTTCGTAATTGAATCAGATTTTTACTCCCTCCTTAATCGAAACTATGCGAACGGACTTGAACCGTCCTCTGTCACATTTTTATAATCTGTTACTAGGTTTGTTCGTTGAGCCCTGAAGTCACCCTGGGGTCGCCCTAAAGCGTTTTTTGAAAAACCTGAACTCACCCTGACAATGAAATTCTGTGTGTTTGAGACCTGGGGTCGCCCTGAACTTGCCCTAAAGTAGAACTAGGTTTTTTGCTGTGACGAGTTGGGGTAAAGAATAAACTGTCAAAGTGACACGAGTTTGAAGCATTTGTTTTGCTGTGGATTTTATCGACTGTGCAACGGGTCAATCCGTACAAACTTCAATTTAAACTACTACAGCACAGAGTACAAAATTCATATTTTTCTGGTATGAATATCAAAGAGACAGTTGACAACCCTTAAGTGTTTTTTGAGAACTGAAAAACCCAAGTTTTTTTGACAACTCTTGGGTCTGTCAAGAAAACCTGGGTCAACCCTGGGTAATGTTCAACGAACAAACCTACTATCCCGCTTCTGCTATTGTATGCAAAATTCAGACTTACATATACATATTGCTTTTCTAAGTTTCTAGAAGTTAACAAATTGTTTTTACAATATTGTTGGTTAAAACAAAAAAAAGATACTTATTCATCTCATCTCGGCTCGTTAACACATTCAAACTCCTATGTATCGCGGTTTCTGAATTCACTGACATGACTTTGATTTGATCAGGACCAGGAGAGATCTGGTATGACTCTCTTAAGTAAGAGTTAAGATATGTATTCGAATTTATTGGAAAAAGTTTAGTGGCTTTCAGTTTAACTTCATCTTCAATACTGGAAGCAGCTTCCTAATAACTTAATTCTGTTGACGTTTCTAGTTTTTCGAGGTAGTTTTTTTTTGTTTGTTGATTTGTTTAAGTTCCATTTTCATAAGGCCATTTTAGAATCATTCGTTCATCATCAAAATCAATATATTTTCGGTTACTAGTTTGCAAAGAATAAGAATGCATCGGAATAATAATAATAATACTCCAAGCTCTTTCATTACTCATACCATGAGAGAAAGAAGACATTTGGAAGGAATTGGTCCCGTCACTTGTTCTCCAAACATCAGGGCTTGGAATCATTGGAATAATAATAATGATACTCCAAACTCTTTCATTACTCATACCATGAGAGAAAGAAGACATTTGGAAGGAATTGGTCCCGTCACTTATTCTCCAAACATCAGGGCTTGGAATCATTGGAATAATAATAATGATACTCCAATCTCTTTCATTACTCATATCATGGGAGAAAGAAGACATTTGGAAGGAAATGCTCCCGTCACTTTTTCTCCAAACATCAGGGCTTGGAATCGGGATACACCACCAACTTATGACAAGGTAATGATGAAGATGCAAACTTTATCACAACCACTACCGAGTGGCGAACAAGTTCCAGAAATATTGGTTGAACCATCAACGTCATCATCTAATGAGACTACAGGGTTGCAAACCGTTGTAGAAATACAACCATTGGTTCATAATGAAGGGCATCACGAAGTCGAAGTAATTCCGGCCATATTGGATCAGCAACGACGCCGACGCCCACCATCACCAATAAAAAATTGCGAATGCAAATTGTTTCAACTAATTTATTTTGGTACTCTGGCTTTGCTGATTCTTGGAATGTTGATATTGGTGTTTTCATTGAGACGAGGCTGATTGCATTATTAAAGACATACAATATACATATCTTTAATTTTTTTTATTAAATACATACCTATCAATTTTACAAATTTTAATCAACTATTTACAAAATATATATTACTCCAAGGCTGTGAAGAAGACTTTACTTTTTTTGTAATAATAATATTAATAAAATTTGTAGTAATAATATTGTATTTAATAATAATTCAATAAATCAATAAATAAATATTATTCCAAGCTGAATGGCTCATGAAAAAATCTTTTGTTTGATGATCATGGCTTTAGAAGAAAGTGGTTAGAAATGGTTGAATCAAAAACTGGATATAGGTAGGAACTAGTGCAATCAAAAGAGACAAAAATATCTACAAAAAGGCAAAATTATCGAACTTATGAATTAGTAAGTTCCACTTGAGTAGTTGATAATTTGTTTGATGGTTTCATACAAAATTCCTCGGGTGTGGCTTTCCAATCCTTCATGATTCTTCGGTGATTTTTTTTAAATTTCCTACTGGGCAGTACAGTTACATACATACATACTCAACTAGATACTTCCAATATAAAGTTTCCAACTTTATGTGAAATACATTTTTCCCAAATAAAACTGGAATTTAGGTACAGTCATACAGCAAAATATTAGTGGTCAAGCGATGTGATCGTTTGTAAACATCCTTTTCGGTATAGGACTGTATAAGTTCAATGTTTAACTAGGGCTGGCAGGAAGACTAAGCCGAGATGATTTGAAGTCTCGTTCTCATCTTGGGTACAGCGACCAGTCCTGTGTGTAGTTTTTTGTTTCACCTCCCCGATTACCCCTCATTATCGAATTTCATTAAAGCGTTCATTCTCTATCCGTGGGAATTTTTCTATAAAAGCTCTATCCTAATATCATACAATCTCATGGGAATTATGTGTTAAATACGAACTTAAAATCCTTGTATGTGAAGAGAGCAGATTGAATGGAATAAGCGTAGGGCGGTGGTTCAAACTTGCAATTTCGATAATAGAAAAAACTCTACGGTAAACCTTAAAATTGGCAGAGATTGATGAAGAGAATGGCCGAATTGTAAGTGGATGGCAAACGGGCAGCAGAAGCGGCACCGACACTTCGGTAGTGTATTGGTGATAGTAGATATTTACTTTTTAGCAAATCCCAAATAGGAATTTTTACTTTAGGAGGGTGCAAAAAAAAATCGAATTTCGTTTTTTTTTGAGAACTTTGGAATACAGAATTTTAGGTTCACAGAATTTTGAAGTATCTACCCACAAAATTACAGAAGCTGAATTTTAGCACTCAGAATAAAATCCTGAGGGCACCTATGCCTATTGTTGACTTTCTAACCGATGCACACTGGGACAGAACGACTCTTTTGGTACAAATAAATCAGGGAATAGAGCTAGGAACATAAACATTTCTGCAATTGTTTATGACCACGCCCATCAAAACGCCTTTTTTTACCGTTTTTACTACCTACAAGCAAGCAAAAAATAAGTACACATAATTTTTTATTTTGTAGGTATTATTAATTTAAAATAAAATCATGGCATCGCTTTCTTCATCACTGCTATATTCTTGAGCCTCAGAACTATTATTATCAAGAGGGGAAGCTTTAAGCAAACCCAATGCTAAAATTGGTATTTTTAAGGTCAATTTCCTCATGCTAGTCAACTTAGTAGTTATGGGATCAAAATTTAATAGAAAAGAGTTAAAAATATTTGGGTTTGTGTTCCCTCTACTGGATATCCGAGAATGGTGAATTCCTTGTTCCTTGAGTCTTGACTCTTGAGCTTTCTCAGTCAGTACTCAGTTGAACAATGTTTCTTCTTGGCCTGACATTTTACAACTCTTAGTTTCGAATGACTCTTTTTTGTTGCTCGGAAAGTAACTAATTTTTAAAGTCTTTTCTTTGATAATTACCGATTTATATAACTTAAAGCCCTTCCTCACGAAAAACACTTAAATAGCTTAAAAAATACCAGAACTTGAAGGCTCTATACCAAAAATTTAAAAATTGTAGATACACTCTTTACACCAAACACCAGCTTCTCAAGGCAAACGTGTTTATGATATCGGTTTAAAATTTTTACAATATTAACAGTGCGGTATTTGACTATTAAAATAAAATAAAAATGTGCCCCAATTTCCAATTTCATTTTCGATTTATTGCCATCATTTAGGCTATTCTGCCCCATTGTGGCGATGGCTTCAACGAAAAAATTGGATTGAGTTGTTACATTACATCTTTAAATGTATGTAGGTATAAGCTAAAATCTACGCTCATCGCTCACGCATCTATGTATTCAGATATTATACGAGTACATACTGAATCCGGAAATTGAGAGCAAACACTTGCATTTAAGTCGGCTATTTCGAATTTATGTCTCTTTACATTCAAATTGTCTCCTACTCATAGAAAAACATGATTTGAATTGTAGGTTTCGATCTCATCCTGATCTTTACATAAATCTCATCTAATCCCTATACACCTTGATAATCATTGATTGTGTGTGTTTGATGATTTACTCTTAAAAACTGATTTCCCATCAAGTGTGGGTGTTCGAAAAAGCTTTAAAATTGCTTGATATATAAATCGATTTTCAATCGAACTAAGTTTAAAGTTGTGCCATTGAACAGTACCTAAGTGTTGTGCGTGAATAAATTTTGAAAATAATGTGTTAACTTTTTGTGATTTTAAAATCTATTTTTTCAACTAACTAACAGGTACTTGGATTAAGAATTATCTGTATTTGATCTTTGAGTCTAGAAAATTCTTAATTCTCTAGTAGTGAACTGAAAAAGAAGTCTTAAGTTATAATAACAGTTTTTTAATTGATTCAGGGAAATCATTTTATTGAAAATTAATTTTCTCCAATTTGAAAAAATATTTTTGAAAGAAAGGTTTTTTTCCTATATAGCATTTAAATGCATGTCGTATCAACCAACGAAGAGTAAGCATTTTGTATGTGAGTTATATAATAATTTTAACTAAAAATTTTTAGATGACATACCTAATTGAAAAAAAAATGTTTTAAATGAAGACAGCTTAAGTAAATTTCCCATATATTTTTCGGATAGGTATTGCTGCCGTAGTAGTACCTAACAATAAAAAAATTCAAAAAACTCTAAAAATATTAAATATTTTTATTTTAAAAGTGTGAATATGAAATAATTGAAAAATATTTTTAAATTTTTGAAGAAAGCTTTAGGAAATTTTTACATCCCCCAACAGAAAAATGAAATAACTCCAAAAATTTCCCTTAGATTGTTCATGAAAGAAATTAGGTTTAACTTATTTTTTTTTGTTCCGAATCTACGTATCTATAGGTATGATGAAATAATTCCCAAATTATGCCAGTGATATAAATCCTATTTCTTAATTTTTACTCCATTTTTTGTATCTATCAAAAATAAAACCCGAAAAGGATTTTTTAAATGAGATTTTCAGTGATATGATCACAAATTTCCCTATTTTCAACGAACAATTTTGCATGTTCGGATATTTTTCCTTTTTTTTTTCTAAAAGAACTCTTAAATTTTCGGAGTCTTTTATTTTTTTTTTAGAAACTTCTAAGTCCTTATTTCCTTTTTTTAAATAAGGACATATTGAATTTTTTCATTACAACAGGTTACTTAGGAAAAATTTCCCAGGTATACTATAATCTAGAATTTTCTCATTTCATTTTGTACCCAAGCCAAAACAGAGCAAATAAATAAACTATCTTCCGATTCCAGAAATATGTAAAAACTCCATACATTTTATATAAGTTATGTACATCCATACTGAAGCACTTTGAATAGTATTCAATATCATCCCTTTAGCTGCTGATGATGATCATTCCAAGCTTATGTATTGTGTTTGAAGATTTGCTCTTAAAAAAATATTTCCAGTGTAGTGTGGGTGTTCGAAAAAGCTTTAAAATGAATTGTATCCTATATTCATCGATTTTATCGATCGAACTTAAATCATTATCGTACCAGCCATCGAACAGTTAGCATTGTTTGTTAGTTAAGTCGGAATTGTTGTTTCCGTTAAAAAAGTTTCAAGTGAAAAAATTGTTTGGATACAAAAAAAACGTGTGAACTCTTTTTTTCAATGCAGGAAGTCAATATAATTTTTTTTTATCAAAGAAGTGACTGTCCTTTTATATGAAAACCAATGCAGCTAGTTGAGCTTATCTATTTTAATTTTTTTTGTAACTGTTCTTTGAGTTTAGAAAATTATTTGTATCTATCTTCAATTTAAAAATTATTTTTGAATAATTTGTTCTAAATCTAAACTTGCCATTATCCGAATTTGTTTTTTCGCACATTGCATTTAAATAAAATTCCGTTAGAAGAATTTTTATGATGAACGGAATTGTACTTGGGTAAGTTGCCGGAAATTTTGTGTTCAATTTTTTTTAAGCCTTGTATAAAGTTCTTTCCAAAAAATATGTTTTCGATAAATTTTTGTTTTCGACAAAGTAATGACGTTGACTTTTTTTTCGAAATGGTGGATGCTAATGACTTCCGTTGAACGATATCTTTGATTTCTGATTTTCTCAAAAATGATTTATTTTCATATATAAAGTCACAGTTACATGAAACATTAGAATGTAGGAGTTACAGTTTTACAGTTGAATTTAGTAGTCAAGCAATGAGACTATTTGACTTTGGGATAGAGCTTTACAAAATTCACCGGAAATGGTAATGTAAACATTTTCATAGATACATGACATCGTAGTTTTTGAGAAGTGATCGGTGAAGAGGGGGACTTCTTTGAACGCAGATTCAGTTAAATTTTTGCTTACATTTAATTTACCATCATTGGCGTTAGATAGAAGAAAGCCCTCCTGCTCCATCGATGACCCCTCAAAATGGATGATGTCATCAAAGCTGCCCACCAACTGTCATTAGGACCGGTATTCCGGCATTCAAATTCAAAAAGTGGTGAGTTATTGATTAATTAGAAAATTATCCAGAACTCTTTCTCGCTTTCGTCAGCTATATAAAACTAAAATCTTGATACATTGTTCATAGCAGATTGTGATCATTTGAACAAAACCCCAATCTGTTATGGACGATGCGTCAATATTTTATGTTCAGTCAACGCTAATTTCATAAAACGTTCTTATTTTTAATTAAGAACGGGATAATATGAGATACATGTACTTATACGCCCTTCAATTTTATATTTTAAATTCATTAGAAGCAAACATATATTTCAGTTATTGCTGATACTTTGATTTTGTTGTTGATATCTTTTCTTTTTATTACATGTCCCAAACTGTCCCAGGGCTATCCAAACCTGCCCACCAACTGTCATTAGGACCGGTATTCCGGCATTCAAATTCAAAAAGTGGTGAGTTATTGATTAATTAGAAAATTATCCAGAATTCTCTCTCACGTACTTCTATCATCGAACTAGAGGATGTATAGTACCGGTATATGTTTCTCGTTTATGTAATGTTTGAAATTCATAGAACGGGCTGCATGTACCGTTCCTATATATTTCAACAACAAATTAGGTTCGTGGAATAATCCCAGAAAAACCATTTTTTAAATATTTAATTGTTTTATTTAAAAATGTTACCAAATGTTAAGTGGAGCAAAAAAAGCTGTAGCATTGATGTGTGTTTGAGCTACTCTGTTACGTTTTAAAATCATAGTGGTTCTACACACATCTATATTACGGTTTAATATTCAGCACCAGAAATAATGTGTGCTATTTATTTAAAAATAAATTTAAACACTGTTATTGTTATTTTGACCATATTTACGACTATCCAGTCATGGTTTAATTTTATTTAAGCATTTGTTCGGTTTGTTGTATTTGTTTAACTTATTAAATAGATACTTTGCTTTGAGATTTAATATATTGATCCACATTTAATTTAATTACCTACTCCGATTAAAAAATTTGTATTTTTGAGAATAAGTGAATTGTGAATATCTAAGTGAAAAGTGATTATAAAAAAAAACTAAAATCTTGATACATTGTTCATAGCAGATTGTGATCATTTGAACAAAACCCCAATCTGTTATGGACAATGCGTCAATATTTTATGTTCAGTCAACGCTAATTTCATAAAACGTTATTATTTTGTTTTTATTTTAAATTAAGAACGGGATAATATGAGATACATGTACTTATACGCCCTTCAATTTTATATTTTAAATTCATTAGAAGCAAACATATATTTCAGTTATTGCTGATACTTTGATTTTGTTGTTGATATCTTTTCTTTTTATTACATTTCCCAAACTGTCCCAGGGCTATCCAAAGCTGCCCACCAACTGTCATTAGGACCGGTATTCCGGCATTCAAATTCAAAAAGTGGTGAGTTATTGATTAATTAGAAAATTATCCAGAATTATCTCTCACGTACTTCTATCATCGAACTAGAGGATGTATAGTACCGGTATATGTTTCTCGTTTATGTAATGTTTGAAATTCATAAAACGAGGTGCATGTGCCGTTCCTATATTTCAGCAACAAATTAGGTTCGTGGAGTAATCCCAGAAAAACCATTTTTTAAATATTTAATTGTTTTATTTAAAAATGTTTTTGGAGCGTCGCAATTTTTTTTTTTAAAGAAAGAATCTACCAAATGTTAAGTGGAGCAAAGAAGCTGTAGCATTCATGTGTGTTTGAGCTACTATGTTACGTTTTAAAATCACAGTGGTTCTACACACATCTATATTACGGTTTAATATTCAGCACCAGAAATAATGTGTGCTATTTATTTAAAAATAAATTTAAACACTGTTATTGTTATTTTGACCATATTTACGACAATCCAGTCATATTTTAGATTTAAGGCTTTTATTATCGCGGTTCTCAGACATTTTTATATTACGAAATTTAACGGACTTACCGCGATAGAAATTTAATCGAATATATATTCGATTAAATTTCTATCGCGGTAAGTCCGTTAAATTTCGTAATATAAAAATCCAGTCATAGTTTAATTTTATTTAAGCATTTGTTGTATTTGTTTAACTTATTAAATAGATACTTTGCTTTGAGATTTAATATATTGATCCACATTTTATTTAATTACCTACTCCGATTAAAAAATTTGTATTTTTGAGAATAAGTGAATTGTGAATATCTAAGTGAAAAGTGATTATAAAAAAAAACTAAAATCTTGATACATTGTTCATAGCAGATTGTCATCATTTGAACAAAACCCCAATCTGTTATGAACGATGCGTCAATATTTTATGTTCAGTCAACGCTAATTTCATAGAACGTTATTATTTTGTTTTTATTTTTAATTAAGAACGGGATAATATGAGATACATGTACTTATACGCCCTTCAATTTTATATTTTAAATTCATTAGAAGCAAACATATATTTCAGTTATTGCTGATACTTTGATTTTGTTGTTGATATCTTTTCTTTTTATTACATGTCCCAAACTGTCCCAGGGCTATCCAAAGCTGCCCACCAACTGTCATTAGGACCGGTATTCCGGCATTCAAATTCAAAAAGTGGTGAGTTATTGATTAATTAGAAAATTATCCAGAATTCTCTCTCACGTACTTCTATCATCGAACTAGAGGATGTATAGTACCGGTATATGTTTCTCGTTTATGTAATGTTTGAAATTCATAGAACGGGCTGCATGTACCGTTCCTATATATTTCAACAACAAATTAGGTTCGTGGAATAATCCCAGAAAAACCATTTTTTAAATATTTAATTGTTTTATTTAAAAATGTTTTTGGAGTGTCGCAATTTTTTTTAAAGAAAGAATCTACCAAATGTTAAGTGGAGCAAAAAAAGCTGTAGCATTGATGTGTGTTTGAGCTACTCTGTTACGTTTTAAAATCATAGTGGTTCTACACACATCTATATTACGGTTTAATATTCAGCACCAGAAATAATGTGTGCTATTTATTTAAAAATAAATTTAAACACTGTTATTGTTATTTTGACCATATTTACGACTATCCAGGCATAGTTTAATTTTATTTAAGCATTTGTTCGGTTTGTTGTATTTGCTTTACTAATTAAAAAAAATTGTATTTTTGAGAATAAGTGAATTGTGAATAAGTGAAAAGTGATTATAAAAAAACTAAAATGTTGATGCACCGCTTGTGGCAGATTGTGATCATTTGAATAAAACCCCAATCTGTTATGAATGGTGCGTCAATATTTTATGTTCAGTCAACGCTATAGTTTATCATAAAACGACAAAAGATGGTAAAATGTTTTTTTTTTCAAATTCTAGGAATATTTGGGTCACCAAATTTCAAATACGTTGAGGTATTTTGAAAATATTATTATTAGAAAATTATTACTTAAATCTTATTGCGCTTGTGTGTCATGAAAATCATAAGTACAACATGGTTTGTGTGATATTTTGCTTACAATCCAAATTAAACAAATTTTTTTATTTCAAATCCTTACAGACAAATAGGAGAATGTATGTATGTGACATTTAAAACTCATAAGAAAGGTGATACATATTAGATATTTTGAAAATGTTTTAAAAGTGTCTGTAAAATATTTTAAATCAGTGTTCTAATATTAATTTCGTTTAAAGTTCGATAGGATTGTTTTGAGAATTCATTATTTGGAAAAAAAATTTTTTTTCTTTTGTATCAAAACTTGGCACTTATTAAATGAGATTTAAATACCTTGGTATATTTATATAACATCAATAGTTGTCCTTGGAGAAGAACTTCCTCACTTTTTTTTTAGGTAGATAAGTCAATGTCACTGAAATATCTAAAAAAGAACAAATTCGTAGGTCTTGGATTTTAGAAATAGAACCAAAGACTCAGGTGGCTTTCTTTAACAGTGCCTCTGAAAAGATTCTGAAAAGCAAATTTCTGTCATTCTGACACCAATCGAAAAAGCCATTCCCTTACTATTAGCTGTGATCGAAGGCCTACTTCACTTCTAAATGTAAGTAGGTACTACGTCTATCTAATAAATATTGAAGATGTACCTGGCTGCGTTGTCTCATTTACCTTCCATTGGGTTGATAATGAAACAAAGAAGAGGGGACTGTGACAAAAACACAGTGGTTGGAAACAGGAACAGGAGGTAGTCCGAAACCAGACATCCAAATCCAATCCAAAGTGTATAATGGTGGAAGGGGATTGGTGTTGCGTCGCGTCATGATCGTGATCGTGATAATTGTTTATTTGAATTTTCTTTTGATGTTCGTTGTTTGATTGGCAACCAAGCGGAAAGCTATTAAAAATGGCGACCATCAAACTCATACCAGTTGGTTTTTGTTGTTGACAGCTCAGGAGATCAGGAGCACAGGTATATATTTATGCTGCAATAGTTTACGGCGAACAACAACAAAAATTCTCAACCGATTTTTTTAAGACTTACAAAACAATATTACAATGACGGATTGATTGACTCGGGATCGCGAGGTGGTTCAATTTCTTCCACTTGGTTAATCCAACAAAATGTCGAAGATTAACATTTTTTTCGACAGAGCTTTTTTGTTAAATTATATTTTAAGCCTTTTTTTCGAACCAAATCATTTTTTGGGAAATATGTAGGTACCTATCTTCGGGCTTTTTTTTTTGCAAATTTTTTTTAAACTTATAGATCATTTTATTTTTGGATTTTTTTTTCATAGACATTTCAAAAAATCCTTGGAAAATTTCCTATATACGATGTCAATTAAACTCAAACAACAAAGCATCCTTAATTTTTTATATAACTGTTATTTTTATTAGTTTCATATACATATACATATAGGTACAATATATTCATATGTCAGTTTAGACAAAAAAAAAACTAAAGAAATATAGGTATATTTATTTTGAAATAAGAAAAAAATCAGGGAGTCAGACAGTCAGAAAAAAAGTTATCAAAAGAAAATTCTTCAAAACGAAAATAATCAATTTCAATATTTAGAAGACATCATATTTTTAGACAACCATCCCGTAAATATGGCTAAAGCCAAAAGCCCAAAAACAACAAGAGAACCTTTAAGGACATCCTTAACGCACCTTGCCTGCTCGTTACTTTGAATATCTTCTTCTATCTGCATTACATGCATTTCGGCACCCGAAGAATTTTTTAAAAAATCTGCCTCATCAGGATCACTATCATCTGCAAATATAAATTTAGCCAGAGGGGCTTTATTGGCTTGAGTAAAAGGAAATACATCAAATGCATATTTTCTTGGCTTTTTTTCCGAAATGGTTTGCAACGAAAAAGGTTCGATTTCGAAATCAATTCGCTTGATTCTTCCAATTCCTGTTCCCATTTTCAAATCTTTGTCATTGTCAGCGACACTAGTTGACTCATCGATAGGGACCTTGGTGATTGTAAATCTGCCTACGACTGTTGCAGCTGATGAAACAGGAAAATCCCAGAATGATTTTCTTGATAGAGGTACATAACTCAATTCTTCCAAATATTGATAATGTCTTTGAGCCATTTTTATGTATTTCTTTATTTAACAAACAACAAACAACAAACGTTTCAAATTAAATTTCGTTTTTTCAACAAACAACTCGAAGACTAGAGTGATTTGAATTTGAAAGGTAGCTACTCGTATATTAAGCTAGTTAGTTAGTTTGGAACTGTAATTTAGAATAACTCCAATAAAGCCCACACCTTGCAATAAATCGGTGAATTTTATTCTCAAGTGTTGCCAACCATACATCTTGATACGAGTATAGAAAAAAATGCAAGGGAAAAGTCAATTGCATAAGTGAGGTACTTTTTGAAGCTAGAAGAGTGTTAGGAAAAATTATATCTAAATTTGAACTCAACGACTGCGCCATAACGGTTCCCTGACTGTGTTTGACAGTTTTTTAGGCTGAATTATTATTCGCCGTTTATTTTTATTTTTAATTCCGCGGCTCAAAATATTTTTCACTTTTTTCTCATAAAATCAAACTTTGTATATGAAAACTATAGTACTATCATGGTGGAAGTCGAATGGGGCGACATCTAATTTACCTATGCAACCCTTACTCTTTGTTTTTTGCGGAGAGCTTATGGAGGTTTTAAATGATATTTATTATTATTTTTTGGATGCAATAATCCAAAAAATAGTCTACTCTTGCCCCTACCATCAATTTTCGACGCTTAAAGACTCCCCAAATCGAATTTTACACCTCACATTTTGCAGCGCCACCACCAGGACCTCTGCAACCCTAAAAAAAACTCGCCATGATAGTACTATAGTTTTCATATACAAAGAATCAAATTATCAAATTTTTCGTTTTAATGAATTTTATATTTCATGACAATTTTTTTTTCAAAATTCGAAGCTATACAAAATACTTCAACAAAAGATCATTTTATGTATTTGATATACTTAAGTCACTTGACTTTTCCTCAACGCCTTAGCCCTTGACTGGACAAGCGACGGCGACATTTGTTTATTTCTTAAGTGGTCCACTTGGACTAGGCGTCATTCCATGGATAAATTGTAAAATTGTTGGTCTAATTTTGACAGAAATTGCAACCCAACTCAATCACAATCTAATTACTATTCTTCAGTGTTATCTAAAACACAAAATGTCAAAGTATTAATATTTTCGTGTGGGTCCTATTTTCCTTTTGATTATAACACTGGTCAGGTCATACGGATCCCAGCTGGCTGTGAAAAACAGTTATGATGACAATTATCGAATTTGAACAGAAACACAAAAGTAAGTGGAGGAGGAGGAGGAGGAGGCAGACAAAATTTGTTTTATTTTTTGATTAGTTTTAATGAGTCCTTTTCTTGTTGATCATACTCATACCTATACCTAAAAAGAAAATGTTCCCAAAAAAAAATCTGGCAATCCCAACATGTTTGAGAAAATGCAATCGCAATCGCAAGCAACAGCTGTGATTGTTCATTTATCTTAAAAATGAATCTTCTCTTTACAGTGGGTTGTGTGGTGATGGTGAATCATTGACGATCGTTGCAAAGTATGCGTTCTATTATAATCGTAGCGTTAGCGTTATAGAGAAAGAAACCTTATAGTTGGGTTAATTGGGTGGTTTCGAATTTCAAACAACCGATGAGGTATGAAATTAACAGAACGAATAACGAAAGCAGCTTTCAATTAAAACGGCCAAACCCAGTTGTAGGTATGACGTATGTAAGTTATTATGTTATGTAGTAGGTACCTGTCTTATTGAAGAAGAGATAAACGAAATTGAAAAAAAATTGTGATTGTACATGTATTAAAATTTAAAGGTGGTTTTAGAATTTAGATTACAGTTATTCCAGGAAAATTAGCAAAACAGATGGAAAAGTGGTGACAAGTTAACGATCGTTTATTAAATTTTAGAGCTTTTTTTTTGAACTGCCAAAAGTTAAGTCGAAAAAATGTTCTTCCAAATAAAGAATTCTTGAAAGAAAATGCCGAAAACAAAATTTTAATGATCAGGAATTCTTATCTTGTAGATTTTTGTAGAACATTGTCCAAAAAAAACATTTCAAAAAGTGTCAAATAAATAATTTGTTGAAAAAATATAATTTCAAATATGATTCGTCAAGAAATAAATTGTGAAAAAAAGGTCGAAAAAATGTTTCCCTATAAGAAATGGTTTGAAAAAAGGCAAAACAAAAAGAATTTCTGCAGAAATAACTTTACAACTAAAAAATTTGTCAAAAAAGTAATTTTAAAAAAATTGTTGGAAAACCCAAGTGATGGAGAATTGAACCGCCAGCCATACGATCACTGTTGTGCGGGGCGGATATCTATTTATTATGACTATGAGTGTTCTCATTTCTTTGAATTCCTAATTTGTTTTCCATATTTATGCTGGACCTCCACGATTGATACAATCAATTTTAGTAGCAAATCTTCTATGGTTGGACCTCTGGATTGAGCAGCCGATGGACCTGCCGCTTCCGCTGATACGGGACCCTTTTGACCGCGCAAACCTAATCCACCTTTGTGGAATTTAATCAAAGGAATACGTCTTGAAGTAGAGCATATTAATTTTGGTATTTTATTGAGATTTCTTTTTCACTCATAAGCTTTGTCAAACGAATAAAAAAATTATCTCTATTATGACTATGAGTGATATGTTTGCGGGACACCGCATCGACCACGCTGATTATGTGATTGGGACTGCCGCTCCCCTTTCCATTCAGAAAAAAAGTAAATTTTGAAATCACTCATAATTTTTTCCTCAAGCCGCATTTTACACCAGGAGTTTATTCCTCTTCAATGTAAATAAATTTTACAGCAGTCATAGCCATTTTCTTCATTTCGTCAAAACCTTCATTTCACTGCGATGTGCATATATCTAGGTACCTATACTTATGTAATAATTTCCTAAGTTACATAAAACACATAAACTGTATATTTTCTCTCGCTCATAATGAAGCACTTCACTTCGTTTCGATTTGTATTGAATATCTTCGTTCTCATCCTGATCTTCATTTTAATCTCATGCCATCGATGAAGAGATTTCACACTGAACTGTTTGCTTTCTACGTTAGTGTGTGTGTTCAAAAAAAGAAAAGGTTCAATCGATCTCCCATTGAACCAAAATCAATATTGTGCCAACCATCGAATAGTAAACATTGTTTCTCACAAAAGTGTTCGAATAAAATAAAAATTTCTTCAGTTAAAAAATATTTTTGAATAATTTTTTTAAAATAAAAATAGGAAAAATAATTTCCATTGCTCAGTTGGTCCGCTTCGGGTTCCAAGGAATTTTCCAAACAGAAATAAAAATATTCGATTAACACTCTTATAGTTTTAAATTTTATTAAATTTTATTTTTCAGTGCTGAAACAACTAAACCATACTTCTAAAGCTCAGTGTACTGTGGTATTCAAATAAATATGCTATTGAATGTAATATTTTAAATTCATCAATGGCAACATGTTTTAGTATTGGGTTTAATATTCAAGCGCAAAAATATAGTCAATTATTTTTTATTCGCCTCAGAATAGGTTTTCTTTTTATTTTCAAAGTGATAGTGTGTTTTTTTTTAAATATGTATGTGCCAAATTTTTAAAATATACCAGTTTGATTATTACTCAAATTATTTGTTCCTTATGTGTCATTAAAATCATATCGAACATTTAATTTGTGTGATAATTTATCAAATAATTAACCTTTTTTTTTGATCACTTAATTTTTGTTTCAGGAGTGAATTTCAATTAAAAACTCATTAATAATTTGCTAAAATTAGTAATAAAATTTGTATGGTGCTTTATTATTACTCAAATTTTTTGTTCCTTGTGTGCAGTCGAAATCATAGGAACATTTAATGTGAGTTTTAATTTAACATACAATCCAACATCAAGAGATTAAAAAAAAAAATTATTCAAAATCATGGTCTATTTTATATTTAAAATATTTTAATAAAAAACAAATTAATAATGTACGAAATTTTTTTAAATAAAAATATTTGAAAACAAAATGGTAATAGAAAGCTATTACTGTATGTTTCTCGTTTATGTAAAATTCTAAATTCATAAAGGGAGGCATAAACCGTTACCATAGTTTTATATTAACCGTTTTTAATATTAAATTTTTTTTATTTCAAAAAATGTTTAAAGTGTCTGAAAAATATTTTAAATTAGTGTTTTACGTTGGATTTTTTTGGAGTAAAAGCGAGCTATTGTATTGATGCATGTTGATTGGCTGTGGTGTAGTTGAAATTCATAGCTGAGCAGCCTGCATTAATATTATGGTTTGACAGTGAACCGCAAAATAGTGTTTATTAATTTAAAGTGTTTTAAAAATACATATACCTAAATTTAAAAATTGTCGCTTATGTGATAGTTTTAACTCATAGTCGAGGAGCATGTTCAACTTCTATAGTTTAAAATTTAGCAACAAATAAATTAGCATTAGATATACTGTTTGTTGGAAATGTTGTATTTGAAAATTATTTCGTAAATTTTTTATTTTTTTAATTAAAATTAAAGTCCGTGGTATATGCCTTAATCCATGTAAAAAAAAGCGCGCCACTTTTTGGCAAAATGAAAATAAATATTGGTGGAATAAAAATTTAAAAACAATTGTGCAAATTGAAGCCTTACAACCAACTAGTAGTAACTCTCGTTAGTCTTAATAAGAATTTATTCATTATTCCTACTTGGTGGAGCTATTGTATTGCCACATTTTGGCTGGATGTGTTGTATTAAAAATTCATAACTAGTCGTGATGTGGCAATATTATGGTTTGACATTCAAACTTTCATTAAATTATCTTTTGCTTTTTTTCACATTTGCAAGTGTTTTGAGATTATATATAAATGTTTTCTAAAAATTTTCAGTGGCTATAGTACTGGAATATGTGACTCACTTATGTGATATTCATAAGTGGGGAGCGTGTTCCACTTTTATAGTTTCATATATTTCAGCAACAAATACAATCATCATTTTTTTCTAAAAGTGCTAAGTCATCTTACTAATATGAACAATGACTTTTGCATAACTTAATGAATTTTCCTTTCTTAGGTCACAAGAGACTCCTTCAAGTCTCAAATGGATTTGAAGCTTTTGACACCATAATATCCGTTTTACAGATGACTTCTCTGATCTCTAACAAAATGAATTGAGATTTTCACTCTAAAAAGATTTTATCATTCAAAACGTAATTTGCCAATCGTTTAATATTTTTTTTTTTGCTTTCAGGTCAACCATAAAAGCAAATTTCTGTCATTCTGACACCAATCGAAAAAGCCATTCCCTTACAATTAGCTGTGATCGAAGGCCTACTTCTATCTAAGCTGCGTTGTCTCATTTACCTTCCATTGGGTTGCTAATGAAACAAAGAAGAGGGGACTGTGCCAAAAACACAGTGGTTGGAAACAGGAACAGGTAGTAGCCCGAAACCAGACATCCAAATCCAATCCAAAGTGTATAATGGTGGAAGGGGATTGGTGTTGCGTCGCGTCGTGATCGTGATCGTGATCGTGACAATTGTTTATTTGAATTTTCTTTTGATGTTCGTTGTTTGATTGGCAACCAAGCGGAAAGCTATTAAAAATGGAGACCATCAAACTCGTACCGGTATGACTTGAATCAAGTTGGTTTTTGTTGTTGACAGCTCAGGTATATATTTTTGCTGCAATAGTTTACGGCGAACAACAACAAAACTTCTCAGTTGGTCACCAAATTTACATTATTTCAATAAATTTTATAACTTTTTTGACGCGAACAAATGGCTTGAAGAGCAGAGGAATGAAATTGTCTAAGTGTCTACTATCAGTAATTTTACTTGGGATCAAATCCAACCAAACATAATTTGCAACCATCATTGTCATTCTATCATTCTTCATTGTCTCCAAGATTCGCATATCCCAATATCCAACCTTCGCTGATAAATAAAAAACGGATGAATCATCGAATAACTCTTTACGTAATTCCGTAATATTTAATACGCATAGGGGCTCAAAGAAAATATTTTCCAAGTTTGAAGTCTCTAACTTAATAATGGGACCTTTCAACAATCTCGATGGGTGTTTTATTTCAAACGGAATTTCTTATTCCAAACAAATTTTTTTTCCAGCTATCGTGAAATTGTAAAAATACTGATACAAAATTTTCAAAGCTCACAAATATCTTTAGGAATACGAGATGAGATCTGGGACACCCTGATGTATGTACATGTATAGGAAATATAGTATTTTGCCCACTCGAGGGTTAGTGGAAAATTTTATCAAACAGGCCCATTAATAATGGAACCATCAAAGTTTGAAAATCATTACCTCCCAAAAGCCACCCAAGGTCTAAAATCGGGCTCTTAGGAGACGTCGACGTTTTGGAACTCGGCCCATAAAGATATAAAAATTATTTTGAGGTTGAATTTCAACGACTTACGGCCAGTTGTACACCAGGCGAGGCCAGCACCGTAAATTTGCAATTGCACTTCCACTTTTAAAATGATGGGTCGCGATATATCCATCTTTCTTCAATCCATTTATTAATATACGAATTTTTTCTTCCTATCTTAGATGAAGGTGATGACGATAAGCATGTGTTGGTCCCATCCCAATTCCCCAACTCAACTCTCCACCGCGCATGCATCTCACAACGATCGTTTCTTTGGAAAATTCTTCAACTACGAAAAGTATCTATTCCATTCTACGAATCGAACTCTCGCTCCTATAGCATTGTGGAATTATTTATATTTGATCAGTTGGAAAACTACTTTTGAGTGCAGCACTTCTTCAATTCTGTCTTCTTCAAGTGAGTTTGCAAAAAAAAAAACCCTTATTGATTTGTAATAAATTTTTCCTTTTTTTTTCATTCCATTAAAATTAGGCGCATTGATATAAAATGGCATCGAAATTGCAATTATTAAGCAGTTATTATGACGATTTTATCTTCAACTGCACTCGCGTCCTACTATCACGCCGACATGACATGAACCCAACCGATGCCGATATTGAAGTAAATAACCCAATTGACCCTGAATCACGATCACCTCAAGCTGAGGGTATTGATAATTATGAAGAAGTTTTATGCGGTATCCTTGAAGAATATCCAGTTATTGATGTCGAATGTCGACAGTTGGAAAGATTCTATTCTACCACGGATTTGGCATCAGTTGTGCTATATATCGACGATGAAATACAAGAATCCCCTCTAGCTGAAGCGGAAGATGGAGGAGCTGCTCAAACTGGAGCTGCTAATGATGGTGATGAAGATCGTCAGCATCAAGATCGACATTTAGAAGCAATTGCATCTGCGACTGATTTGGCATCAGTTGCAATATTACATATCGACGATGAAGTCCAAGGAGCTGCTTCAGCTAATGGCGAAGCTTCTGCATCCGGATTTCATCAAGCTGGCGATGATGTGAATAATGGGACTCGAACTGGGTGTAATAACTACAATGACCATCGTCAGCGAATCATGCCCTTTGCAATTGATGAAGACGAAGAAGCTACGCAAAATACAGACACAGAGTGCATAGACACATTGATCGAACTACTGTGTGCTTTATTTTTACTATGTATTTTCTTTCTTTTGTCGTTGAAGATTTAATTTTATTTTATGTATCCATTATTTCATTGAACCATTTTTATTTTAGCCGACTAAATGAGTGACAAATAACTGTCTTAATAAATAAACCAATAAATAATAAAGTTTTTTCTTTTAAATGGGAAGCAACGAAAGACGCGAAAAATAATTCAAGGTATTCCAGGAGTATTCAAATTTCATAAACAAAAAGTTTTAGTTTATTGGCGACTATAGGTACTAAAGGGCAGGTTTCGAATTCGTAAAAAAAATCCGAAACAAGAAATTAATAAGACTTGACATTACATTCTGTCTGTCTTCTATCTGGCATAGAACCAGATTTCGATTTTTGATTTTTTCTCATAAACGATCTTAAAAAACGCAGAAGCTAAATAAAGAAGTCATCCATATGGTTCACTCACCAAAAATAAGAGAAAGAACTTAATTTTTTTCGGTGGTGGGATTACTTGAAAATCGCTGATGAAAAATAAAATTTTCAGTTAACATTCAAAAAAGTATTTTTATAAAAAAAAAGTTGGTACGCGCATTTTTAGTACATACACTTAAAACCAAATCAAAAAAAAATATTTATTAGTTTTCAAAATATTGAGTTTAAAAAAAAATTGATTTTTTCAGACAGACAGAATTGTGGGACCCACTTTTTTCGCGTTGTCTATCATCTGAATTATATCTCGAGTTCGATGTTTTGCACGAATCCAAAACTTGAACTATAATACCTATAGTCGCAAGTAAAAATGTGTTCTTTACTCAGAAACAAAACAAAATGTGATCACACATAGGTACTCGTAAGAGCAAGTAAGTGCGACCCAGTTGTTCATTTTATTATGATTGCATCATCGTCATGCCTCTCTGCCCGCTGGCGCTGATTTGTGCACCAAACACCAAACACACACGCAGATTTAGCCAAAATCTTCAGATACTTTTCTCCAAAGAAACTATGTAGGTATACAAAAATCCCTCGAAAATTTCCCATAGACATAGCCTAGCCACACTCGTGGACTCCAACAACAAAGCAACTTGTGTATAACTGTGATTTTTATTAGTTTTATAGATATATGGGTACAATATGTTGATATGTTAGATACAATAAACAATTTATGGGAATATATATTTATATCATATTAAGAAACAAATTGGAACAAAATTATGCCAATACACTTTTATAAATGCAGCCCATCATTATGGCAACAGTTAAAAGCGCAATAATGACAAGAGAGCCCTTAAGGACATCCTTCATGCAATTTGCCTGGTCGTTGACTTGAACCGCTTCCTCTATTTGCTTCTGCATTTCATGAAACTCTTCTGGGGCAGTGCCTGAATACTTTTTGATAACATCCACCTCCTCAGGATCACTATCACCTCCAATTGAAAATTTATCAAGAGGCACTTTATTGCCTTGAGATGATCTGGCAGTCGCACCTGAGATATCAATTGCAACAAATTCATATGGTGGAGTATTTTTTGATGAAAAAGCTTCAATTTGGGAGTTGATTCTCCTAACTTCAGCTTTGACGTCAACAGCTTTAAAATCATTGTCATCATCAATAGAGGGGGTGTTGGTGATGGGTGGGGGTGCTCTAGTGGCGGCTGCTACAGCTGATGATGTTGATGGGACAGGGGGACCCCAGAATGATTGTCTTGCGGTTGCGAGGGGTCGGTTGCGGCGTAATTCAATCACACGGGCAATTTCGTAGCGAACATCGTCTAAGTATTGTTCATATTGGTCCATTTTGATTTTCGTATTTTTATTTAAACAAAAAAGTCAAAATTTTAAATTCGTTTTGTTTTTTAATTTATTTTCACTTAGTCAACAAACAAAGCAGTTAGAGATTTAAGCAGGAAGGTAGGTAGCTATATCTACCTCAAAAGTTACTTTGAAACTGTCATTTAGAAAAAAATTCAAAAGGTAGCAACTAGCAACACTACGATGAATAGATGAATTATAAAAGTGTTACCAGCAAAATAAAGTTGTGAAAAATAATATTTTAAAGAAGAAAATTCGTCATAAAAAAATAAACTTTACGAGGAAACTTCCAAATAGAAATTTTTGAATCGCGAATTTTTTTTTTTGACAAAATTTAGTTTGTGAATACATTTTTAAATTTTGTTTTCTGAATTAATCGTCCTACAAACATAAAAACACTTAGGCCAAAAATTTAATCTGGCAATACTTGTTTTCTGATTCATTGACGAATGACGATCGTTGCACATTGCATTCTATACAAAACAGACTTTGAATGAATCATCGTTATAGAGAAAGAAACCTTAAACTTGAAAGTCGAAGACTCGAAGGGGCTATATGGGAGGTTTAAATAAAATAAACAACCAATGAGGTGAAGTTCATAGAACAAAAACAGCTTCCAATTAAAATAACCAAACCCAGCTGTATGACGTATGAATGGTTATTAACTATAGTGTGATATTGATTGTGATTTAAAGGAGTTTTGAATTATAGCTAGGTATACTCAGGAAAAGAAAAGACAACATTGTGGTCCTAGTCAGGATCATGATAATTGTCGGTTTATAAGGAAGAAAAAGAAGAAGGAAAGTGGTTATGAAAGCACATTTCAAATTTTTGTGTTGAAAATCATATTATAGAGAACTCCGAAGGTACCGCATCTTCACTAACATTTTGGTGAAGTACTCGTATGTCCCAGTTTCTATATCGAATGGTGCAGATATTTCTTCCGATTCCCTTACTTTCTTTCTTACTCTTAGCTTGAATTTGGGGACACTATTTCTTTGCATCTTTCTGGGAATCAAGTGCCACCTGATTGTGTGATCTTAATAATAGACAAAAATTCTGCCATGTACCATAGATAGTTTTCCATTTCAAGACCAATGGCCTTTTCCATTGGTCTAATCCGGAAGAAGAATTTGAAATTCTGAAAAATTTATTGAAATTATGTTCAAAAGAAGAATCGCAATCAGCTGAACGAACAGAGAGAGAAATATGCTATTTATCAATGTGCCATGTATATTGTACGATGTGTCCTACGTTGTGTCTTTATCTATTATTAGCTTGATAATGATAAACAGAAGAAGAGGAAAACGTGTACGTGATAAGAAACAGTCAAGTCACAAATTTAAAATAACCAACCAGACACCCGAAGTGAACAATGTGCAAGGGGATTGGTGTGCATGATCATTGATCAGTGTTAAATTGTGGATTCTCTTTGCTTCATTTTCATTGCTGTTTGATTGGCAACCAAGCAGAAAGCGCTATAAAAAATGGCGATCATCACGCCAACTTCTTGAATTGGTTGTTATTTTAGTCTACCTAGAAGTTTAAAAGTTAATTTTTGGTGGTGCGCTGCTGGGTTATGCCTTTATGGGCAACAACAACAAAATCTCTCAACCGTTCTGATAAGTGTGTTTGATTAATCAAATGGAGTGGAGGGGCTGAATTCGAATGATTAAGGTTGGGGGAACTTTATAATTACAGTAGGTAGAGTATATGTAGACGTTTTAAAAGTAATGGCGGAATATTTTAAGAAACCCGTTGTTTGGTGTTTTTGTTCAAAGCTTCAATGGGCATGTTAAACAAATCACAATTTTTTTCAAGGAAAAGCCAACTGATCCCCCTTCCGCAGTCTCCTAGAGCATAGAAGTAGAAGGGACAAAATTTAAAAATTCAGATTTTCATTCACCGCCCAATTTGCCATATTTTTTCGATTAAACTAAGCATTTGCCCCACTGTAGCTATGCTTCGCTAAAAGCTTAAAATAGCTTCATAAGTTGAGCAGGCATGGATACCTACATTTGGTTTCACTGACTGCTTACTACGTCACGTGTAGCAGGATTTCTATACATTCCATCATCGAATATAAGGTACGGGGGCCAAATAAGGCCCTGTTCCTAATAAGGCCCACTTCTCAGAAAACACAGAAACGAACAAATAACGGGGCTTTTTTTTCTTTCCATGAGTAAACCATGTCTGCAAGAACACACACAAAGGAAAAAAGCCAGCTGCGCGATTCGTGTCGTGACCTGCGGTTGAATGAAGTTCATTGACCGGTGAAGGCCTACTAAATTATAAAAAAGTTGTGCGTTTTTGGTGTTTTTTCAACGAATTTCAACAAAGTAAGTACATATTTTTTTATTTTTACCGTATAATATATAATATTTTGAGTAAATAAAAACATTTGTTTGTTAAAAATGTTTGATAGTTAGTTTTATATAAATTTGTTTTTAAAAGTCTTGCATGTTCCTAATAAGGCCCAAAAAAAAAGGGATGGGCCTTATTAGGGACACGTAAATTATTGGTTTTTATTTTGTATTTTTAATGTGTTTCAGACAAAATGTCAACTTTACCCAAAAATTGGACAGGAGTCGATATGGGAAATGCGTTGCAGACTGTAAAACGCGGTTTAACACAGCATCAAGCTTCTAAGCGTTTTTTGTTTATGTTTTTTGTTAAATTTAAGTTTTTGTTTATTTTATGTAGTTTTTTTAACTGAAAAGACTGTTTTCTTATGAAATAAATTTAAAAGAATATATTTATTAAAATACATTGATTTGTTTGTGTTTTTACTTTCAAAACATTGTTTTCTTGCTAGAAATTTTGCGAAATTCTTAAGAAAACTGAGTGGGCCTTATTAAGACCCCATGGGCCTTGTTAAGAACAACATAAGCTTTTTTTAAATGTCAAAAAAATATATTTTTCAATTAAAAAAAATCAATATAATCTATGTACCTATTCATGTAGATAAAATGACAAAGAATCATAAAATTTTTAGTTTACTCGGATATTCTCAAAAACCTAGAAGATATTTAGAAAAATCTGTTAGGTGGGCCTTATTTGGCCCCCCTACCTTATCTTTACTTAATTCCTCAAAAATATATGACCATATATGGCTATAACTAAGAACGAACCACGATCCATATTATACTGTTTGAATGTTTGCCTTTGCCCTGTTTTTATTACCTACGCATTCCGAAACTATAAATTAGGATGCCCCAGATTTTCCGAACTTTTTAATTTAATATTTAATACGCACAGGATAATGGGACCTTTCAACAATCTCGATGGGTGTTTTATTTCAAACGGAATTTCTTATTCCCAACAAATTTTTGTTTCTAGCTATCGTGAAATTGTAAAAATACTGATACAAAATTTTCAAAGCTCACAAATATCTTTAGGAATACGAGATTAGATCTGGGACACCCTAATGTATGTACATGTATAGGAAATATAGTATTTTGCATTTCGTTGCAAAAAGCCTGTGCCGACTCGAGGGCATCCATCTATCCATCTTTTTTCAACCCATACATCAATATAGGAATCTGTTTTGGGTGAAGTTGATGGAGATGACGTCTCACCACCACACATGTACTTCCTTATGGACTTGTAGTTTTTTAACGATCGTTTCTGCTGAATCGGATATATCTACAATACAAAAAGTAGGTATATATTTCATTTTCCGGAAACAGCTTACATCATTGCGAAATTATTTGATCAGTTCAATTCAGTTAGAAAAAGACATTTGAGTTTGAGTGAGCCAGTGCTTCCGTGCTTCTGTTCTTTTGTTATCTTCAATTCTTGTAAGTTTGCAGAAGAAAAAAAAACACTTATTGATTTTTAGTAATTTATTTTTTGTCCATTGATTAGAATAAAGTGCATTTCCAATTTTCCATAAAATGGCAACTTATCAGCTTTTATTAAACAATGATGAAAATGGCAATTTTATCTTAAGATCCGATCCGATTGATGGTGATGATGAGGTTAATAACGAACTTAATCTTAATATCATTGTGTGCCCAATTTTACCTCAAGCTGAGGATATTAAGACTTGTGATGCAGTTTTGAATGAAAAGCCAGATGATGTTGATGGGGAATGTCAATCATTGGAAAAATTTGCTCCAACTGCTGAAGTCGCTGAAGTAGATATAAATATCGAGGACGAAGTTCAAGTAGCTCCTTTACCAGAGGGTGAAGAACAAGGAGCTCCTTTGCCTAATGATGAAATTGTTCCTATCGAGGCAGATGCAGCTGGAGATGAAGACGAAATTGCTGATATAAGGGCTGGAGCTGGTTCCAATGAGTTAGCTAACTACCGGCGTCAGCAAATTATGCCAATGGAAATTGATTAGTATGAGGCACAAAGTGCGTCGACATGTTTGTTGGGTTCATCTCAATTGCATTCTTGATCTTTATTTACATTCTTCTTTCATTTTAATATTATTTCTAAATATCTCTATCATTTTATTCAATATCAATATCACACATATATTTTACCCAATTTTATGTTTTGAAACAAAAACATTTGTGACCTATGCATAATAAAAATAATTCCTAGTTTGTTTGTTTGTTTTAATGTGGAAACAACCACGGCGACGCGACGCGACGACAGACGGCTGCGGTATGTAATGGAGTACCTCTTGGAATTTTTTTATAGGTAAAGAAAGATTTTGTTTTAGGTTCAAGTCGAAATGTATTTAAATAAATACATTTTAACTTCATTGTTAAAAAATTGGTTAAAACTAAAATTGTCAAAAAAAGAAGAGAGGGAACAACCCCGCCTATCGTGCCATTTAGTCCATTATCCACTCAGTGTTATTTTTGTTAGATGGTACAAATTGTTTCGAATATCCCATAAATGAAACTGACTGCCTATTATTGTTGACCTATTACTGACCTAAAAGAAAATATCTCAAAAATTCTGGAGCCTTAAAAATATGCATTTATTTTTTTTTAATAGTATTTACAAATACAAAAACTATGCTCTAACGAGTGAATGACTCTTCAGAGCAAATTTAGTGATTCGGAAAATTATCGAATACGGTTGGTTAAATGAGCAAAAATATGAAGTATGCTCTTCTTAGGAAATCCTGGAACCCGTATCATTAGAATCGTCTTCGTCGTTCGTGATATGATCCCCAAGAGAGACTAAAGAGACTATACCCATATTTGGTACTTTGGTAGTTATCGAATTAATTTGATGCGTTGATTTTGTTTTGTTTTGTTTTGTTCGTCAAGGAAAAACCAAATTTCAGAAACAAATTTAATTCTAGGAGTTTTAAAAATCCGAAAAACGGAAATTTTGGTTAAGTATTAAAATAAATTTCGAATAAAAAAAAGTTTAGCGACTGAATATAGATACCCTAAGTGAGGCAAGGTGATTGTGTGAAAAGGACAGTGCCCCAAAAAAATCAGTCTGCAACCTAGTAGTGAGTAGTCGTCTTTATTTGACCAAAATGTTCAGGACTTCAGGTCCTTCCGTTTCAAAGAAATAATACCTATTCCCATCATTTTAACTTAAACAACAATTAAATGTTATCTATTATCTTTATTAGTTTAATATATGTACGAGTATATAATGTATAACATTTTGATATATGGGAATATGTGTTTATAACATAATAAGTTTAATATAAATTTTGAAAAACGGATAAAATCAAACTCAACGTTTAGATGCCCTTACACTTTCATAAATACTGGCCGCCAATATGCCAACCGCCAAAAGCCCAAAAACGACAAAAAACCCTTTAACGATATAAACCGTAATGCACCTAGCCTGCTCGTTACCCTGATCCTCTTCTTCTATCTGCATTTCATAAAACTCTATTGGTGGAGTAGACAAATGTTTTTTGATAGCATCATAGCCTTCCTCAGAATCACAATCACTGCCAAATGTAAAAGTAGCAACAGGAGCGGCAAGAGGATAATCGCTGCTAGTTGCGATTTCTATATCAACGAAAGCATATACTTTTTGGCGTTTTTCGGAAATTGGTTGTTCACTTGTGTTTGGTTCAGCATCTTCGTCAGCAGTTGACTCATCCATCATAGGAAGGGCGTTGGAGATGATGGCTCTGGTAAAGCCTGCTGCTGCTCCTGCTGATGATGTTGATGGGACAGGAGGACCCATGAGTGATTGTCTTGAGATAGGTTGGTTAAGACTCAGCTCAGTTACACGATCGATTTCGTTTTTCAAATATTGTTGATATGTTTGTGCCATTTTAAACAATTTTATTACTTAACTGTTTTCACTGTTTCACTAAGTCAATAAACAATTTAGCTAGTAGGTATATCAATCTAGAGAGTTACTCCCGATCTGCATTCTGTATTGGGATGACTCGATGAACTGAATTTTCATATAGAAGTGTTGCCAGTAGCAAAATTTGTTTGACGAACTTTATTTTTCTCAAATTTTATATCTCTATAGAAATAAAATTCAAAACACCGATATAAAATCGATATTACGTTGTTCGACAAACAAAAAGAAATGTTTTTTTTTTCAAATTTTATGTTGAGACCATTTTTTTCAAATCATTTTTGTTCTTTTCTTAGTCCAACTCTTACATGCATCTAAAAATTTCTTTTTTTGGTCCCCGTTTTAATGAATTTCATATTTCATATTTCATGAATTTTCATCTTGGTTAGGTCATTTTTTTTTTTTCTTAAAAAATCAAAGCTATAAAAATAGTCGCATTTTATTAGATCTCATTTCAACTTGACTTCGCCTCAACGCCAAAGCAAACGCCAACGCCTTTGATTGTGTAACAAAAATCTAGAATTTAATATCCTTTCCTATCTAGTGCGGGAGTGTCACACATAAAATAAAGAAACTCGCTGTTTAAGTGGAAAATGCAAGAGTGCTATTGCTCTTGAAATAATTTATCGGTTTTTTTGTTCTCATTGTTTACTTAAATATTTGTTTCTGCATTGATTGAAGAATTCTTTGCATTATGCTTAACTCTTCAAAACCAAAAAAATATTTAAGTTGTCAAAAAGAACCATAAACTATGAAATTTGTGTCCTATTTGATCCTTTTGATTATTCCCGAAGTCTTTCCTGGGTCATATTGATTTTTTAAGTGTGAAAAACATTTATGATTTCTTATGAGAGTGTCTCATTCTCTTATCCATCATAATGTTTGTCATTACATATTTCTTATCATCTTACAATTCTGAACATAAGTGGAGTTTTTTAAATCTTTTTTTTTTAATGCTTAAAAACTGTTTGACCAACTGTGATATTTTTTTATTTTTTTTTCTTTGAACGAATAATCAATTCGTTTTAATTTTTTAAATCTCAATATTTATTTTTGAAAATTGGGTTTTAAGTGCATAGTATTAAATTTCAAAAATTGTATGCACATTAGTTTCAATTTTTGAATTTTTCAATGTGAACGCACGATTTTTGAAATTATTTTTTGTTTGGCATCATCAGTTTTCAAATCAAACTTAGTTTTCCAACAGCAAGAAAAAATCGGGCAAAAAATCAGTCTGGCAGTAATGCTTTGAGAAGTTCTAGTTTATCGAAAGCTACAGCTGATTGTTCATTTTGCTCTAAAAATGAATCTCGTTCATTGACGATCGTTGCAATTGCAATATTTGTTCTATGATTGCATCGCAAAACAAACTTTGAATGAATCACTTGAAGGTCGAAGGAGGTTTTAAATTTCAAACAACCAATGAAGTATGAAATTGATAGAATGAAAACAGCTTTCGATTAAAACAACCAAACCCTGTATGACGTATGAATATGATGTCAATTTTGAGTGGTTATAGCATATAGTGGCGGTTTGGATAGATAGATAGAAAACGATGACGATGATTCTCTTACAAATCTAAAACGTGAAATTTGAATTATTGCAGAAAAATATATAAAAGGACACAAGCCTCCTAAGCCCCCGGCGTCGCTTACGTCGTTGTTCTAGATTTTTGTAATTTCATTTTTATATCTTTATTTAAGTTTCTTTAAGTCGACATGCTGGAAAAAAAAATTGAAGTGACATAAAAAAAACAACCACCAACAAACACAACAACAAAATGATCTTGGACGTGTCCTGGTCGGTTGGAAGGTATCCTCGTTTGAAAACTCAATCACATCTTGGTTGTCCTTGTGTTGGCTCAGTTTGTTTGAGCTCGATTTTTTTGTCAAGTGGGTACTCGATACCGTTAAAACCTAAATTAATGTGCAATAGAAGATAAAACAAAAAAAAATACATCACCGATCTAGTCCTATTGAAAGTGTTGATTAAAAATGAAATTGTTGATAAAATTCCTTCCCCTTTTTTAAATAATAATTCCTGATTGGTTTTTTTTTGTTGTTGTGAAGTTATGTTTTTTGTTGAATTTTGTGAAAAATTTTGTCTGTGTATTCAAGGTCATTATATTTTTTTTGATGGTTTAAAAAAACCTTCTGTTGGGCCTTATTAGGAACCTGTGCTCTTAATAAGGCCCATAAGTTTTTTTCTCAAACAATGTTGAATTTCTTCCTGCAAAAAGTAAAATTAAAAAAAAAAAAGAAATTTTTTATGATATATTGTTATTTTAAAATGTCTTCTTGACAAAAAGGAACTTAAAAAAAAACTTAACAGTTTAAACACATCCACCTGGACATTCAAAAGCCTCGTCTTCTTCAGTCAACCCGACGCATAGTTCATGATACCAAGCGCCGCCGCAAGCTTGGCATTGCCTCATGTCTTCCATGCTATCAATTTTACAGGCGTGACAATACCACGCTCCTGTCCCTTCCTTTCGTTTAGATTCTCTTTTGGATGTTGATGGTTTGGGTTGAGAAGCTGTATCCAGTTCCTTTTGTTTCTCTTCGAAGAGATGTTTTGTAACTTCTTGGCCTTTGAAGTTCAAGGCCTTTTTTCGATTTGTTATTCGATTGACCTTAGTTTTAGGTGTGGGAAGCAGTTTTTGAAATGGAGATTTTTTATTTGATTGTTTACGCTCCTCTTCCTCTAATTGATCCATTGCTTGAAGCATTGTAGCTAGTCCTGTAATTTTTAGCGCAGGAGTGAAACCCGATGTTTGAGCTACCAATGTTGAAAGTGGAGCATTGTCAGAGTCATCATCCGAGTTGTAGAGGTCCGGTATAATGTGAGGCTGCTGCGTTTGTGTACCAGATGTGCTTGGAACACTGTTTTCCAAATTTGTCGGGAATTGTAACTCGGAGAGTGCTGACGGAGCGAATGCTATCTCTGGAATCGCTTCAGGATCAAAAGGATACAATCCTGTCGCTCTAAATCCTGAAGTAATGTTGTCATATGTCATGCATTTTAACCAAACACTTGATAATATAACATTGAAGCTTGTTTTATTAAGTTTCCTTTCTGGAAACTTTGAAGTAAACTTCAATACTTCTTGATCCCAGTGATGCTCGAATGATCGGTACACGGCTTTATCCAGAGGTTGGAGCTCGTGCGTGGTGTTTGATGGAAGACAATAGAGCGTTATTTCATGTTTTTCTGCTTCGTCCACAATACTGTAATCCAAATGACACGCAGCTCCGTCAAAAACTAAGAGGCAAGGTCCGTTAGCTTTGAACTTGCTCAAATGAGTTACAAAATCCACAAAAGCGGAGTGGTTCATATAGCCTTTTGGGGTCATCTTCACTACGGACCCGAGTGGGAGATTATCCAAAAACTCCGGTTTTTGCCTTATGCCTTTGAAGATGACCATGGGTGGAATTGCAGTTCCTATGGCGTTGACGCAGCCTACAACGGTGACACTTTCCGCATGTTCGTTTGATATTTGATGAACTCTTTTTGACCCTTTAAGAGCCAAGACGTTTTTTTGGTGATGCAAATTTATTCTGCAGCCTTTTTCATCCATGTTGTAGATGCATTCAGGTCTGTACCTTATGTTTAATCTATCTAGCAGGACCTCCAGTTTTATGAAGTGGTCAGCCACGATTTGCTTATTTAATTTTTGGGCCCTAGCGGGGTTCATGGAATGGGGCTTACTAATCGACAACTCTGGGTTTCGCTTCATAAACAAGTTCATCCACTTTCTTCCTGCCAGATTTCCCGGCCTGCTGAAACTGTTGGCGATGTTGTTGGCCTCACAAAATACAGCGACTTGATGCCTTACCACTTTTTGTGTAAGTGGCATACCAACTTGAGCCAATCTCACAATTCTGCTACATAAATCCTTTTCCTGTTCGGCCGTGAATGTGGGTGGGCGACCCAATTTTTTTTTTGTTGAACCGCTCTTTATGTGGTTCCTGAGAGTCCTTCTAGGAACATTAAAGCGCGCTGAGGCTTCGCGTTGAGACAATAACCCTCTTCTTACAGATTGTATTGCATTTTCAATGTCGACTTCGTTCCATCTTGCCCGTTTATTTTGCTGTGCCATTTTGGCTGAAAATAAGTGAAAAAAATGGAATGAAAATTCGCATATACTTAATAAGGCCCACTCAATTTTTTAATGGGCCTTATTAGGAACACGGTAGACTTTTGTTTATACAATTAAAAACTAAAATCTTCCTGGTAAACAAAAGTTTTTTTTGTGAAAAATGTATCTTTACATTATATATTTCACTAAAAAAAACAAAAAAAAAAGTACTTACCGCAAAATTTTGTCCACAAAAAAGAAAAACAGCTTTATTATTTATTTTTATAGTAACACTCGCGCGCACAGCTTGGCGAACTTCAACGAACTGCCAGTCTCAACACGATCGAGAGAACCGTTATTTTTCTTGTTGTGTGTGCATTGAAATGCGAAGGGTTACACATAATTAATTGTTGATTTTGTTGTTTTCTGTCTAATGGGCCTTATTAGGAGCTGGGCCTTATTTGGTTCAGGTACTTGGATGGAATTAAGTATCCACCAAATAGGTATATTTTTTCTGTAAAATTTGAGTCAGTTTGTATATTGAGGGAAATATTTCCAAATTATTTTTTTTTTTTGTAAGATTTCAGAGATTCCAAAATGTGTAATGAGTTTTTGAGTATTTTAAAAAATCTGATAAGGAAAATCGTATAAAAATTCGCAATGTTTGCACGATTACCCATCAGATGTAATATTTTAAGTTTTAAGTCTTGGATATAAAATTTTTCCAAACTCAGATTTAGATTTTGAGGGTCATTGAATTTTTTAAGTTTTATAATTTGATTTATTCAGTCATACCTACGAGTACCTTAGTAAGGTTGTATTCAATATAGCTCACTATATGATACAACCACTCACAATTCACATTGCCTCATACTCATACGTCATACAGCTGGGTTTGATTATTTTAATTGAAAGCTGTTTTGGTTCTATGAATTTCATACCTCATTGGTTGTCTGGAATTTAAAAACTCCCATTTAGCCCCACCATTATTTATCAGATGTGATATATATTTTTTGGATATAATTTTTTTTCCAAACTCAAGCTAAAGGCAATGCGAACTGTCATATTTGAGTCGGGAACAATCTTATTCCATGGTGCAATTGCATAACTTTTTTCTGGAATACCTACATAACTGCCAAATAAAAAAGTTGAAAATAAGGTACAGTCATACAGTTGAATTTATAGTCAAGCGATGTGATCATTCCACTTTTTAATATAAACATTCCCACGAAACGGAGACATTGGATTTGATGACAATTAAGCTGACCAGGGGTAATCGGTGAAGTGGGAAGTGTGGATTTCCTTGAAACTTTTTGTTTACACTTAATCCAAAGGGAAACTCTTCTCTCTTCACCGGATACACCCCGAAGATATCATTAAATTTTATATTCTATCGATGAGAATGTTTTTATAAGAATTTATGGTGAATTTTGTAAAGCTCTATGCCAAAGTGGAACGATCACATCGCTTGACTATAAATTCAACTGTATGACTGTACCTTATTTTCAGGGTTTTATTTGGGAGTTATGTTTTCTGTTTATCAGAGAAATTTAAAAACTACGATGGGGAGAATGAGCATCACGAGTGTTTTTTTTTTAATTTCTATCATACCTACATATCTTTTGAATTAAGAAAGTCCTCTCCAGGGTACCTATATATTCACGGTTGAGTGGGTCCCACAATTATGTCTGTCTGTCTGTCTGTCCGTCTGTACCTCGACCTACAGCCTAAACTACTGAAGCGATTTTCTTCAAACTTTGGACATAAGGTTTCGGGGAGATTGCCTAGAGGGCAAATCAAATTTTTTTTTAGCTCCAAAAATAACGGTACCTGTCATAGTACCGTTTAGACAACATTTTTATCTCGAAAACGGCACTAACGATTTATGATATCTAGGATAGCATCTTCAGTTTTAGGATCAAACTTCTTTTTTGGCTTATTTTATCAATTCAAATAACGAATTTCAGGCTCTTTTTATATTTTTACATGTGACTACAATCGACAGTAGGTAGTCGGGTATTTTTTTTTCGTTTTTCATCAAATCTTGGAAAATTGTTCTGAAAATGGTGCATTTAGTTCGAGCTAGGTGATCTATTAAGTAATCAAAAAGATTTGAGTCGAAAACTCTAATGGTTTTTGAGAAAAATGCAATTAAATTAGCGAACATGGATCTCTATGAAAATTATTTTTTTTTGTTTTTCATCCTCATCAGAATGAAAAAAATACTTCTATATGGCTATTTTTTCCAAATTTTGCCAAAACTCAAAATAGTTTTTCAAAACACATAGACGACATCATTTGCGACCAGAATACGTTCAAATCATAAAAATCCAGTGAGAACTTTTGAAATGCGAGCTTGACAAAAGCAGCCCTCACAAAAATTTCCTATGATTTTCCTTGAAATTCCTATAAGTGCCAGACACAAACGGTTATAATTTCAGTTCTGCTAACTTGATTTTGATGATTCAAACGTTCCCTATTCGTAAATCTATTCTTCTATATGTTTCTCTATAAAAATAAAAATAAAAAAAAGAAATGAGAAAAAATCTCAAAACTGACTAGTTTCGTGAGTAAAATGCCTCAGAATGAAAAAAAAAATACTTCTATATGGCTATTTTTTCCAAATTTTGTCAAAACTCAAAATAGTTTTTCAAAACACATAGACGACATCATTTGCGACCAGAATACGTTCAAATCATAAAAATCCAGTAAGAACTTTTGAAATGCGAGCTTGACAAAAGCAGCCCTCACAAAAATTTCCTACGGTTTTCCTTGAAATTCCTAGAAGTGCCAGACACAAACGGTTATAATTTCAGTTCTACTTACTTGATTTTGATGATTCAAACGTTCCCTAGTCGTAAATCCATTCTTCTATATGTTTCTCTATAAAAATAAAAATAAAAAAAAGAAATGAGAAAAAATCCCAAAATTGACTAGTTTCGTGAGTAAAATGCCTAAGAATGAAAAAAAAATACTTCTATATGGCTATTTTTTTCAAATTTTGCCAAAACTCAAAACAGCTTTTCAAAACATATAGATGACATCATTTGCGACTAGAATATGTCTAAATCATACAAATCCAGTGAGAACTTTTGAAATGCGAGCTTGACAAAAGCAGCCCTCACAAAAATTTCCTACGATTTTCCTTGAAATTCCTAGAAGTGCCAGACACAAACGGTTATAATTTCAGTTCTACTTACTTGATTTTGATGATTCAAACGTTCCCTATTCGTAAATCCATTCTTCTATATGTTTCTCTATAAAAATAAAAATAAAAAAAAGAAATGAGAAAAAATCCCAAAACTGACTAGTTTCGTGAGTAAAATGCCTCAGAATGAAAAAAAAAAATACTTCTATAGGCCTTTTTTTTTTCCAAATTTTGTCAAAACTCAAAACAGTTTTTCAAAACACATAGACGACATCATTTGCGACCAGAATACGTTCAAATCATAAAAATCCAGTGAGAACTTTTGAAATGCGAGCTTGACAAAAGCAGCCCTCACCAAAATTTCCTACGATTTTCCTTGAAATTCCTAGAAGTGCCAGACACAAACGTTATAATTTCAGTTCTACTTACTTGATTTTGATGATTCAAACGTTCCTTAGTCGTAAATCCATTCTTCTATATGTTTCTCTATAAAAATAAAAATAAAAAAAAGAAATGAGAAAAAATCCCAAAATTGACTAGTTTCGTGAGTAAAATGCCTAAGAATGAAAAAAAAATACTTCTATATGGCTATTTTTTCCAAATTTTGCCAAAACTCAAAATAGTTTTTTAAAACACATAGATGACATCATTTTCGACTAGAATACGTTCAAATCATAAAAATCCAGTGAGAACTTTTGAAATGCGAGCTTGACAAAAGCAGCCCTCACAAAAATTTCCTACGATTTTCCTTGAAATTCCTAGAAGTGCCAGACACAAACGGTTATAATTTCAGTTCTACTTACTTGATTTTGATGATTCAAACGTTCCCTATTCGTGAATCCATTCTTCTATATGTTTCTCTATAAAAATAAAAATAAAAAAAAGAAATGAGAAAAAATCCCAAAACTGACTAGTTTCGTGAGTAAAATGCCTCAGAATGAAAAAAAAAAATACTTCTATAGGGCTTTTTTTTCCAAATTTTGTCAAAACTCAAAATAGTTTTTCAAAACACATAGACGACATCATTTGCGACCAGAATACGTTCAAATCATAAAAATCCAGTGAGAACTTTTGAAATGCGAGCTTGACAAAAGCAGCCCTCACCAAAATTTCCTACGATTTTCCTTGAAATTCCTAGAAGTGCCAGACACAAACGTTATAATTTCAGTTCTACTTACTTGATTTTGATGATTCAAACGTTCCTTTGTCGTAAATCCATTCTTCTATGTGTTTCTCTATAAAAATAAAAATAAAAAAAAGAAATGAGAAAAAATCCCAAAATTGACTAGTTTCGTTAGTAAAATGCCTCAGAATGAAAAAAATACTTTTATATGGCTATTTTTTCAAATAAAATTTTTGTCTTTTCGGCATCTCTCATAGGACCAAAAAAATGACCCGCAACTAGGACCAGAGATATTTTTTACTTTGAGCATTCACAAAACAATCAAAAAAATCGTCAATTAAATATTCTATTATCTGATTTATTATCCCTAAATTTTATTTTGTCTCCATAGGAGGCGCAGAGCACAATTGTTTATCCATTTGTTATAAACAATTTAGTAAATAAAATACAAAAACAGTAAAAATATTAAATTGTGATTCCAATACCGTCAAAATCGGTTCATTAGATCGGAAGATTAAAGTGTTTATAATAAGTAGGTACCTACTATTAAGAACTTCGATTGCCCCTAAATCCTAATTTTTTTGGGATTTCAGCAGATAATGTCAAAAACTATCAGAATATGCACAAACGGTGAAAAATATTGACCTTCACGTTTTGGCGGTCCGTTTCAGAAATTCTGAACCAGTTACACAAACACAAATGCATTCACACAGGGTTGGAGTGAAGGTGGACGGCTACTACGGGCGCCGAAAGGAAAAGTTATTGGGAGCATAATATACATATGAACATATTGCTATTACAAAAATAGAAAGAGATTAGCTCGACAGAGGCGCAACAATCGAATGTTGTTCATAATCGACACCATGTCAGTTTCATTCAAATTAAACGACACATCAATTTTTGTTTTAACTAGAAGCTATTCGGATGTAAAACGACAAGTCGAAGATATTTTTGTATTTGACAAATTTTTTGAATAACTTCATTATGGAAATAGAATTTAAATGATGTTTAATATTATGAATCAGCACTGTCTTATTGAACTGCCGCCACATGATTATTTAGCAATATAAATTGTTAAAATGAAGTAATAAATATTTCCTACAAATATGCGCTATGCTAAATTTCACCCCGGTCTTCCAAAACACGTCAAAATATTCATTTCAATCTTGACAACAAAAAATCATTTTTGTTCGGAAGTCGGAATAGAAAATTAATATGAGGGCAAATTCCTAAATGTAAAACTTGCGCAAATTATGCTAAGCAAACAGTCCCAAAATGCAACGTAAACATCTCTGCTAAGCAGATTGTCCCTGAATGTAGAAGATTTTATTTTAATGGCAAATGGAAATGTATTTGTGCAAATGTCAAAAATATCTTGCGCACTTCACTTGCTTTTGACATTTGCTTTGGAAATGTTGCAAATGTTTAGGAATTTGTCCTTACTTTTTCAACATTCCAAAACATCGTCCAAAACAAAAGCTTTTAAGCTTTCGTAATTGAATCAGATTTTTACTCCCTCCTTAATCGAAACTATGCGAACGGACTTGAACCGTCCTCTGTCACATTTTTATAATCTGTTACTAGGTTTGTTCGTTGAGCCCTGAAGTCACCCTGGGGTCGCCCTAAAGCGTTTTTTGAAAAACCTGAACTCACCCTGACAATGAAATTCTGTGTGTTTGAGACCTGGGGTCGCCCTGAACTTGCCCTAAAGTAGAACTAGGTTTTTTGCTGTGACGAGTTGGGGTAAAGAATAAACTGTCAAAGTGACACGAGTTTGAAGCATTTGTTTTGCTGTGGATTTTATCGACTGTAACGGGTCAATCCGTACAAATTTCAATTTAAACTACTACAGCACAGAGTACAAAATTCATATTTTTCTGGTATGAATATCAAAGAGACAGTTGACAACCCTTAAGTGTTTTTTGAGAACTGAAAAACCCAAGCACAGAGTACAAAATTCATATTTTTCTGGTATGAATATCAAAGAGACAGTTGACAACCCTTAAGTGTTTTTTGAGAACTGAAAAACCCAAGTTTTTTTGACAACTCTTGGGTCTGTCAAGAAAACCTGGGTCAACCCTGGGTAATGTTCAACGAACAAACCTACTATCCCGCTTCTGCTATTGTATGCAAAATTCAGACTTACATATACATATTGCTTTTCTAAGTTTCTAGAAGTTAACAAATTGTTTTTACAATATTGTTGGTTAAAACAAAAAAAAGATACTTATTCATCTCATCTCGGCTCGTTAACACATTCAAACTCCTATGTATCGCGGTTTCTGAATTCACTGACATGACTTTGATTTGATCAGGACCAGGAGAGATCTGGTATGACTCTCTTAAGTAAGAGTTAAGATATGTATTCGAATTTATTGGAAAAAGTTTAGTGGCTTTCAGTTTAACTTCATCTTCAATACTGGAAGCAGCTTCCTAATAACTTAATTCTGTTGACGTTTCTAATTTTTCGAGGTAGTTTTTTTTGTTTGTTGATTTGTTTAAGTTCATCCATAAAATAATATTACAAAGTCAGATCATTACATTAAGGCCATTTTAGAATCATTCGTTCATCATCAAAATCAATATATTTTCGGTTACTAGTTTGCAAAGAATAAGAATGCATCGGAATAATAATAATAATACTCCAAGCTCTTTCATTACTCATACCATGAGAGAAAGAAGACATTTGGAAGGAATTGGTCCCGTCACTTGTTCTCCAAACATCAGGGCTTGGAATCATTGGAATAATCCCGTCACTTTTTCTCCAAACATCAGGGCTTGGTATCCAATTTATCGGGATACACCACCAACTTATGACGAGGTAATGATGGAGATGCAAACTTTATCACAACCACTACCGAGTGGCGAACAAGTTCCAGAAATATTGGTTGAACCATCGACGTCATCATCTAATGAGACTACAGGGTTGCAAACCGTTGTAGAAATACAACCATTGGTTCATAATGAAGGGCATCACGAAGTCGAAGTAATTCCGGCCATATTGGATCAGCAACGACGCCGACGCCCACCATCACCAATAAAAAATTGCGAATGCAAATTGTTTCAACTAATTTATTTTGGTACTCTGGTTTTGCTGATTCTTGGAATGTTGATATTGGTGTTTTCATTGAGACGAGGCTGATTGCATTATTAAAGACATATACAATATACATATCTTTAATTTTTTTTATTAAATACATACCTATCAATTTTACAAATTTTAATCAACTATTTACAAAATATATATTACTCCAAGGCTGTGAAGAAGACTTTACTTTTTTTGTAATAATATTGTATTTAATAATAATTCAATAAATAAATACTATTCCAAGCTGAATGGCTCATGAAAAAATCTTTTGTTTGATGATCATGGCTTTAGAAGAAAGTGGTTAGAAATGGTTGAATCAAAAACTGGATATAGGTAGGAACTAGTGCAGTCAAAAGAGACAAAAATATCTACAAAAAGGCAAAATTATCGAACTTATGAATTAGTAAGTTCCACTTGAGTAGTTGATAATTTGTTTGATGGTTTCATACAAAATTCCTCGGGTGTGGCTTTCCAATCCTTCATGATTCTTCGGTAAATTTTTTAAAAATTTCCTACTGGGCAGTACAGTTACATACATACATACTTCCAATATAAAGTTTCCAACTTTATGTGAAATACATTTTTCCCAAATAAAACTGGAATTTAGGTACAGTCATACAGCAAGAAATTAGTGGTCAAGCGATGTGATCGTTATGTAAACATCCTTTTCGGTATAGGACTGTATAAGTTCAATGTTTAACTAGGGCTGGCAGGAAGACTAAGCCGAGACGATTTGAAGTCTCGTTCTAGTCTCGCCAAAATCAAAAAAAAAAAATCAGTTTAGTCTCAATGAATCAATTCGTCTCTGCCCAAAAAATCTCGATCTCTCGTGACGTGATCGTCACGATCTCGTCTCGTCTCGATCTAATCTCGATCATATCGACCCGTCTCGGCCGGAAAAATACTTTTTCGTCTCGTTCTCATCTTGGGTACCGCGACCAGTCCTATGTGTGATTTTTTATTTATTTTATTTTATTTTATTTTATTTTCAAAGGATACAATATAAATAAATTTACATTGTCCGGGTTATAACGCCGGGGTATACTATGCCCATATGGCGGTTACTGATAATATATTTTTCTTAAGGTTTATATATTAATATTTCAAATACATATATTTTTAAATATATAAGTTAAATATATACATAAATTATTATTTTTTATTTACAATTTTTAATATTAAATAAGTATAATGAATTTATTAATTTATTACATGAGTAGTTGTTACATTAGTAGAGTGTGTAAAGATAATGATATTATATTTTAAATTTGAACTTTATGCTTTGCTAATAGCGGAAACAATTTTGAAGTACTGGGATGTGCTGAAGGATCTAATAATTGTTTGATGCTGGGAACATTTCCCCTGAAATGTTCCTTTGTTATTCTGCAGCATTGCAAAATATGTTTAACTGTTAGTAGTTCTCTGCAAAAGTTGCATAATGGAGGGTCTTCTTTTTTAAAGAGATGCGATTTGTTAAACATTGTGTGGCCTAGTCTCAATCGTGAAATCTGTACTGCTTGAGATCGGTTTAAGTTTTTGTTATAAGTTACAGGTGATAAATTTGGCTTGTGTGTTCTCAGAAAAGATTTTGATTGATTCCAACGATTCTCTGAATCCTCTTGAATAAGCTTAAAAGAATGAATCCATATGGATTTTGCAAATGGTGGTATTTTGTATTCTAGAGGCATTATAGTTGCTTGGCGTGCACCAGCGTCTGCTTTTTCATTCCCTGGAATTCCTACATGTCCTGGTGACCATATTAAATGAATACGTGGACATTCTGAGCAGAGATAGGCTCTTAGAGCTTGAATGATTGGCACCTGATTTTTGTTGTTTTTAATAGCCAGGATTGCGCTGAGAGAGTCACTACAGATAGCTGTTTTGACAGTTGAATTTAGGGCATATTTGAACGCCTCCACTAATGCCATTACTTCACCAGTATACGAATTTTGATCAGGGGTGATAAGTTGTTGGAGTAAAACTTTGTTGTTGGTACTGTCAAGCCTATAAACGCAGTATCCGGTTACACCATCTTTACAGGATGCGTCTGTGTATAGAACGCAACCAAAATTGCCAGTTTCTATGATTTCAGCAAACTTTTGTCTAAAAACTTCATTTGGTGTGCTTTCTTTTGAAGATTCTCTTAAAGAAATATCTATAAGATATTTAGGAAACAGCCAAGGAGGAGTTTGGTCATCATAATTGTGAATTTCAGGTATGTTTATTTTCGAAGCTTTGATGTTGCGAATTGAACTGAAGATGGCACTTTTGTTCTTTGAGGTTTCGACTTGAAACCAACCTGATTTGCAAATATCATGCAGAGCATGCTTTGTATTTACAATACTTTTAGAAAAAAGTTTATTTTGCGCTATAACTTTCATATTTGTAAAGCCTGAGATATTAGCCTCGGCAAGTAAAGCTTCGATGGGAGTCGAAGCTAATGCTCCCAAAGCAGTTCTAAGCACAGCATTTATTTTTACTTGCACCTTCTGGTCGTTTTGCTTAGTCCAATGAGAGTATACAGTAAAGCCATGTTGAATAGCTCCTCTTAAAAGCGTTTTTGCTATATCGATTGCAGTGTTCATGTGAGGTCCCTTGTACTTACTGCAAATTATTTTAAGCAAGTTATTTGTTTTACCGATCTTTTGCGATATAATTTTTTCATGAGAATGCCATTTCCAAGTTTTAGTACAGACTAGTCCTAGAATTTTGGCTTTGTTGAGAAGAGAAATGCTAGTAAGCCCAATATTTATATCAGTGTTCGTACAATTGTGTTTTCTACAAACATGTAATGCATCCATTTTATTTATTGGCATTTTTGCTCCAGATTCATAACACCATTCAAGTGCTTTTGATACTGTAGAGTTTAAAGTGTTTTTGACTTCATCTGGTTTTCCCGATGCTAAGACGAAAATATTGTCAGCATAGGTAAGTATGGTTTTTGTCTGTACCAGCTCAGACTGAAGTGTTTCAAGGAGTGGATTAACATAAGCGTTATATAACACGGTAGAGATTGGTGAACCTTGCGGAATTCCATTTTGGATGGAAGTAGTAGTTGAAAGGTGTCCGTTTATCTTCACGATGATTGTTCTATTTGACATAAAAGAAGAAATTACCTGAAGTAGTTGCTTGTCGATTCCCCAGTTTTTTAATTGATTGATCACTCCATAAGTAGTAACCCTTTCAAACGCTTTCTCCAAATCCATGGACAAAAGAACAGAGTGGTGACGTAAGGCTAACTCTGCGTGCACTGCGTGGTCTAGCATGTGAAGCAAAGTGTGGGTGCCTCTTCCTGGTCTAAAGCCGTGTTGACCGCTGTTGAGATGCTTTTCTTGAGTCCATTTAAGCCTGTTCCCTATTATTTTCTCGAATAATTTGGACAGTACTGAAAGAAGGGATATTGGACGGTAGCTGTCTAAGGAGTTCTGGTTCCCATTGGGCTTTGGAATCGGAATTAAATGAGCTTTCTTCCATTCATGCGGATAAACACCTTCTTTCAAAATATTATTGTATATATATATTGAATAATTTGTTTCAAAAAAAAATCTAAACTTGCCATTATCCGAATTTGTTTTTTCGCACATTGCATTTAAATAAAATTCCGTTAGAAGAATTTTTATGATGAACGGAATTGTACTTGGGTAAGTTGCCGGAAATTTTGTGTTCAATTTTTTTTTAAACCTTGTATAAAGTTCTTTCCAAAAAATATGTTTTCGACAAAGTAATGACGTTGATTTTTTTTCGAAATGGTGGATGCTAATGACTTCCGTTGAACGATATCTTTGATTTCTGATTTTCTCAAAAATGATTTATTTTCATATATAAAGTCACAGTTACATGAAACACTAGAATGTAGGAGTTACAGTTTTACAGTTGAATTTAGTAGTCAAGCAATGTGACTATTTGACTTTGGGATAGAGCTTTACAAAATTCACCGGAAATGGTAATGTAAACATTTTCATAGATACATGACATCGTAGTTTTTGAGAAGTGATCGGTGAAGAGGGGGACTTCTTTTCGAACGAATTAAGTAAACAAAAATTATACTTTGAACGCAGATTCAGTTAAATTTTTGCTTACATTTAATTTACCATCATTGGCGTTAGATAGAAGAAAGCCCTCCTGCTCCATCGATGACCCCTCAAAATGGATGATGTCATCAAATCGATGAGAATGTTTATATTCGAATTTCCGATAATTTTTGTAAAGATGTAAGTATCTTAAATTTGAACGATCAATTTAAGGGAATAAAATTAAAGAATATTTTAATGGAAGCATAGATTGGTCATTGACATATCTGCTAACCACTAAGGATTTTGACTTTTGCCATCGAAAATGAACTGTCGAATTTTTTTAACCGATCGAGAAATTTGAAAAACAAATGCATTAATTTTAACTTAAGTTTGTATAAAAAACATTATTAAACAAAAATTCTGATTTACAGTCAGTTGTTATCAACATAAATTATTTACTATGGTTTAATATTCAGCAAAAAAAAAGTAAAATTTTGAAAGCGTTTTTATTCAAAAACATTTTAAACATTATCTTGTGTGATTTAAAATCCGTTAAAACAAAATATATCAGTATCAGATACAGAGGACTCTAGGAAAAAGAAAGCTTTAGTATTGGTGCATTAGGCCCAATAATGCATAGTATTTAAAATTCATAATTGGGCGCAATGTACCAAAACTATGGTTTTTTAAAGCAACGTCACTTTACTTCTTTTTATAAAAATTATAATTCTTTTCATGTTTTTGTAAATTTTGAATGCATTTACAATCACCTAGTTATAGTTTATAGTAGTGAAACAAAAAAAAATTAAATTCATAAACTAACCTACTTTCACCATTTTATTTAATTACCAACTCCGAGTTACAAATTTGTATTTTTAAGAATTGTTTTTTAAGTGAATTGTGAATAAGTGAAAAGTGATTATAAAAAAAAACTAAAATCTTGATGTCATTGTTCATAGCAGATTGTGATCATTTGAACAAAACCCCAATCTGTTATGGACGATGCGTCAATATTTTATGTTCAGTCAACGCTAATTTCATAAAACGTTATTATTTTGTTTTTATTTTTAATTAAGAACGGGATAATATGAGATACATGTACTTATACGCCCTTCAATTTTATATTTTAAATTCATTAGAAGCAAACATATATTTCAGTTATTGCTGATACTTTGATTTTGTTGTTGATATCTTTTCTTTTTATTACATGTCCCAAACTGTCCCAGGGCTATCCAAAGCTGCCCACCAACTGTCATTAGGACCGGTATTCCGGCATTCAAATTCAAAAAGTGGTGAGTTATTGATTAATTAGAAAATTATCCAGAACTCTCTCTCGCGTACTTCTATCATCGAACTAGAGGATGTATAGTACCGGTATATGTTTCTCGTTTATGTAATGTTTGAAATTCATAGAACGGGCTGCATGTACCGTTCCTATATATTTCAGCAACAAATTAGGTTCGTGGAATAATCCCAGAAAAACCATTTTTTAAATATTTAATTGTTTTATTTAAAAATGTTTTTGGAGTGTCGCAATTTTTTTTAAAGAAAGAATCTACCAAATGTTAAGTGGAGCAAAAAAAGCTGTAGCATTGATGTGTGTTTGAGCTACTCTGTTACGTTTTAAAATCATAGTGGTTCTACACACATCTATATTACGGTTTAATATTCAGCACCAGAAATAATGTGTGCTATTTATTTAAAAATAAATTTAAACACTGTTATTGTTATTTTGACCATATTTACGACTATCCAGGCATAGTTTAATTTTATTTAAGCATTTCTTCGGTTTGTTGTATTTGTTTAACTAATTAAAAAAAATTGTATTTTTGAGAATAAGTGAATTGTGAATAAGTGAAAAGTGATTATAAAAAAAAACTAAAATCTTGATGCACCGCTTGTGGCAGATTGTGATCATTTGAATAAAACCCCAATCTGTTATGAATGGTGCGTCAATATTTTATGTTCAGTCAACGCTAATTTCATAAAACGTTATTATTTTGTTTTTATTTTTAATTAAGAACGGGATAATATGAGATACATGTACTTATACGCCCTTCAATTTTATATTTTAAATTCATTAGAAGCAAACATATATTTCAGTTATTGCTGATACTTTGATTTTGTTGTTGATATCTTTTCTTTTTATTACATGTCCCAAACTGTCCCAGGGCTATCCAAAGCTGCCCACCAACTGTCATTAGGACCGGTATTCCGGCATTCAAATTCAAAAAGTGGTGAGTTATTGATTAATTAGAAAATTATCCAGAATTCTCTCTCACGTACTTCTATCATCGAACTAGAGGATGTATAGTACCGGTATATGTTTCTCGTTTATGTAATGTTTGAAATTCATAGAACGGGCTGCATGTACCGTTCCTATATATTTCAGCAACAAATTAGGTTCGTGGAATAATCCCAGAAAAACCATTTTTTAAATATTTAATTGTTTTATTTAAAAATGTTTTTGGAGTGTCGCAATTTTTTTTAAAGAAAGAATCTACCAAATGTTAAGTGGAGCAAAAAAAGCTGTAGCATTGATGTGTGTTTGAGCTACTCTGTTACGTTTTAAAATCATAGTGGTTCTACACACATCTATATTACGGTTTAATATTCAGCACCAGAAATAATGTGTGATATTTATTTAAAAATAAATTTAAACACTGTTATTGTTATTTTGACCATATTTACGACTATCCAGGCATAGTTTAATTTTATTTAAGCATTTGTTCGGTTTGTTGTATTTGCTTAACTAATTAAAAAATTTGTATTTTTGAGAATAAGTGAATTTTGAATAAGTGAAAAGTGATTATAAAAAAAAACTAAAATCTTGATGCACCGCTTGTGGCAGATTGTGATCATTTGAATAAAACCCCAATCTGTTATGAATGGTGCGTCAATATTTTATGTTCAGTCAACGTTATTGTTTATCATAAAACGACAAAAGATGGTAAAATGTTTTTTTTTTTCAAATTCTAGGAATATTTGGGTCACCAAATTTCAAATACGTTGAGGTATTTTGAAAATATTATTATTAGAAAATTATTACTTAAATCTTATTGCGCTTGTGTGTCATGAAAATCATAAGTACAATATGGTTTGTGTGATATTTTGCTTACAATCCAAATTAAACAAATTTTTTTATTTCAAATCCTTACAGACAAATAGGAGAATGTATGTATGTGACATTTAAAACTCATAAGAAAGGTGAAACATATTAGATATTTTGAAAATGTTTTAAAAGTGTCTGTAAAATATTTTAAATCAGTGTTCTAATATTAATTTCGTTTAAAGTTCGATAGGATTGTTTTGGGAATTCATTATTTGGAAAATAATTTTTTTTTTCTTTTGTATCAAAACTTGGCACTTATTAAATGGGATTTAAATACCTAGGTATATTTATATAACATCAATAGTTGTCCTTGGAGAAGAACTTCCTCACTTTTTTTTTAGGTAGATAAGTCAATGTCACTGAAATATCTAAAAAAGAACAAATTCGTAGGTCTTGGATTTTAGAAATAGAACCAAAGACTCAGGTGGCTTTCTTTAACAGTGCCTCTGAAAAGATTCTGAAAAGCAAATTTCTGTCATTCTGACACCAATCGAAAAAGCCATTCCCTTACAATTAGCTGTGATCGAAGGCCTACTTCACTTTTAAATGTAAGTAGGTACTACGTCTATCTAATAAATATTGAAAATGTACCATGCGCGATGTACCTGGCTGCGTTGTCTCATTTACCTTCCATTGGGTTGATAATGAAACAAAGAAGAGGGGACTGTGACAAAAACACAGTGGTTGGAAACAGGAACAGGAGGTAGCCCGAAACCAGACATCCAAATCCAATCCAAAGTGTATAATGGTGGAAGGGGATTGGTGTTGCGTCGCGTCATGATCGTGATCGTGATAATTGTTTATTTGAATTTTCTTTTGATGTTCGTTGTTTGATTGGCAACCAAGCGGAAAGCTATTAAAAATGGCGACCATCAAACTCATACCAGTTGGTTTTTGTTGTTGACAGCTCAGAAGCTCAGGAGCACAGGTATATATTTATGCTGCAATAGTTTACGGCGAACAACAACAAAAATTCTCAACCGATATTTTTAAGATTTACAAAACAATATTACAATGACGGACTGATTGACTCGGGATCGCGAGGTGGTTCAATTTCTTCCACTTGGTTAATCCAACAAAATGTCGAAGATAAACATTTTTTTCGACATAATTTTTTTGTTAAATTATATTTTAAGCCTTTTTTCCCACCAAATCATTTTTTGGGAAATATGTAGGTACCTATCTTCGGGCTTTTTTTTTTGCAAATTTTTTTTTAACTTGTATAAAATAAAATCCACTTGGTTGTTCCAACAATTTTTTTTTATGGCAGATCATTTTATTTTTGGATTTTTTTTTCATAGACATTTCAAAAAGTCCTTCGAAAATTTCCAATAGAATGTCAAACAACAAAGCATCTTAAATTTTTTATATAACTGTTATTTTTATTAGTTTCATATACATATACATATAGGTACAATATATTCATATGTCAGTTTAGGCAAAAAAAAAAAACTAAAGAAATATATATTTATTTTGAAATAAGAAAAAAATCAGGGAGTCAGACAGTCAGAAAAAAAAGTTATCAAAAGAAAATTCTTCAAAACGAAAATAATCAATTTCAATATTTAGAAGACATCATATTTTTAGACAACCATCCCGTAAATATGGCTAAAGCCAAAAGCCCAAAAACAACAAGAGAACCTTTAAGGACATCCTTAACGCACCTTGCCTGCTCGTTACTTTGAATATCTTCTTCTATCTGCATTACATGCATTTCGGCACCCGAATAATTATTTAAAAAATCTGCCTCATCAGGATCACTATCATCTCCAATTATAAATTTAGCCAGAGGGGCTTTATTGGCTTGAGTAAAAGGAAATACATCAAATGCATATTTTCTTGGCTTTTTTTCCGAAATGGTTTGCAACGAAAAAGGTTCGATTTCGAAATCAATTCGCTTGATTCTTCTAATTCCTGTTCCCATTTTCAAATCTTTGTCATTGTCAGCGACACTAGTTGACTCATCGATAGGGACCTTGGTGATTGTAAATCTGCCTACGACTGTTGCAGCTGATGAAACAGGAAAATCCCAGAATGATTTTCTTGATAGAGGTACATAACTCAATTCTTCCAAATATTGATAATGTCTTTGAGCCATTTTTATGTATTTCTTTATTTAACAAACAACAAACAACAAACGTTTCAAATTAAATTTCGTTTTTTCAACAAACAACTCGGAGACTAGAGTGATTTGAATTTGAAAGGTAGCTACTCGTATATTAAGCTAGTTAGTTAGTTTGGAACTGTAATTTAGAATAACTCCAATAAAGCCCACACCTTGCAATAAATCGGTGAATTTTATTCTCAAGTGTTGCCAACCATACATCTTGATACGAGTATAGAAAAAAATGCAAGGGAAAAGTCAATTGCATAAGTGAGGTACTTTTTGAAGCTAGAAGAGTGTTAGGAAAAATTATATCTAAATTTGAACTCAACGACTGCGCCATAACGGTTCCCTGACTGTGTTTGACAGTTTTTTAGGCTGAATTATTATTCGCCGTTTATTTTTATTTTTAATTCCGCGGCTCAAAATATTTTTCACTTTTTTCTCATAAAATCAAATTATCAAATTTTTCGTTTTAATGAATTTTATATTTCATGACAATTTTTTTTTCAAAATTCGAAGCTATACAAAATACTTCAACAAAAGATCATTTTATGTATTTGATATACCTAAGTCACTTGACTTTTCCTCAACGCCTTAGCCCTTGACTGGACAAGCGACGGCGACATTTGTTTATTTCTTAAGTGGTCCACTTGGACTAGGCGTCATTCCATGGATAAATTGTAAAATTGTTGGTCTAATTTTGACAGAAATTGCAACCCAACTCAATCACAATCTAATTACTATTCTTCAGTGTTATCTAAAACACAAAATGTCAAAGTATTAATATTTTCGTGTGGGTCCTATTTTCCTTTTGATTATAACACTGGTCAGGTCATATGGATCCCAGCTGGCTGTGAAAAACATTTATGATGACAATTATCGAATTTGAACAGAAACACAAAAGTAAGTGGAGGAGGAGGAGGAGGAGGCAGACAAAATTTGTTTTATTTTTTGATCAGTTTTAATGAGTCCTTTTCTTGTTGATCATACTCATACCTATACCTAAAAAGAAAATGTTCCCAAAAAAAAATCTGGCAATCCCAACATGTTTGAGAAAATGCAATCGCAATCGCAAGCAACAGCTGTGATTGTTCATTTATCTTAAAAATGAATCTTCTCTTTACAGTGGGTGAATCATTGACGATCGTTGCAAAGTATGCGTTCTATTATAATCGTAGCGTTAGCGTTATAGAGAAAGAAACCTTATAGTTGGGTTAATTGGGTGGTTTCGAATTTCAAACAACCGATGAGGTATGAAATTAACAGAACGAATAACAAAAGCAGCTTTCAATTAAAACGGCCAAACCCAGTTGTAGGTATGACGTATGTAAGTTATTATGTTATGTAGTAGCTACCTGTCTTTTTGAAGAAGAGATAAACGAAATTGAAAAAAAATTGTGATTGTACATGTATTAAAATTTAAAGGAGGTTTTAGAATTTAGATTACAGTTATTCCAGGAAAATTAGCAAAACAGATGGAAAAGTGGTGACAAGTTAACGATCGTTTATTAAATTTTAGAGCTTTTTTTTTGAACTGCCAAAAGTTAAGTCGAAAAAATGTTCTTCCAAATAAAGAATTCTTGAAAGAAAATGCCGAAAACAAAATTTTAATGATCAGGAATTCTTATCTTGTAGATTTTTGTAGAACATTGTCCAAAAAAAAACATTTCAAAAAGTGTCAAATAAATAATTTGTTGAAAAAATATAATTTCAAATATGATTCGTCAAGAAATAAATTGTGAAAAAAAGGTCGAAAAAATGTTTCCCTATAAGAAATGGTTTGAAAAAAAGGCAAAACAAAAAGAATTTCTGCAAAAATAACTTTACAACTAAAAAATTTGTCAAAAAAGTAATTTTAAAAAAATTGTTGGAAAACCCAAGTGATGGAGAATTGAACCGCCAGCCATACGATCACTGTTGCGGTGCGGATATCTATTTATTATGACTATGAGTGTTCTCATTTCTTTGAATTCCTAATTTGTTTTCCATATTTATGCTGGACCTCCACAATTGATACAATCCATTTCAGTAGCAAATCTTCTATGGTTGGACCTCTGGTTTGAGCAGCCGATGGACCTGCCGCTTCCGCTGATACGGAATTCAATCAAAGGAATACGTCTTGCTGCTTGCTGTTAAATTGACTAGAGCATATTAATTTTGGTATTTTATTGAGATTTCTTTTTCACTCATAAGCTTTGTCAAACGAATAAAAAAAATTATCTCGATTATGACTATGAGTGATATGTTTACGGGACACCGCATCGACCACGCTGATTGGGTGATTGGGACTGCCGCTCCCCTTTCCATTCAGAAAAAAAGTAAATTTTGAAATCACTCATAATTTTTTCCTCGAGCCGCATTTCACACCAGGAGTTTTTTCCTCTTCAATGTAAATAAATTCTACAGCAGTCATAGCCATTTTCTTCATTTCTTCAAAACCTTCATTTCACTGCGATGTGCATATATCTAGGTACCTACCTACTTATGTAATAATTTCCTAAGTTACATAAAACACATAAACTGTATATTTTCTCTCGCTCATAATGAAGCACTTCACTTCGTTTCGATTTGTATTGAAGATCTTCGTTCTCATCCTGATCTTCATTTTAATCTCATGCCATCGATGAAGAGATTTCACACTCAACTGTTTGCTTTCTACGTTAGTGTGTGTGTTCAAAAAAAGAAAAGGTTCAATCGATCTCCCATCGAACGAAAATCAATATTGTGCCAACCATCGAATAGTAAACATTGTTTCTCACAAAAGTGTTCGAATAAAATAAAAATTTCTTCAGTTAAAAAAATATTTTTGAATAATTTTTTAAAAATAAAAATAGGAAAAATAATTTCCATTGCTCAGTTGGTCCGCTTCGGGTTCCAAGGAATTTTCCAAACAGAAATAAAAATATTCGATTAACACTCTTATAGTTTTAAATTTTATTAAATTTTATTTTTCAGTGCTGAAACAACTAAAGCATACTTCTAAAGCTCTGTGTACTGTGGTATTCAAATAAATATGCTATTGAATGTAATATTTTAAATTCATCAATTGCAACATGTTTTAGTATTGGGTTTAATATTCAAGCGCAAAAATATAGTCAATTATTTTTTATTAGCCTCAGAATAGGTTTTCTTTTTATTTTCAAAGTGATAGTGTGTTTTTTTTTAAATATGTATGTGCCAAATTTTTAAAATATACCAGTTTGATTATTACTCAAATTATTTGTTCCTTATGTGTCATTAAAATCATATCGAACATTTAATTTGTGTGATAATTTATCAAATAATTAACCTTTTTTTTTTGATCACTTAATTTTTGTTTCAGGAGTGAATTTCAATTAAAAACTCATTAATAATTTGCTAAAATTAGTAATAAAATTTTTATGGTGCTTTATTATTACTCAAATTTTTTGTTCCTTGTGTGCAGTCGAAATTATAGGAACATTTAATGTGAGTTTTAATTTAACATACAATCCAACATCAAGAGATAAAAAAAAAAAATATTCAAAATCATGGTCTTTTTTATATTTAAAATATTTTAATAAAAACAAATTAATAATGTACGAAATTTTTTTAAATAAAAATAAAAATATTTCAAAAACAAAATGGTAATAGAAAGCTATTACTGTATGTTTCTCGTTTATGTAAAATTCTAAATTCATAAAGGGAGGCATAAACCGTTACCATAGTTTTATATTAACCGTTTTTAATATTAAATTTTTTTTATTTCAAAAAATGTTTAAAGTGTCTGAAAAATATTTTAAATTAGTGTTTTACGTTGGATTTTTTAAATTATATTTGGAGTAAAAGCGAGCTATTGTATTGATGCATGTTGATTGGCTGTGGTGTAGTTGAAATTCATAGCTGAGCAGCCTGCATTAATATTATGGTTTGACAGTGAACCGCAAAATAGTGTTTATTAATTTAAAGTGTTTTAAAAATACATATACCTAAATTTAAAAATTGTCGCTTATGTGATAGTTTTAACTCATAGTCGAGGAGCATGTTCAACTTCTATAGTTTAAAATTTAGCAACAAATAAATTAGCATTAGATAAACTGTTTGTTGGAAATGTTGTATTTGAAAATTATTTCGTAAAATTTTTATTTTTTTAAATTAAAATTAAAGTCCGTGGTATATGCCATTTTCAATCAATTTTTTTTCCACTTTTTGGCAAAATAAAAATAAACATTGGTGGAATAAAAATTTGAAAACAATTGAGAAAATTGAAGCCTTACAACCAACTAGTAGTAACTCTCGTTAGTCTTAATAAGAATTTATTCATTATTCCTACTTGGTGGAGCTATTGTATTGCCACATTTGGGCTGGATGTGTTGTATTAAAAATTCATAACTAGTCGTGATGTGGCAATATTATGGTTTGACATTCAAACTTTCATTAAATTATCTTTTGCTTTTTTTCACATTTGCAAGTGTTTTGAGATTATATATAAATGTTTTCTAAAAATTTTCACTGGCTATAGTACTGGAATATGTGACTCACTTATGTGATATTCATAAGTGGGGAGCGTGTTCCACTTTTATAGTTTCATATATTTCAGCAACAAATACAATCATCATTTTTTTCTAAAAGTGCTAAGTCATCTTACTAATATGAACAATGACTTTTGCATAACTTAATGAATTTTCCTTTCATAGGTCACCAGAGACTCCTTCAAGTCTCAAATGGATTTGAAGCTTTTGACACCATAATATCCGTTTTACAGATGACTTCTCTGATCTCTAACAAAATGAATTGAGATTTTCACTCTAAAAAGATTTTATCATTTAAAACGTAATTTGCCAATCGTTTAATATTTTTTTTTTTGCTTTCAGGTCAACCATAAAAGCAAATTTCTGTCATTCTGACACCAATCGAAAAAGCCATTCCCTTACAATTAGCTGTGATCGAGGGCCTACTTCTATCTAAGCTGCGTTGTCTCATTTACCTTCCATTGGGTTGCTAATGAAACAAAGAAGAGGGGACTGTGACAAAAACACAGTGGTTGGAAACAGGAACAGGAGGTAGCCCGAAACCAGACATCCAAATCCAATCCAAAGTGTATAATGGTGGAAGGGGATTGGTGTTGCGTCGCGTCATGATCGTGATCGTGATAATTGTTTATTTCAATTTTCTTTTGATGTTTGTTGTTTGATTGGCAACCAGCGGAAAGCTATTAAAAATGGAGACCATCAAACTCGTACCGGTATGACTTGAATCAAGTTGGTTTTTGTTGTTGACAGCTCAGGTATATATTTTTGCTGCAATAGTTTACGGCGAACAACAACAAAACTTCTCAGTTGGTCACCAAATTTACATTATTTCAATAAATTTTATAACTTTTTTGACGCGAACAAATGGCTTGAAGAGCAGAGGAATGAAATTGTCTAAGTGTCTACTATCAGTAATTTTACTTGGGATCAAATCCAACCAAACATAATTTGCAACCATCATTGTCATTCTATCATTCTTCATTGTCTCCAAGATTCGCATATCCCAATATCCAACCTTCGCTGATAAATAAAAAACGGATGAATCATCGAATAACTCTTTACGTAATTCCGTAATATTTAATACGCATAGGGGCTCAAAGAAAATATTTTCCAAGTTTGAAGTCTCTAACTTAATAATAAGACCTTTCAACAATCTCGAACATTTTTTGTTAAAAATTTATTTTCGAGTGAAGTTCTTGAGTATCATTTTCAATGTTTGAGGAAGGATTTTTTTCCCGCCATAGCCCCAATAACTTTCATAGCATTTTACCTTAAAATTCATCGAAATTGTAAAAAAAAACTGATACAAAATTTCCAAAGCTCACAAATATATTTAGGAATACGAGATGAGATCTGGGACACCCTGATGTATGTACATGTATAGGAAATATAGTATTTTGCCCACTCGAGGGTTAGTGGAAAATTTTATCAAACAGGCCCATTAATAATGGAACCATCAAAGTTTGAAAATCATTACCTCCCAAAAGCCACCCAAGGTCTAAAATCGGGCTCTTAGGAGACGTCGACGTTTTGGAACTCGGCCCATAAAGATATAAAAATTATTTTGAGGTTGAATTTCAACGACTTACGGCCAGTTGTACACCAGGCGAGGCCAGCACCGTAAATTTGCAATTGCACTTCCACTTTTAAAATGATGGGTCGCGATATATCCATCTTTCTTCAATCCATTTATTAATATACGAATTTTTTCTTCCTATCTTAGATGAAGGTGATGACGATAAGCATGTGTTGGTCCCATCCCAATTCCCCAACTCAACTCTCCACCGCGCATGCATCTCACAACGATCGTTTCTTTGGAAAATTCTTCAACTACGAAAAGTATCTATTCCATTCTACGAATCGAACTCTCGCTCCTATAGCATTGTGGAATTATTTATATTTGATCAGTTGGAAAACTACTTTTGAGTGCAGCACTTCTTCAATTCTGTCTTCTTCAAGTGAGTTTGCAAAAAAAAAAAACCCTTATTGATTTGTAATAAATTTTTCCTTTTTTTTTCATTCCATTAAAATTAGGCGCATTGATATAAAATGGCATCGAAATTGCAATTATTAAGCAGTTATTATGACGATTTTATCTTCAACTGCACTCGCGTCCTACTATCACGCCGACATGACATGAACCCAACCGATACCGATATTGAAGTAAATAACCCAATTGACCCCGAATCACGAACACCTCAAGCTGAGGGTATTGATAATTATGAAGAAGTTTTATGCGGTATCCTTGAAGAATATCCAGTTATTGATGTCGAATGTCGACAGTTGGAAAGATTCTATTCTACCACGGATTTGGCATCAGTTGTGCTATATATCGACGATGAAATACAAGAATCCCCTCTAGCTGAAGCTGAAGATGGAGGAGCTGCTCAAACTGGAGCTGCTAATGATGGTGATGAAGATCGTCAGCATCAAGATCGACATTTAGAAGCAATTGCATCTGCGACTGATTTGGCATCAGTTGCAATATTACATATCGACGATGAAGTCCAAGGAGCTGCTTCAGCTAATGGCGAAGCTTCTGCATCCGGATTTCATCAAGCTGGCGATGATGTGAATAATGGGACTCGAACTGGGTGTAATAACTACAATGACCATCGTCAGCGAATCATGCCCTTTGCAATTGATGAAGACGAAGAAGCTACGCAAAATACAGACACAGAGTGCATAGACACATTGATCGAACTACTGTGTGCTTTATTTTTACTATGTATTTTCTTTCTTTTGTCGTTGAAGATTTAATTTTATTTTATGTATCCATTATTTCATTGAACCATTTTTATTTTAGCCGACTAAATGAGTGACAAATAACTGTCTTAATAAATAAACCAATAAATAATAAAGTTTTTTCTTTTAAATGGGAAGCAACGAAAGACGCGAAAAATAATTCAAGGTATTCCAGGAGTATTCAAATTTCATAAACAAAAAGTTTTAGTTTATTGGCGACTATAGGTACTAAAGGGCAGGTTTCGAATTCGTAAAAAAAGATCCGAAACAAGAAATTAATAAGACTTGACATTATACATTCTGTCTGTCTTCTATTTGGCATAGAACCAGATTTCGATTTTTGATTTTTTCTCATAAACGATCTTAAAAAACGCAGAAGCTAAATAAAGAAGTCATCCATATGGTTCACTCACCAAAATTAAGAGAAAGAACTTAATTTTTTTCGGTGGTGGGATTACTTGAAAATCGCTGATGAAAAATAAAATTTTCAGTTAACATTCAAAAAAGTATTTTTATAAAAAAAAGTTGGTATGCGTATTTTTAGTACATACACTTAAAACCAAATTTAAAAAAAATATTTATTAGTTTTCAAAATATTGAGTTTAAAAAAAAATTGATTTTTTCAGACAGACAGAATTGTGGGACCCACTTTTTTCGCGTTGTCTATCATCTGAATTATATCTCGAGTTCGATGTTTTGCACGAATCCAAAACTTGAACTATAATACCTATAGTCGCAAGTAAAAATGTGTTCTTTACTCAGAAACAAAACAAAATGTGATCACACATATGTAGGTACTCGTAAGAGCAAGTAAGTGCGACCCAGTTGTTCATTTTATTATGATTGCATCATCGTCATGCCTCTCTGCCCGCTGGCGCTGATTTGTGCACCAAACACCAAACACACACGCAGATTTAGCCAAGATCTTCAGATACTTTTCTCCAAAGAAACTATGTAGGTATACAAAAATCCCTCGAAAATTTCCCATAGACATAGCCTAGCCACACTCGTGGACTCCAACAACAAAGCAACTTGTGTATAACTGTGATTTTTATTAGTTTTATAGATATATGGGTACAATATGTTGATATGTTAGATACAATAAACAATTTATGGGAATATATATTTATATCATATTAAGAAACAAATTGGAACAAAATTATGCCAATACACTTTTATAAATGCAGCCCATAAATACGGCAACAGTTAAAAGCGCAATAATGACAAGAGAGCCCTTAAGGACATCCTTCATGCAATTTGCCTGGTCGTTGACTTGAACCGCTTCCTCTATCTGCATTTCATGAAACTCTTCTGGGGCAGTGCCTGAATACTTTTTGATAACATCCACCTCCTCAGGATCACTATCACCTCCAATTGAAAATTTATCAAGAGGCACTTTATTGCCTTGAGATGATCTGGCAGTCGCACCTGAGATATCAATTGCAACAAATTCATATGGTGGAGTATTTTTTGATGAAAAAGCTTCAATTTGGGAGTTGATTCTCCTAACTTCAGCTTTGACGTCAACAGCTTTAAAATCATTGTCATCATCGATAGAGGGGGTGTTGGTGATGGGTGGGGCTGCTACAGCTGATGATGTTGATGGGACAGGGGGACCCCAAAATGATTGTCTTGCGAGAGGTCGGTTGCGGCGTAATTCAATCACACGGGCAATTTCGTAGCGAACATCGTCTAAGTATTGTTCATATTGGTCCATTTTGATTTTCGTATTTTTATTTAAACAAAAAAGTCAAAATTTTAAATTCGTTTTGTTTTTTAATTTATTTTCACTTAGTCAACAAACAAAGCAGTTAGAGATTTAAGCAGGAAGGTAGGTAGCTATATCTACCTCAAAAGTTACTTTGAAACTGTCATTTAGAAAAAAATTCAAAAGGTAGCAACTAGCAACACTACGATGAATAGATGAATTATAAAAGTGTTACCAGCAAAATAAAGTTGTGAAAAATAATATTTTAAAGAAGAAAATTCGTCATAAAAAAATAAACTTTACGAGGAAACTTCCAAATAGAAATTTTTGAATCGCGAATTTTTTTTTTGACAAAATTTAGTTTGTGAATACATTTTTAAATTTTGTTTTCAAAACATTTTTTATTCTGAATTAATCGTCCTACAAACATAAAAACACTTAGGCCAAAAATTTAATCTGGCAATACTTGTTTTCTGATTCATTGACGAATGACGATCGTTGCACATTGCATTCTATACAAAACAGACTTTGAATGAATCATCGTTATAGAGAAAGAAACCTTAAACTTGAAAGTCGAAGACTCGAAGGGGCTATATGGGAGGTTTAAATAAAATAAACAACCAATGAGGTGAAGTTCATAGAACAAAAACAGCTTCCAATTAAAATAACCAAACCCAGCTGTATGACGTATGAATGGTTATTAACTACATATATAGTGTGATATTGAATGTGATTTAAAGGAGTTTTGAATTATAGCTAGGTATACTCAGGTCCTAGTCAGGGTCATGATAATTGTCGGTTGATAAGGAAGAAAAAGAAGAAGGAAAGTGGTTATGAAAGCACATTTCAAATTTCTGTGTTGAAAATCATATTATAGAGAACTCCGAAGGTACCGCATCTTCACTAACATTTTGGTGAAGTACTCGTATGTCCCAGTTTCTATATCGAATGGTGCAGATATTTCTTCCGATTCCCTTACTTTCTTTCTTACTCTTAGCTTGAATTTGGGGACACTATTTCTTTGCATCTTTCTGGGAATCAAGTGCCACCTGATTGTGTGATCTTAATAATAGACAAAAATTCTGCCATGTACCATAGATAGTTTTCCATTTCAAGACCAATGGCCTTTTCCATTGGTCTAATCCGGAAGAAGAATTTGAAATTCTGAAAAATCTATTGAAATTATGTTCAAAAGAAGAATCGCAATCAGCTGAACGAAGGCGTACTTCTAAATGTACTATAACTCATAGCAAGAACAGAGAGAGAAATATGCTATTGATCAATGTGCCATGTATATTGTACGATGTGTCCTACGTTGTGTCTTTATCTATTATTAGCTTGATAATGATAAACAGAAGAAGAGGAAAACGTGTACGTGATAAGAAACAGTCAAGTCACAAATTTAAAATAACCAACCAGACACCCGAAGTGAACAATGTGCAAGGGGATTGGTGTGCATGATCATTGATCAGTGTTAAATTGTGGATTCTCTTTGCTTCATTTTCATTGCTGTTTGATTGGCAACCAAGCAGAAAGCGCTATAAAAAATGGCGATCATCACGCCAACTTCTTGAATTGGTTGTTATTTTAGTCTACCTAGAAGTTTAAAAGTTAATTTTTGGTGGTGCGCTGCTGGGTTATGCCTTTATGGGCAACAACAACAAAATCTCTCAACCGTTCTGATAAGTGTGTTTGATTAATCAAATGGAGTGGAGGGGCTGAATTCGAATGATTAAGGTTGGGGGAACTTTATAATTACAGTAGGTAGAGTATATGTAGACGTTTTAAAAGTAATGGCGGAATATTTTAAGAAACCCGTTGTTTGGTGTTTTTGTTCAAAGCTTCAATGGGCATGTTAAACACTGACCCCCCTTCCGCAGTCTCCTAGAGCATAGAAGTAGAAGGGACAAAATTTAAAAATTCAGATTTTCATTCACCGCCCAATTTGCCATATTTTTTCGATTAAACTAAGCATTTGCCCCACTGTAGCTATGCTTCGCTAAAAGCTTAAAATAGCTTCATAAGTTGAGCAGGCACGGATACCTACATTTGGTTTCACTGACAGCTTACTACGTCACGTGTAGCAGGATTTCTATACATTCCATCATTCATCATTGCCTTCAAGATTCGCATATCCCAATATCAAAGGTTCGTATATAAATAAAAAACAGATGAATTAGGCGATGAATCATCGAATAATTCTTTACTTAATTCCTCAAAAATATATGACCATATATGGCTATAACTAAGATCGAAACACGATGCATATTAAACTGTTTGAATGTTTGCCTTTGCCCTGTTTTTATTACCTACGCATTCTGAAACTATAAATTAGGATGCCCCAGATTTTCCGAACTTTTTAATTTAATATTTAATACGCATAAAATAATGGGACCTTTCAACAATCTCGATGGGTGTTTTATTTCAAACGGAATTTCTTATTCCCAACAAATTTTTGTTTCTAGCTATCGTGAAATTGTAAAAATACTGATACAAAATTTTCAAAGCTCACAAATATCTTTAGGAATACGAGATTAGATCTGGGACACCCTAATGTATGTACATGTATAGGAAATATAGTATTTTGCATTTCGTTGCAAAAAGCCTGTGCCGACTCGAGGGCATCCATCTATCCATCTTTTTTCAACCCATACATCAATATAGGAATCTGTTTTGGGTGAAGTTGATGGAGATGACGTCTCACCACCACACATGTACTTCCTTATGGACTTGTAGTTTTTTAACGATCGTTTCTGCTGAATCGGATATATCTACAATACAAAAAGTAGGTATATATTTCATTTTCCGGAAACAGCTTACATCATTGCGAAATTATTTGATCAGTTCAATTCAGTTAGAAAAAGACATTTGAGTTTGAGTGAGCCAGTGCTTCCGTGCTTCTGTTCTTTTGTTATCTTCAATTCTTGTAAGTTTGCAGAAGAAAAAAAAACACTTATTGATTTTTAGTAATTTATTTTTTGTCCATTGATTAGAATAAAGTGCATTTCCAATTTTCCATAAAATGGCAACTTATCAGCTTTTATTAAACAATGATGAAAATGGCAATTTTATCTTAAGATCCGATCCGATTGATGGTGATGATGAGGTTAATAACGAACTTAATCTTGATATCATTGTGTGCCCAATTTTACCTCAAGCTGAGGATATTAAGACTTGTGATGCAGTTTTGAATGAAAAGCCAGATGATGTTGATATAAATATAGTAGATATAAATATCGAGGACGAATTTCAAGTAGCTCCTTTACCAGAGGGTGAAGAACAAGGAGCTCCTTTACCTGATGATGAAATTGTTTTTATCGAGGCAGATGCAGCTGGAGATGAAGACGAAATTGCTGATACTCGTATAAGGGCTGGAGCTGGTTCCAATGAGTTAGCTAACTACCGGCGTCAGCAAATTATGCCAATGGAAATTGATTAGTATGAGGCACAAAGTGCGTCGACATGTTTGTTGGGTTCATCTCAATTGCATTCTTGATCTTTATTTACATTCTTCTTTCATTTTAATATTATTTCTAAATATCTCTATCATTTTATTCAATATCAATATCACACATATATTTTACCCAATTTTATGTTTTGAAACAAAAACATTTGTGACCTATGCATAATAAAATAAATAATTCCTAGTTTGTTTGTTTGTTTGTTTTAACGTGGAAACAACCACTGCGACGTGACGCGACGACGGACGGCTGCGGTATGTAATGGAGTACCTATTGGAATTTTTTTTATAGGTAAAGAAAGTTTTTGTCGAAATGTATTTAAATAAATACATTTTAACTTCATTGTTAAAAAATTGGTTAAAACTTAAACAACCCCGCCTATCGTTCCATTTAGTCCATTATCCACTCAGTGTTATTTTTGTTAGATGGTACAAATTGTTTCGAATATCCCATAAATGAAACTGACTGCCTATTATTGTTGACCTATTACTGACCTAAAAGAAAATATCTCAAAAATTCTGGAGCCTTAAAAATATGCATTTATTTTTTTTTAATAGTATTTACAAATACAAAAACTATGCTCTAACGAGTGAATGACTCTTCAGAGCAAATTTAGTGATTCGGAAAATTATCGAATACGGTTGGTTAAATGAGCAAAAATATGAAGTATGCTCTTCTTAGGAAATCCTGGAACCCGTATCATTAGAATCGTCTTCGTCGTTCGTCATAGTGATCCCCAAGAGAGACTAAAGAGACTATACCCATATTTGGTACTTTGGTAGTTATCGAATTAATTTGATGCGTTGATTTTGTTTGTTTTCATGAGATTTCTGAAAAATTGAAAAAAAGGTGATTCGGTTAACTGTCAACAAAGAAGAAATAATATGACTCTTTTGTTTGCCCAATTTAAATTAATTGATAGGTGTCTATATTGCTGGTTCTTTTTCTTCTTGCTAAAAATAGGAGCTTTTTCTTGAAATTACGTATAATCATTGATTGTATGAATTGGTTTGATAAAAAAAAAACAACCAAGTGGACCATGAGAATGAAATTTCGTCAAAAGATTGAATATACCCTAAGTGAGGCAAGGTGATTATGTGAAAAGGACAGTGCCCCAAATCAGTCTGCAACCTAGTAGTCGTCTTTATTTGACCAAAATGTTCAGGTCCTTCCGTTTCAAAGAAATTATACCTACTTTAGGTACTACATTTCAAAACATTGCATCGCTCTAAAATTTCCCATCAGTTTAACTTAAACAACAATTAAATGTTATCTTTATTAGTTTAATATATGTACGAGTATATGATATATGGGAATATGTATTTATAACATAATAAGTTTAATATAAATTTTGAAAAACGGATAAAATCAAACTCAACGTTTAGATGCCCTTACACTTTCATAAATACTGGCCGCCAATATGCCAACCGCCAAAAGCCCAAACACGACAAAAAACCCTTTAACGATATAAACCGTAATGCACCTAGCCTGCTCGTTACCCTGATCCTCTTCTTCTATCTGCATTTCATAAAACTCTATTGGTGGAGTAGACAAATGTTTTTTGATAGCATCATAGCCTTCCTCAGAATCACAATCACTGCCAAATGTAAAAGTAGCAACAGGAGCGGCAAGAGGATAATCGCTGCTAGTTGCGACTTCTATATCAACGAAAGCATATACTTTTTGGCGTTTTTCGGAAATTGGTTGTTCACTTGTGTTTGGTTCAGCATCTTCGTCAGCAGTTGACTCATCCATCATAGGAAGGGCGTTGGAGATGATGGCTCTGGTAAAGCCTGCTGCTGCTCCTGCTGATGATGTTGATGGGACAGGAGGACCCATGAGTGATTGTCTTGAGATAGGTTGGTTAAGACTCAGCTCAGTTACACGATCGATTTCGTTTTTCAAATATTGTTGATATGTTTGTGCCATTTTAAACAATTTTATTACTTAACTGTTTTCACTGTTTCACTAAGTCAATAAACAATTTAGCTAGTAGGTATATCAATCTAGAGAGTTACTCCCGATCTGCATTCTGTATTGGGATGACTCGATGAACTGAATTTTCATATAGAAGTGTTGCCAGTAGCAAAATTTGTTTGACGAACTTTATTTTTCTCAAATTTTATATCTCTATAGAAATAAAATTCAAAACACCGATATAAAATCGATATTACGTTGTTCGACAAACAAAAAGAAATGTTTTTTTTCAAATTTTATGTTGAGACCATTTTTTTCAAATCATTTTTGTTCTTTTCTTAGTCCAACTCTTACATGCATCTAAAAATTTCTTTTTTTGGTCCCCGTTTTAATGAATTTCATATTTCATATTTCATGAATTTTCATCTTGGTTAGGTCATTTTTTTTTTCTTAAAAAATCAAAGCTATAAAAATAGTCGCATTTTATTAGATCTCATTTCAACTTGACTTCGCCTCAACGCCAAAGCAAACGCCAACGCCTTTGATTGTGTAACAAAAATCTAGAATTTAATATCCTTTCCTATCTAGTGCGGGAGTGTCACACATAAAATAAAGAAACTCGCTGTTTAAGTGGAAAATGCAAGAGTGCTATTGCTCTTGAAATAATTTATCGGTTTTTTTGTTCTCATTGTTTACTTAAATATTTGTTTCTGCATTGATTGAAGAATTCTTTGCATTATGCTTAACTCTTCAAAACCAAAAAAATATTTAAGTTGTCAAAAAGAACCATAAACTATGAAATTTGTGTCCTATTTGATCCTTTTGATTATTCCCGAAGTCTTTCCTGGGTCATATTGATTTTTTAAGTGTGAAAAACATTTATGATTTCTTATGAGAGTGTCTCATTCTCTTATCCATCATAATGTTTGTCATTACATATTTCTTATCATCTTACAATTCTGAACATAAGTGGAGTTTTTTAAATCTTTTTTTTTTAATGCTTAAAAACTGTTTGACCAACTGTGATATTTTTTTATTTTTTTTTCTTTGAACGAATAATCAATTCGTTTTAATTTTTTAAATCTCAATATTTATTTTTGAAAATTGGGTTTTAAGTGCATAGTATTAAATTTCAAAAATTGTATGCACATTAGTTTCAATTTTTGAATTTTTCAATGTGAACGCACGATTTTTGAAATTATTTTTTGTTTGGCATCATCAGTTTTCAAATCAAACTTTGTTTTCCAAAAAATCAGTCTGGCAGTAATGCTTTGAGAAGTTCTAGTTTATCGAAAGCTACAGCTGATTGTTCATTTTGCTCTAAAAATGAATCTCGTTCATTGACGATCGTTGCAATTGCAATATTTGTTCTATGATTGCATCGCAAAACAAACTTTGAATGAATCACTTGAAGGTCGAAGGAGGTTTTAAATTTCAAACAACCAATGAAGTATGAAATTGATAGAATGAAAACAGCTTTCGATTAAAACAACCAAACCCTGTATGACGTATGAATATGATGTCAATTTTGAGTGGTTATAGCATATAGTGGCGGTTTGGATAGATAGATAGAAAACGATGACGATGATTCTCTTACAAATCTAAAACGTGAAATTTGAATTATTGCAGAAAAATATATAAAAGGACACAAGCCTCCTAAGCCCCCGGCGCGGCGTCGCTTACGTCGTTGTTCTAGATTTTTGTAATTTCATTTTTATATCTTTATTTAAGTTTCTTTAAGTCGACATGCTGGAAAAAAAATTGAAGTGACATAAAAAAAACAACCACCAACAAACACAACAACAAAATGATCTTGGACGTGTCCTGGTCGGTTGGAAGGTATCCTCGTTTGAAAACTCAATCACATCTTGGTTGTCCTTGTGTTGGCTCAGTTTGTTTGAGCTCGATTTTTTTGTCAAGTGGGTACTCGATACCGTTAAAACCTAAATTAATGTGCAATAGAAGATAAAACAAAAAAAAATACATCACCGATCTAGTCCTATTGAAAGTGTTGATTAAAAATGAAATTGTTGATAAAATTCCTTCCCCTTTTTTAAATAATAATTCCTGATTGGTTTTTTTTTTTTGTTGTTGTGAAGTTATGTTTTTTGTTGAATTTTGTGAAAAATTTTGTCTGTGTATTCAAGGTCATTATATTTTTTTTGATGGTTTAAAAAAACCTTCTGTTGGGCCTTATTAGGAACCTGTGCTCTTAATAAGGCCCATAAGTTTTTTTCTCAAACAATGTTGAATTTCTTCCTGCAAAAAGTAAAATTAAAAAAAAAAAGAAATTTTTTATGATATATTGTTATTTTAAAATGTCTTCTTGACAAAAAGGAACTTAAAAAAAAACTTAACAGTTTAAACACATCCACCTGGACATTCAAAAGCCTCGTCTTCTTCAGTCAACCCGACGCATAGTTCATGATACCAAGCGCCGCCGCAAGCTTGGCATTGCCTCATGTCTTCCATGCTATCAATTTTACAGGCGTGACAATACCACGCTCCTGTCCCTTCCTTTCGTTTAGATTCTCTTTTGGATGTTGATGGTTTGGGTTGAGAAGCTGTATCCAGTTCCTTTTGTTTCTCTTCGAAGAGATGTTTTGTAACTTCTTGGCCTTTGAAGTTCAAGGCCTTTTTTCGATTTGTTATTCGATTGACCTTAGTTTTAGGTGTGGGAAGCAGTTTTTGAAATGGAGATTTTTTATTTGATTGTTTACGCTCCTCTTCCTCTAATTGATCCATTGCTTGAAGCATTGTAGCTAGTCCTGTAATTTTTAGCGCAGGAGTGAAACCCGATGTTTGAGCTACCAATGTTGAAAGTGGAGCATTGTCAGAGTCATCATCCGAGTTGTAGAGGTCCGGTATAATGTGAGGCTGCTGCGTTTGTGTACCAGATGTGCTTGGAACACTGTTTTCCAAATTTGTCGGGAATTGTAACTCGGAGAGTGCTGACGGAGCGAATGCTATCTCTGGAATCGCTTCAGGATCAAAAGGATACAATCCTGTCGCTCTAAATCCTGAAGTAATGTTGTCATATGTCATGCATTTTAACCAAACACTTGATAATATAACATTGAAGCTTGTTTTATTAAGTTTCCTTTCTGGAAACTTTGAAGTAAACTTCAATACTTCTTGATCCCAGTGATGCTCGAATGATCGGTACACGGCTTTATCCAGAGGTTGGAGCTCGTGCGTGGTGTTTGATGGAAGACAATAGAGCGTTATTTCATGTTTTTCTGCTTCGTCCACAATACTGTAATCCAAATGACACGCAGCTCCGTCAAAAACTAAGAGGCAAGGTCCGTTAGCTTTGAACTTGCTCAAATGAGTTACAAAATCCACAAAAGCGGAGTGGTTCATATAGCCTTTTGGGGTCATCTTCACTACGGACCCGAGTGGGAGATTATCCAAAAACTCCGGTTTTTGCCTTATGCCTTTGAAGATGACCATGGGTGGAATTGCAGTTCCTATGGCGTTGACGCAGCCTACAACGGTGACACTTTCCGCATGTTCATTTGATATTTGATGAACTCTTTTTGACCCTTTAAGAGCCAAGACGTTTTTTTGGTGATGCAAATTTATTCTGCAGCCTTTTTCATCCATGTTGTAGATGCATTCAGGTCTGTACCTTATGTTTAATCTATCTAGCAGGACCTCCAGTTTTATGAAGTGGTCAGCCACGATTTGCTTATTTAATTTTTGGGCCCTAGCGGGGTTCATGGAATGGGGCTTACTAATCGACAACTCTGGGTTTCGCTTCATAAACAAGTTCATCCACTTTCTTCCTGCCAGATTTCCCGGCCTGCTGAAACTGTTGGCGATGTTGTTGGCCTCACAAAATACTGCGACTTGATGCCTTACCACTTTTTGTGTAAGTGGCATACCAACTTGAGCCAATCTCACAATCCTGCTACATAAATCCTTTTCCTGTTCGGCCGTGAATGTGGGTGGGCGACCCAATTTTTTTTTTGTTGAACCGCTCTTTATGTGGTTCCTGAGAGTCCTTCTAGGAACATTAAAGCGCGCTGAGGCTTCGCGTTGAGACAATAACCCTCTTTTTACAGATTGTATTGCATTTTCAATGTCGACTTCGTTCCATCTTGCCCGTTTATTTTGCTGTGCCATTTTGGCTGAAAATAAGTGAAAAAAATGGAATGAAAATTCGCATATACTTAATAAGGCCCACTCAATTTTTTAATGGGCCTTATTAGGAACACGGTAGACTTTTGTTTATACAATTAAAAACTAAAATCTTCCTGGTAAACAAAAGTTTTTTTTGTGAAAAATGTATCTTTACATTATATATTTCACTAAAAAAAACAAAAAAAAAAGTACTTACCGCAAAATTTTGTCCACAAAAAAGAAAAACAGCTTTATTATTTATTTTTATAGTAACACTCGCGCGCACAGCTTGGCGAACTTCAACGAACTGCCAGTCTCAACACGATCGAGAGAACCGTTATTTTTGTTGTTGTGTGTGCAATGAAATGCGAAGGGTTACACATAATTAATTGTTGATTTTGTTGTTTTCTGTCTAATGGGCCTTATTAGGAGCTGGGCCTTATTTGGTTCAGGTACTTGGATGGAATTAAGTATCCACCAAATAGGTATATTTTTTCTGTAAAATTTGAGTCAGTTTGTATATTGAGGGAAATATTTCCAAATTATTTTTTTTTTTTGTAAGATTTCAGAGATTCCAAAATGTGTAATGAGTTTTTGAGTATTTTAAAAAATCTGATAAGGAAAATCGTATAAAAATTCGCAATGTTTGCACGATTACCCATCAGATGTAATATTTTAAGTTTTGGATATAAAATTTTTCCAAACTCAGATTTAGATTTTGAGGGTCATTGAATTTTTTAAGTTTTATAATTTGATTTATTCAGTCATACCTACGAGTACCTTAGTAAGGTTGTAATAAATATAGCTCACTATATGATACAACCACTCACAATTCACATTGCCTCATACTCATACGTCATACAGCTGGGTTTGATTATTTTAATTGAAAGCTGTTTTGGTTCTATGAATTTCATACCTCATTGGTTGTCTGGAATTTAAAAACTCCCATTTAGCCCCACCACCCAACACCCCCTGAAAAACGAAAATATGAAAAACCACAAAATTCATTATTTGAGTTTCTAAGTAGGTATTTTAAAAAATCCGATGCACCATTATTTATCAGATGTGATATATATTTTTTGGATATAATTTTTTTTCCAAACTCAAGCTAAAGGCAATGCTAACTGTCCTATTTGAGTCGGGAACAATCTTATTCCATGGTGCAATTGCATAACTTTTTTCTGGAATACCTACATAACTGCCAAATAAAAAAGTTGAAAATAAGGTACAGTCATACAGTTGAATTTATAGTCAAGCGATGTGATCATTCCACTTTTTAATATAAACATTCCCACGAAACGGAGACATTGGATTTGATGACAATTAAGCTGACCAGGGGTAATCGGTGAAGTGGGAAGTGTGGATTTCCTTGAAACTTTTTGTTTACACTTAATCCAAAGGGAAACTCTTCTCTCTTCACCGGATACACCCCGAAGATATCATCAAATTTTATATTCTATCGATGAGAATGTTTTTATAAGAATTTATGGTGAATTTTGTAAAGCTCTATGCCAAAGTGGAACGATCACATCGCTTGACTATAAATTCAACTGTATGACTGTACCTTATTTTCAGGGTTTTATTTGGGAGTTATGTTTTTCTGTTTATCAGAGAAATTTAAAAACTAGGATGGGGAGAATGAGCATCAGGAGTGTTTTTTTTAAATTTGTATCATAAATCTTTTGAATTAAGAAAGTGCTCTCCAGGGTACCTATCTGTTATAACATAGTGAAAAGATAAAAAAGTGGGTCCCACAATTCTGTCTGTCTGTCTGTCTGTCTGTCTTTCCTTACCTCGACTTACAGCCTAAATTTTCTTCAAACTTTGGACATAAGGTTTCGTGGAGATTGCCTAGAGCGCAAATCAATTTTTTTTTTAGCTTCAAAAATAACGGTACCTGTCATAGTACCGTTTAGACAAAACATTTTTATCTCGAAAACGGCACTAACGATTTATGATATCTAGGATAGCATCTTCAGTTTTAGGATCAAACTTCTTTTTTGGCTTATTTTATCAATTCAAATAACGAATTTCAGGCTTTTTCATATTTTTACATGTGACTACAATCGATAGTAGGTAGTCGGGTAATATTGTATTCTTTTGATTCGATTAATTTCGAGCAAATCAAATTAATTTTTTTTTTGATTTTCATCCCCATCAGAATGAAAAAAATACTTCTATATGGCTATTTTTTCCAAATTTTGCCAAAACTCAAAACAGTTTTTCAAAACACATAGATGACATTATTTGCAATTAGAATACGTTCAAATCATAAAAATCAAGTGAGAACTTTAGAAATGCGAGCTTGACAAAAGCAGCCCTCACCAAAGTTTCCTACGATTTTCCTTGAAATTCCTATAAGTGCCAGACACAAACGGTTATAATTTCAGTTCTACTCACTTGATTTTGATGATTCAAACGTTCCCTAGTCGTAAATCCATTCTTCTATATGTTTCTTTATAAAAATAAATATAAAAAAAAGAAATGAGAAAAAATCCCAAAATTGACTAGTTTCGTGAGTAAAATGCCTCAGAATGAAAAAAAAAATACTTCTATATGGCTATTTTTTTCAAATTTTGCCAAAACTCAAAGCAGTTTTTCAAAACACATAGATGACATCATTTGCGACTAGAATACGTTCAAATCATACAAATCCAGTGAGAACTTTCGAAATGCGAGCTTGACAAAAGCAGCCCTCACCAAAATTTCCTACGATTTTCATTGAAATTCCTATAAGTGCCAGACACAAACGGTTATAATTTCAGTTCTACTTACTTGATTTTGATGATTCAAACGTTCCTTGGTCGTAATATCATTCTTCTATATGTTTCTTTATAAAAATAAATATAAAAAAAAGAAATGAGAAAAAATCCCAAAATTGACTAGTTTCGTGAGTAAAATGCCTCAGAATGAAAAAAAAAATACTTCTATATGGCTATTTTTTTCAAATTTTGCCAAAACTCAAAGCAGTTTTTCAAAACACATAGATGACATCATTTGCGACTAGAATACGTTCAAATCATAAAAATCCAGTGAGAAGTTTTGAAATGCGAGCTTGACAAAAGCAGCCCTCACCAAAATTTCCTACGATTTTCATTGAAATTCCTATAAGTGCCAGACACAAACGGTTATAATTTCAGTTCTACTTACTTGATTTTGATGATTCAAACGTTCCTTGGTCGTAATATCATTCTTCTATATGTTTCTTTATAAAAATAAATATAAAAAAAAGAAATGAGGAAAAATCCCAAAATTGACTAGTTTCGTGAGTAAAATGCCTCAGAATGAAAAAAAAATACTTCTATATGGCTATTTTGTTCAAATTTTGCCAAAACTCAAAACAGTTTTTCAAAACACATAGATGACATCATTTGCGACTAGAATACCTTCAAATCATAAAAATCCAGTGAGAAGTTTTGAAATGCGAGCTTGACAAAAGCAGCCCTCACCAAAATTTCCTACGATTTTCATTGAAATTCCTATAAGTGCCAGACACAAACGGTTATAATTTCAGTTCTACTTACTTGATCTTGATGATTCAAACGTTCCCTAGTCGTAAATCCATTCTTCTATATGTTTCTCTATAAAAATAAAAATAAAAAAAAGAAATGAGAAAAAATCCCAAAATTGACTAGTTTCGTTAGTAAAATGCCTCAGAATGAAAAAAATACTTTTATATGGCTATTTTTTCAAATAAAATTTTTGTCTTTTCGGCATCTCTCATAGGACCAAAAAATGACCCGCAACTAGGACCAGAGATATTTTTTACTTTGAGCATTCACAAAACAATCAAAAAAATCGTCAATTAAATATTCTTTTATCTGAGCAATAGGCATCCTCCAAAATCTTGCTCTATCCCTAAATTTTTTTTTGTCTCCATAGGAGGCGCAGAGCACAATTGTTTATCCATTTGTTATAAACAATTTAGTAAATAAAATACAAAAACAGTAAAAATATTAAATTCTGATTCCAATACCGTCAAAATCGGTTCATTAGATCGGAAGATTAAAGTGTTTATAATAAGTAGGTATCTACTATTAAGAACTTCGATTGCCCCTAAATCCTAATTTTTTTGGGATTTCAGCAGATAATGTCAAAAACTATCAGAATATGCACAAACGGTGAAAAATATTGACCTTCACGTTTTGGCGGTCCGTTTCAGAAATTCTGAACCAGTTACACAAACACAAATGCATTCACACAGGGTTGGAGTGAAGGTGGACGGCTACTACGGGCGCCGAAAGGAAAAGTTATTGGGAGCATAATATACATATGAACATATTGCTATTACAAAAATAGAAAGAGATTAGCTCGACAGAGGCGCAACAATCGAATGTTGTTCATAATCGACACCATGTCAGTTTCATTCAAATTAAACGACACATCAATTTTTGTTTTAACTAGAAGCTATTCGGATGTAAAACGACAAGTCGAAAATATTTTTGTATTTGACAAATTTTTTGAATAACTTCATTATGGAAATAGAATTTAAATGATGTTTAATATTATGAATCAGCACTGTCTTATTGAACTGCCGCCACATGATTATTTAGCAATATAAATTGTTAAAATGAAGTAATAAATATTTCCTACAAATATGCGCTATGCTAAATTTCACCCCGGTCTTCCAAAACACGTCAAAATATTCATTTCAATCTTGACAACAAAAAATCATTTTTGTTCGGAAGTCGGAATAGAAAATTAATATGAGGGCAAATTCCTAAATGTAAAACTTGCGCAAATTATGCTAAGCAAACAGTCCCAAAATGCAACGTAAACATCTCTGCTAAGCAGATTGTCCCTGAATGTAGAAGATTTTATTTTAATGGCAAATGGAAATGTATTTGTGCAAATGTCAAAAATATCTTGCGCACTTCACTTGCTTTTGACATTTGCTTTGGAAATGTTGCAAATGTTTAGGAATTTGTCCTTACTTTCTCAACATTCCAAAACATCGTCCAAAACAAAAGCTTTTAAGCTTTCGTAATTGAATCAGATTTTTACTCCCTCCTTAATCGAAACTATGCGAACGGACTTGAACCGTCCTCTGTCACATTTTTATAATCTGTTACTAGGTTTGTTCGTTGAGCCCTGAAGTCACCCTGGGGTCGCCCTAAAGCGTTTTTTGAAAAACCTGAACTCACCCTGACAATGAAATTCTGTGTGTTTGAGACCTGGGGTCGCCCTGAACTTGCCCTAAAGTAGAACTAGGTTTTTTGCTGTGACGAGTTGGGGTAAAGAATAAACTGTCAAAGTGACACGAGTTTGAAGCATTTGTTTTGCTGTGGATTTTATCGACTGTGCAACGGGTCAATCCGTACAAACTTCAATTTAAACTACTACAGCACAGAGTACAAAATTCATATTTTTCTGGTATGAATATCAAAGAGACAGTTGACAACCCTTAAGTGTTTTTTGAGAACTGAAAAACCCAAGTTTTTTTGACAACTCTTGGGTCTGTCAAGAAAACCTGGGTCAACCCTGGGTAATGTTCAACGAACAAACCTACTATCCCGCTTCTGCTATTGTATGCAAAATTCAGACTTACATATACATATTGCTTTTCTAAGTTTCTAGAAGTTAACAAATTGTTTTTACAATATTGTTGGTTAAAACAAAAAAAAGATACTTATTCATCTCATCTCGGCTCGTTAACACATTCAAACTCCTATGTATCGCGGTTTCTGAATTCACTGACATGACTTTGATTTGATCAGGACCAGGAGAGATCTGGTATGACTCTCTTAAGTAAGAGTTAAGATATGTATTCGAATTTATTGGAAAAAGTTTAGTGGCTTTCAGTTTAACTTCATCTTCAATACTGGAAGCAGCTTCCTAATAACTTAATTCTGTTGACGTTTCTAATTTTTCGAGGTAGTTTTTTTTGTTTGTTGATTTGTTTAAGTTCATCCATAAAATAATATTACAAAGTCAGATCATTACATTAAGGCCATTTTAGAATCATTCGTTCATCATCAAAATCAATATATTTTCGGTTACTAGTTTGCAAAGAATAAGAATGCATCGGAATAATAATAATAATACTCCAAGCTCTTTCATTACTCATACCATGAGAGAAAGAAGACATTTGGAAGGAATTGGTCCCGTCACTTGTTCTCCAAACATCAGGGCTTGGAATCATTGGAATAATAATAATGATACTCCAAACTCTTTCATTACTCATACCATGAGAGAAAGAAGACATTTGGAAGGAATTGGTCCCGTCACTTATTCTCCAAACATCAGGGCTTGGAATCATTGGAATAATAATAATGATACTCCAATCTCTTTTATTAGTCATATCATGGGAGAAAGAAGACATTTGGAAGGAAATGCTCCCGTCACTTTTTCTCCAAACATCAGGGCTTGGAATCGGGATACAGCACCAACTTATGACAAGGTAATGATGAAGATGCAAACTTTATCACAACCACTACCGAGTGGCGAACAAGTTCCAGAAATATTGGTTGAACCATCGACGTCATCATCTAATGAGACTACAGGGTTGCAAACCGTTGTAGAAATACAACCATTGGTTCATAATGAAGGGCATCACGAAGTCGAAGTAATTCCGGCCATATTGGATCAGCAACGACGCCGACGCCCACCATCACCAATAAAAAATTGCGAATGCAAATTGTTTCAACTAATTTATTTTGGTACTCTGGCTTTGCTGATTCTTGGAATGTTGATATTGGTGTTTTCATTGAGACGAGGCTGATTGCATTATTAAAGACATACAATATACATATCTTTAATTTTTTTTATTAAATACATACCTATCAATTTTACAAATTTTAATCAACTATTTACAAAATATATATTACTCCAAGGCTGTGAAGAAGACTTTACTTTTTTTGTAATAATATTGTATTTAATAATAATTCAATAAATCAATAAATAAATACTATTCCAAGCTGAATGGCCCATGAAAAAATCTTTTGTTTGATGATCATGGCTTTAGAAGAAAGTGGTTAGAAATGGTTGAATCAAAAACTGGATATAGGTAGGAACTAGTGCAGTCAAAAGAGACAAAAATATCTACAAAAAGGCAAAATTATCGAACTTATGAATTAGTAAGTTCCACTTGAGTAGTTGATAATTTGTTTGATGGTTTCATACAAAATTCCTCGGGTGTGGCTTTCCAATCCTTCATGATTCTTCGGTGATTTTTTTAAAAATTTCCTACTGGGCAGTACAGTTACATACATACATACTCAACTAGATACTTCCAATATAAAGTTTCCAACTTTATGTGAAATACATTTTTCCCAAATAAAACTGGAATTTAGGTACAGTCATACAGCAAAATATTAGTGGTCAAGCGATGTGATCGTTTGTAAACATCCTTTTCGGTATAGGACTGTTTAACTAGGGCTGGCAGGAAGACTAAGCCGAGATGATTTGAAGTCTCGTTCTCATCTTGGGTACAGCGACCAGTCCTGTGTGTAGTTTTTTGTTTCACCTCCCCGATTACCCCTCATTATCGAATTTCATTAAAGCGTTCATTCTCTATCCGTGGGAATTTTTCTATAAAAGCTCTATCCTAATATCATACAATCTCATGGGAATTATGTGTTAAATACGAACTTAAAATCCTTGTATGTGAAGAGAGCAGATTGAATGGAATAAGCGTAGGGCGGTGGTTCAAACTTGCAATTTCGATAATAGAAAAAACTCTACGGTAAACCTTAAAATTGGCAGAGATTGATGAAGAGAATGGCCGAATTGTAAGTGGATGGCAAACGGGCAGCAGAAGCGGCACCGACACTTCGGTAGTGTATTGGTGATAGTAGATATTTACTTTTTAGCAAATCCCAAATAGGAATTTTTACTTTAGGAGGGTGCAAAAAAAAATCGAATTTCTTTTTTTTTGAGAACTTTGGAATACAGAATTTTAGGTTCACAGAATTTTGAAGTATCTACCCACAAAATTACAGAAGCTGAATTTTAGCACTCAGAATAAAATCCTGAGGGCACCTATGCCTATTGTTGACTTTCTAACCGATGCACACTGGGACAGAACGACTCTTTTGGTACAAATAAATCAGGGAATAGAGCTAGGAACATAAACATTTCTGCAATTGTTTATGACCACGCCCATCAAAACGCCTTTTTTTACCGTTTTTACTACCTACAAGCAAGCAAAAAATAAGTACACATAATTTTTTATTTTGTAGGTATTATTAATTTAAAATAAAATCATGGCATCGCTTTCTTCATCACTGCTATATTCTTGAGCCTCAGAACTATTATTATCAAGAGGGGAAGCTTTCAGCAAACCCAATGCTAAAATTGGTATTTTTAAGGTCAATTTCCTCATACTAGTCAACTTAGTAGTTATGGGATCAAAATTTAATAGAAAAGAGTTAAAAATATTTGGGTTTGTGTTCCCTCTACTGGATTTCCGAGAATGGTGAATTCCTTGTTCCTTGAGTCTTGACTCTTGAGCTTTCTCAGTCAGTACTCAGTTGAACAATGTTTCTTCTTGGCCTGACATTTTACAACTCTTAGTTTCGAATGACTCTTTTTTGTTGCTCGGAAAGTAACTAATTTTTAAAGTCTTTTCTTTGATAATTACCGATTTATATAACTTAAAGCCCTTCCTCACGAAAAACACTTAAATAGCTTAAAAAGTACCAGAACTTGAAGGTTCTATACCAAAAATTTAAAAATTGTAGATAAACCAAACCCCAGCTTCTCATGGCAAACGTGTTTATGATATCGGTTTAAAATTTTTACAATATTAACAGTGCGGTATTTGACTATTAAAATAAAATAAAAATGTGCCCCAATTTCCAATTTCATTTTCGATTTATTGCCATCATTTAGGCTATTCTGCCCCATTGTGGCGATGGCTTCAACGAAAAAATTGGATTGAGTTGTTACATTACATCTTTAAATGTATGTAGGTATAAGCTAAAATCTACGCTCATCGCTCACGCATCTATGTATTCAGATGTTATACGAGTACATACTGAATCCGGAAATTGAGAGCAAACACTTGCATTTAAGTCGGCTATTTCGAATTTATGTCTCTTTACATTCAAATTGTCTCCTACTCATAGAAAAACATGATTTGAATTGTAGGTTTCGATCTCATCCTGATCTTTACATAAATCTCATCTAATCCCTATACACCTTGATAATCATTGATTGTGTGTGTTTGATGATTTACTCTTAAAAACTGATTTCCCATCAAGTGTGGGTGTTCGAAAAAGCTTTAAAATTGCTTGATATATAAATCGATTTTCAATCGAACTAAGTTTAAAGTTGTGCCATTGAACAGTACCTAAGTGTTGTGCGTGAATAAATTTTGAAAATAATGTGTTAACTTTTTGTGATTTTAAAATCTATTTTTTCAACTAACTAATAGGTACATGGATTAAGAATTATCTGTATTTGATCTTTGAGTCTAGAAAATTCTTAATTCTCTAGTAGTGAACTGAAAAAGAAGTCTTAAGTTATAATAACAGTTTTTTAATTGATTCAGGGAAATCATTTTATTGAAAATTAATTTTCTCCAATTTGAAAAAATATTTTTGAATGAAAGGTTTTTTTCCTATATAGCATTTAAATGCATGTCGTATCAACCAACGAAGAGTAAGCATTTTGTATGTGAGTTATATAATAATTTTAACTAAAAATTTTTAGATGACATACCTAATTGAAAAAAAAATGTTTTAAATGAAGACAGCTTAAGTAAATTTCCCATATATTTTTCGGATAGGTATTGCTGCCGTAGTAGTAACAATAAAAAAATTCAAAAAACTCTAAAAATATTAAATATTTTTATTTTAAAAGTGTGAATATGAAATAATTGAAAAATATTTTTAAATTTTTGAAGAAAGCTTTAGGAAATTTTTACATCCCCCAACAGAAAAATGAAATAACTCCAAAAATTTCCCTTAGATTGTTCATGAAAGAAATTAGGTTTAACTTATTTTTTTTTGTTCCGAATCTACGTATCTATAGGTATGATGAAATAATTCCCAAATTATGCCAGTGATATAAATCCTATTTCTTAATTTTTACTCCATTTTTTGTATCTATCAAAAATAAAACCCGAAAAGGATTTTTTAAATGAGATTTTCAGTGATATGATCACAAATTTCCCTATTTTCAACGAACAATTTTGCACGTTCGGATATTTTTCCATTTTTTTCTAAAAGAACTCTTAAATTTTCGGAGTCATTTAATTTTTTTTTAGAAACTACTAAGACCTTATTTCCTTTTTTTAAATAAGGACATATTGAATTTTTTCATTACAACAGGTTACTTAGGAAAAATTTCCCAGGTATACTATAATCTAGAATTTTCTCATTTCATTTTGTACCCAAGCCAAAACAGAGCAAATAAATAAACTATCTTCCGATTCCAGAAATATGTAAAAACTCCATACATTTTATATAAGTTATGTACATCCATACTGAAGCACTTTGAATAGTATTCAATATCATCCCTTTAGCTGCTGATGATGATCATTCCAAGCTTATGTATTGTGTTTGAAGATTTGCTCTTAAAAAAATATTTCCAGTGTAGTGTGGGTGTTCGAAAAAGCTTTAAAATGAATTGTATCCTATATTCATCGATTTTATCGATCGAACTTAAATCATTATCGTACCAGCCATCGAACAGTTAGCATTGTTTGTTAGTTAAATCGGAATTGTTGTTTCCGTTAAAAAAGTTTCGAGTGAAAAAATTGTTTGGATACAAAAAAAAAAAGTGTGAACTCTTTTTTTTCAATTCAGGAAGTCAATATAATTTTTTTTTATCAAAGAAGTGACTGTCCTTTTATATGAAAAACAATGTAGCTAGTTGAGCTTATCTATTTTAATTTTTTTTGTACATTTTTCTTTGAGTTTAGAAAATTATTTGTATCTATCTTCAATTTAAAAATTATTTTTGAATAATTTGTTTCAAAAAAAAATCTAAACTTGCCATTATCCGAATTTGTTTTTTCGCACATTGCATTTAAATAAAATTCCGTTAAAAGAATTTTTATGATGAACGGAATTGTACTTGGGTAAGTTGCCGGAAATTTTGTGTTCAATTTTTTTTAAGCCTTGTATAAAGTTCTTTCCAAAAAATATGTTTTCGACAAAGTAATGACGTTGACTTTTTTTCGAAATGGTGGATGCTAATGACTTCCGTTGAACGATATCTTTGATTTCTGATTTTCTCAAAAATGATTTATTTTCATATATAAAGTCACAGTTACATGAAACATTAGAATGTAGGAGTTACAGTTTTACAGTTGAATTTAGTAGTCAAGCAATGAGACTATTTGACTTTGGGATAGAGCTTTACAAAATTCACCGGAAATGGTAATGTAAACATTTTCATAGATACATGACATCGTAGTTTTTGAGAAGTGATCGGTGAAGAGGGGGACTTCTTTTCGAACGAATTAAGTAAACAAAAATTATACTTTGAACGCAGATTCAGTTAAATTTTTGCTTACATTTAATTTACCATCATTGGCGTTAGATATAAGAAAGCCCTCCTGCTCCATCGATGACCCCTCAAAATGGATGATGTCATCAAATCGATGAGAATGTTTATATTCGAATTTCCGATAATTTTTGTAAAGATGTATCTTAAATTTGAACGATCAATTTAAGGGAATAAAATTAAAGAATATTTTAATGGAAGCATAGATTGGTCATTGACATATCTGCTAACCACTAAGGATTTTGACTTTTGCCATCGAAAATGAACTGTCGAATTTTTTTAACCGATCGAGAAATTTGAAAAACAAATGCATTAATTTTAACTTATGTTTCTAGAAAAACATTATTAAACAAAAATTCTGATTTACAGTCAGTTGTTATCAACATAAATTATTTACTATGGTTTAATATTCAGCAAAAAAAAAGTAAAATTTTCGTTTTTATTCAAAAACATTTTAAACATTATCTTGTGTGATTTAAAATTCGTTAAAACAAAATATATCAGTATCAGATACAGAGTGCTCTAAGAAAAAGAAAGCTTTAGTATTGGTGCATTAGGCCCAATAATGCATAGTATTTAAAATTCATAATTGGGCGCAATGTACCGAAACTATGGTTTTCTAAAGCAACGTCACTTTACTTCTTTTTATAAAAATTATAATTCTTTTCATGTTTTTGTAACAAAAAAAAATTAAATTCATAAACGAACCTACTTTCACCATTTTATTTAATTACCAACTCCGAGTTACAAATTTGTATTTTTAAGAATTGTTTTTTAAGTGAATTGTGAATAAGTGAAAAGTGATTATAAAAAAAAAAAACTAAAATCTTGATGTCATTGTTTGTAGCAGATTGTGATCATTTGAACAAAACCCCAATCTGTTATGGACGATGCGTCAATATTTTATGTTCAGTCAACGCTAATTTCATAAAACGTTATTATTTTGTTTTTATTTTTAATTAAGAACGGGATAATATGAGATACATGTACTTATACGCCCTTCAATTTTATATTTTAAATTCATTAGAAGCAAACATATATTTCAGTTATTGCTGATACTTTGATTTTGTTGTTGATATCTTTTCTTTTTATTACATGTCCCAAACTGTCCCAGGGCTATCCAAAGCTGCCCACCAACTGTCATTAGGACCGGTATTCCGGCATTCAAATTCAAAAAGTGGTGAGTTATTGATTAATTAGAAAATTATCCAGAAGTCTCTCTCACGTACTTCTATCATCGAACTAGAGGATGTATAGTACCGGTATATGTTTCTCGTTTATGTAATGTTTGAAATTCATAGAACGGGCTGCATGTACCGTTCCTATATATTTCAACAACAAATTAGGTTCGTGGAATAATCCCAGAAAAACCATTTTTTAAATATTTAATTGTTTTATTTAAAAATGTTACCAAATGTTAAGTGGAGCAAAAAAAGCTGTAGCATTGATGTGTGTTTGAGCTACTCTGTTACGTTTTAAAATCATAGTGGTTCTACACACATCTATATTACGGTTTAATATTTAGCACCAGAAATAATGTGTGATATTTATTTAAAAATAAATTTAAACACTGTTATTGTTATTTTGACCATATTTACGACTATCCAGGCATAGTTTAATTTTATTTAAGCATTTGTTCGGTTTGTTGTATTTGCTTAACTAATTAAAAAATTTGTATTTTTGAGAATAAGTGAATTTTGAATAAGTGAAAAGTGATTATAAAAAAAAACTAAAATCTTGATGCACCGCTTGTGGCAGATTGTGATCATTTGAATAAAACCCCAATCTGTTATGAATGGTGCGTCAATATTTTATGTTCAGTCAACGTTATTGTTTATCATAAAACGACAAAAGATGGTAAAATGTTTTTTTTTTTCAAATTCTAGGAATATTTGGGTCACCAAATTTCAAATACGTTGAGGTATTTTGAAAATATTATTATTAGAAAATTATTACTTAAATCTTATTGCGCTTGTGTGTCATGAAAATCATAAGTACAATATGGTTTGTGTGATATTTTGCTTACAATCCAAATTAAACAAATTTTTTTATTTCAAATCCTTACAGACAAATAGGAGAATGTATGTATGTGACATTTAAAACTCATAAGAAAGGTGAAACATATTAGATATTTTGAAAATGTTTTAAAAGTGTCTGTAAAATATTTTAAATCAGTGTTCTAATATTAATTTCGTTTAAAGTTCGATAGGATTGTTTTGAGAATTCATTATTTGGAAAATAATTTTTTTTTTCTTTTGTATCAAAACTTGGCACTTATTAAATGGGATTTAAATACCTAGGTATATTTATATAACATCAATAGTTGTCCTTGGAGAAGAACTTCCTCACTTTTTTTTTTAGGTAGATAAGTCAATGTCACTGAAATATCTAAAAAAGAACAAATTCGTAGGTCTTGGATTTTAGAAATAGAACCAAAGACTCAGGTGGCTTTCTTTAACAGTGCCTCTGAAAAGATTCTAAAAGGAAATTTCTGTCATTCTGACACCAATCGAAAAAGCCATTCCCTTACAATTAGCTGTGATCGAAGGCCTACTTCACTTCTAAATGTAAGTAGGTACTACGTCTATCTAATAAATATTGAAGATGTATGTACCTGGCTGCGTTGTCTCATTTACCTTCCATTGGGTTGATAATGAAACAAAGAAGAGGGGACTGTGACAAAAACACAGTGGTTGGAAACAGGAACAGGAGGTAGCCCGAAACCAGACATCCAAATCCAATCCAAAGTGTATAATGGTGGAAGGGGATTGGTGTTGCGTCGCGTCATGATCGTGATCGTGATAATTGTTTATTTGAATTTTCTTTTGATGTTTGTTGTTTCCGACCAAATCATTTTTTGGGAAATATGTATTAGGTACCTATCTTCGGGCTTTTTTTTTGCAAATTTTTTTTTAACTTATATAAAATAAAATCCACTTGGTTGTTCCAACAATTTTTTTTTTATGGCAGATCATTTTATTTTTGGATTTTCTTTTCATAGACATTTCAAAAAGTCCTTCGAAAATTTCCCATAGAATGTCAAACAACTCAAACAACAAAGCATCTTACATTTTTTATATAACTGTTATTTTTATTAGTTTCATATACATATACATATAGGTACAATATATTCATATGTCAGTTTAGACAAAAAAAAAAACTAAAGAAATATATATTTATTTTGAAATAAGAAAAAAATCAGGGAGTCAGACAGTCAGAAAAAAAAGTTATCAAAAGAAAATTCTTCAAAACGAAAATAATCAATTTCAATATTTAGAAGACATCATATTTTTAGACAACCATCCCGTAAATATGGCTAAAGCCAAAAGCCCAAAAACAACAAGAGAACCTTTAAGGACATCCTTAACGCACCTTGCCTGCTCGTTACTTTGAATATCTTCTTCTATCTGCATTACATGCATTTCGGCACCCGAATAATTATTTAAAAAATCTGCCTCATCAGGATCACTATCATCTCCAATTATAAATTTAGCCAGAGGGGCTTTATTGGCTTGAGTAAAAGGAAATACATCAAATGCATATTTTCTTGGCTTTTTTTCCGAAATGGTTTGCAACGAAAAAGGTTCGAATTCGAAATCAATTCGCTTGATTCTTCCAATTCCTGTTCCCATTTTCAAATCTTTGTCATTGTCAGCGACACTAGTTGACTCATCGATAGGGACCTTGGTGATTGTAAATCTGCCTACGACTGTTGCAGCTGATGAAACAGGAAAATCCCAGAATGATTTTCTTGATAGAGGTACATAACTCAATTCTTCCAAATATTGATAATGTCTTTGAGCCATTTTTATGTATTTCTTTATTTAACAAACAACAAACGTTTCAAATTAAATTTCGTTTTTTCAACAAACAACTCGGAGACTAGAGTGATTTGAATTTGAAAGGTAGCTACTCGTATATTAAGCTAGTTAGTTAGTTTGGAACTGTAATTTAGAATAACTCCAATAAAGCCCACACCTTGCAATAAATCGGTGAATTTCATTCTCAAGTGTTGCCAACCATACATCTTGATACGAGTATAGAAAAAAATGCAAGGGAAAAGTCAATTGCATAAGTGAGGTACTTTTTGAAGCTAGAAGAGTGTTCCCTGACTGTGTTTGACAGTTTTTTAGGCTGAATTATTTTTCGCCGTTTATTTTTCAATTTTTTTCACAATTTTTAATTCCGCGGCTCAAAACATTTTTCACTTTTTTCTCATAAAATCAAATTATCAAATTTTTCGTTTTAATGAATTTTATATTTCATGACAATTTTTTTTTCAAAATTCCAAGCTATACAAAATACTTCAACAAAAGATCATTTTATGTATTTGATATACCTAAGTCACTTGACTTTTCCTCAACGCCTTAGCCCTTGACTGGACAAGCGACGGCGACATTTGTTTATTTCTTAAGTGGTCCACTTGGACTAGGCGTCATTCCATGGATAAATTGTAAAATTGTTGGTCTAATTTTGACAGAAATTGCAACCCAACTCAATCACAATCTAATTACTATTCTTCAGACTTATCTAAAACACAAAATGTCAAAGAATTAATATTTTCGTGTGTGTCTTATTTTCCTTTTGATTATAACACTGGTCAGGTCATATGGATCCCAGCTGGCTGTGAAAAACATTTATGATGACAATTATCGAATTTGAACAGAAACACAAAAGTAAGTGGGGGAGGAGGAGGCAGACAAAATTTGTTTTATTTTTTGATTAGTTTTCATGAGTCCTTTTCTTGTTGATCATACTCATACCTATACCTAAAAAGAAAATGTTCCCAAAAAAAAATCTGGCAATCCCAACATGTTTGAGAAAATGCAATCGCAATCGCAAGCAACAGCTGTGATTGTTCATTTATCTTAAAAATGAATCTTCTCTTTACAGTGGGTGAATCATTGACGATCGTTGCAAAGTATGCGTTCTATTATAATCGTAGCGTTAGCGTTATAGAGAAAGAAACCTTATAGTTGGGTTAATTGGGTGGTTTCGAATTTCAAACAACCGATGAGGTATGAAATTAACAGAACGAATAACGAAAGCAGCTTTCAATTAAAACGGCCAAACCCAGTTGTAGGTATGACGTATGTAAGTTATCATGTTATGTAGTAGGTACCTGTCTTATTGAAGAAGAGATAAACGAAATTGAAAAAAAATTGTGATTGTGCATGTATTAAAATTTAAAGGAGGTTTTAGAATTTAGATTACAGTTATTCCAGGAAAATTAGCAAGACAGATGGAAAAGTGGTGACAAGTTAACAATCGTTTATTAAATTTTAGAGCTTTTTTTTTGAACTGCCAAAAGTTAAGTCGAAAAAATGTTCTTCCAAATAAAGAATTCTTGAAAGAAAATGCCGAAAACAAAATTTTAATGATCAGGAATTCTTATCTTGTAGATTTTTGTAGAACATTGTCCAAAAAAAAACATTTCAAAAAGTGTCAAATAAATAATTTGTTGAAAAAATATAATTTCAAATATGATTCGTCAAGAAATAAATTGTGAAAAAAAGGTCGAAAAAATGTTTCCCTATAAGAAATGGTTTGAAAAAAAGGCAAAACAAAAAGAATTTCTGCAAAAATAACTTTACAACTAAAAAATTTGTCAAAAAAGTAATTTTAAAAAAATTGTTGGAAAACCCAAGTGATGGAGAATTGAACCGCCAGCCATACGATCACTGTTGTGCGGTGCGGATATCTATTTATTATGACTATGAGTGTTCTCATTTCTTTGAATTCCTAATTTGTTTTCCATATTTATGCTGGACCTCCACAATTGATACAATCCATTTCAGTAGCAAATCTTCTATGGTTGGACCTCTGGTTTGAGCAGCCGATGGACCTGCCGCTTCCGCTGATACGGAATTCAATCAAAGGAATACGTCTTGCTGCTTGCTGTTAAATTGACTAGAGCATATTAATTTTGGTATTTTATTGAGATTTCTTTTTCACTCATAAGCTTTGTCAAACGAATAAAAAAAATTATCTCGATTATGACTATGAGTGATATGTTTACGGGACACCGCATCGACCACGCTGATTGGGTGATTGGGACTGCCGCTCCCCTTTCCATTCAGAAAAAAAGTAAATTTTGAAATCACTCATAATTTTTTCCTCGAGCCGCATTTCACACCAGGAGTTTTTTCCTCTTCAATGTAAATAAATTCTACAGCAGTCATAGCCATTTTCTTCATTTCTTCAAAACCTTCATTTCACTGCGATGTGCATATATCTAGGTACCTACATATGTAATAATTTCCTAAGTTACATAAAACACATAAACTGTATATTTTCTCTCGCTCATAATGAAGCACTTCACTTCGTTTCGATTTGTATTGAAGATCTTCGTTCTCATCCTGATCTTCATTTTAATCTCATGCCATCGATGAAGAGATTTCACACTCAACTGTTTGCTTTCTACGTTAGTGTGTGTGTTCAAAAAAAGAAAAGGTTCAATCGATCTCCCATCGAACGAAAATCAATATTGTGCCAACCATCGAATAGTAAACATTGTTTCTCACAAAAGTGTTCGAATAAAATAAAAATTTCTTCAGTTAAAAAAATATTTTTGAATAATTTTTTAAAAATAAAAATAGGAAAAATAATTTCCATTGCTCAGTTGGTCCGCTTCGGGTTCCAAGGAATTTTCCAAACAGAAATAAAAATATTCGATTAACACTCTTATAGTTTTAAATTTTATTAAATTTTATTTTTCAGTGCTGAAACAACTAAAGCATACTTCTAAAGCTCTGTGTACTGTGGTATTCAAATAAATATGCTATTGAATGTAATATTTTAAATTCATCAATTGCAACATGTTTTAGTATTGGGTTTAATATTCAAGCGCAAAAATATAGTCAATTATTTTTTATTAGCCTCAGAATAGGTTTTCTTTTGATTTTCAAAGTGATAGTGTGTTTTTTTTTAAATATGTATGTGCCAAATTTTTAAAATATACCAGTTTGATTATTACTCAAATTATTTGTTCCTTATGTGTCATTAAAATCATATCGAACATTTAATTTGTGTGATAATTTATCAAATAATTAACCTTTTTTTTTTGATCACTTAATTTTTGTTTCAGGAGTGAATTTCAATTAAAAACTCATTAATAATTTGCTAAAATTAGTAATAAAATTTTTATGGTGCTTTATTATTACTCAAATTTTTTGTTCCTTGTGTGCAGTCGAAATCATAGGAACATTTAATGTGAGTTTTAATTTAACATACCTACAATCCAACATCAAGAGATTAAAAAAAAAAATTATTCAAAATCATGATCTTTTTTATATTTAAAATATTTTAATAAAAACAAATTAATAATGTACGAAATTTTTTTAAATAAAAATAAAAATATTTCAAAAACAAAATGGTAATAGAAAGCTATTACTGTATGTTTCTCATTTATGTAAAATTCTAAATTCATAAAGGGAGGCATAAACCGTTACGATAGTTCTATATTAACCGTTTTTAATATTAAATTTTTTTTATTTCAAAAAATGTTTAAAGTGTCTGAAAAATATTTTAAATTAGTGTTTTACGTTGGATTTTTTAAATTATATTTGGAGTAAAAGCGAGCTATTGTATTGATGCATGTTGATGGGCTGTGATGTATTTGAAATTCATAGCTGAGCAGCCTGCATTAATATTATGGTTTGACAGTGAACCGCAAAATAGTGTTTATTAATTTAAAGTGTTTTAAAAATACATATACCTAAATTTAAAAATTGTCGCTTATGTAATAGTTTTAACTCATAGTCGTGGAGCATGTTCAACTTCTATAGTTTAAAATTTAGCAACAAATAAATAAGCATTAGATATACCCACAGCAATGATTTAAATACAGTTTGTTGGAAATGTTGTATTTGAAAATTATTTCGTAAATTTTTTATTTTTTTAATTAAAATTAAAGTCCGTGGTATATGCCTTAATCCATGTAAAAAAAAGCCCGCCACTTTTTGGCAAAATGAAAATAAATATTGGTGGAATAAAAATTTAAAAACAATTGTGCAAATTGAAGCCTTACAACCAACTAGTAGTAACTCTCGTTAGTCTTAATAAGAATTTATTCATTATTCCTACTTGGTGGAGCTATTGTATTGCCACATTTGGGCTGGATGTGTTGTATTAAAAATTCATAACTAGTCGTGATGTGGCAATATTATGGTTTGACATTCAAACTTTCATTAAATTATCTTTTGCTTTTTTTCACATTTGCAAGTGTTTTGAGATTATATATAAATGTTTTCTAAAAATTTTCAGTGGCTATAGTACTGGAATATGTGACTCACTTATGTGATATTCATAAGTGGGGAGCGTGTTCCACTTTTATAGTTTCATATATTTCAGCAACAAATACAATCATCATTTTTTTCTAAAAGTGCTAAGTCATCTTACTAATATGAACAATGACTTTTGCATAACTTAATGAATTTTCCTTTCTTAGGTCACAAGAGACTCCTTCAAGTCTCAAATGGATTTGAAGCTTTTGACACCATAATATCCGTTTTACAGATGACTTCTCTGATCTCTAACAAAATGAATTGAGATTTTCACTCTAAAAAGATTTTATCATTCAAAACGTAATTTGCCAATCGTTTAATATTTTTTTTTTTGCTTTCAGGTCAACCATAAAAGCAAATTTCTGTCATTCTGACACCAATCGAAAAAGCCATTCCCTTACAATTAGCTGTGATCGAAGGCCTACTTCTATCTAAGCTGCGTTGTCTCATTTACCTTCCATTGGGTTGCTAATGAAACAAAGAAGAGGGGACTGTGACAAAAACACAGTGGTTGGAAACAGGAACAGGTAGTAGCCCGAAACCAGACATCCAAATCCAATCCAAAGTGTATAATGGTGGAAGGGGATTGGTGTTGCGTCGCGTCGTGATCGTGATCGTGACAATTGTTTATTTGAATTTTCTTTTGATGTTCGTTGTTTGATTGGCAACCAAGCGGAAAGCTATTAAAAATGGAGACCATCAAACTCGTACCGGTATGACTTGAATCAAGTTGGTTTTTGTTGTTGACAGCTCAGGTATATATTTTTGCTGCAATAGTTTACGGCGAACAACAACAAAACTTCTCAGTTGGTCACCAAATTTACATTATTTCAATAAATTTTATAACTTTTTTGACGCGAACAAATGGCTTGAAGAGCAGAGGAATGAAATTGTCTAAGTGTCTACTATCAGTAATTTTACTTGGGATCAAATCCAACCAAACATTTGCATTTGCACATTTGCAACCATCATTGTCATTCTATCATTCTTCATTGTCTCCAAGATTCGCATATCCCAATATCCAACCTTCGCTGATAAATAAAAAACGGATGAATCATCGAATAACTCTTTACGTAATTCCGTAATATTTAATACGCATAGGGGCTCAAAGAAAATATTTTCCAAGTTTGAAGTCTCTAACTTAATAATGGGACCTTTCAACAATCTCGATGGGTGTTTTATTTCAAACGGAATTTCTTATTCCAAACAAATTTTTTTTCCAGCTATCGTGAAATTGTAAAAATACTGATACAAAATTTTAAAAGCTCACAAATATCTTTAGGAATACGAGATGAGATCTGGGACACCCTGATGTATGTACATGTATAGGAAATATAGTATTTTGCCCACTCGAGGGTTAGTGGAAAATTTTATCAAACAGGCTCCCAAAAGCCACCCAAGGTCTAAAATCGGGCTCTTAGGAGACGTCGACGTTTTGGAACTCGGCCCATAAAGATATAAAAATTATTTTGAGGTTGAATTTCAACGACTTACGGCCAGTTGTACACCAGGCGAGGCCAGCACCGTAAATTTGCAATTGCACTTCCACTTTTAAAATGATGGGTCGCGATATATCCAACTTTCTTCAATCCATTTATTAATATACGAATTTTTTCTTCCTATCTTAGATGAAGGTGATGACGATAAGCATGTGTTGGTCCCATCCCAATTCCCCAACTCAACTCTCCACCGCGCATGCATCTCACAACGATCGTTTCTTTGGAAAATTCTTCAACTACGAAAAGTATCTATTCCATTCTACGAATCGAACTCTCGCTCCTATAGCATTGTGGAATTATTTATATTTGATCAGTTGGAAAACTACTTTTGAGTGCAGCACTTCTTCAATTCTGTCTTCTTCAAGTGAGTTTGCAAAAAAAAAAAACCCTTATTGATTTGTAATAAATTTTTCCTTTTTTTTTCATTCCATTAAAATTAGGCGCATTGATATAAAATGGCATCGAAATTGCAATTATTAAGCAGTTATTATGACGATTTTATCTTCAACTGCACTCGCGTCCTACTATCACGCCGACATGACATGAACCCAACCGATACCGATATTGAAGTAAATAACCCAATTGACCCCGAATCACGAACACCTCAAGCTGAGGGTATTGATAATTATGAAGAAGTTTTATGCGGTATCCTTGAAGAATATCCAGTTATTGATGTCGAATGTCGACAGTTGGAAAGATTCTATTCTACCACGGATTTGGCATCAGTTGTGCTATATATCGACGATGAAATACAAGAATCCCCTCTAGCTGAAGCTGAAGATGGAGGAGCTGCTCAAACTGGAGCTGCTAATGATGGTGATGAAGATCGTCAGCATCAAGATCGACATTTGGAAGCAATTGCATCTGCGACTGATTTGGCATCAGTTGCAATATTACATATCGACGATGAAGTCCAAGGAGCTGCTTCAGCTAATGGCGAAGCTTCTGCAACCGGATTTCATCAAGCTGGCGATGATGTGAATAATGGGACTCGAACTGGGTGTAATAACTACCATGACCATCGTCATCGTCATCGTCAGCGAATCATGCCCTTTGCAATTGATGAAGACGAAGAAGCTACGCAAAATACAGACACAGAGTGCATAGACACATTGATCGAACTACTGTGTGCTTTATTTTTACTATGTATTTTCTTTCTTTTGTCGTTGAAGATTTAATTTTATTTTATGTATCCATTATTTCATTGAACCATTTTTATTTTAGCCGACTAAATGAGTGACAAATAACTGTCTTAATAAATAAACCAATAAATAATAAAGTTTTTTCTTTTAAATGGGAAGCAACGAAAGACGCGAAAAATAATTCAAGGTATTCCAGGAGTATTCAAATTTCATAAACAAAAAGTTTTAGTTTATTGGCGACTATAGGTACTAAAGGGCAGGTTTCGAATTCGTAAAAAAAATCCGAAACAAGAAATTAATAAGACTTGACATTACATTCTGTCTGTCTTCTATCTGGCATAGAACCAGATCTCGGTTTTTGATTTTTTCTCATAAATGATCTTAAAAAACGCAGAAGCTAAATAAAGAAGTCATCCATATGGTTCACTCACCAAAAATAAGAGAAAGAACTTAATTTTTTTCGGTGGTGGGATTACTTGAAAATCGCTGATGAAAAATAAAATTTTCAGTTAACATTCAAAAAAGTATTTTTATAAAAAAAAAGTTGGTACGCGCATTTTTAGTACATACACTTAAAACCAAATTTAAAAAAAATATTTATTAGTTTTCAAAATATTGAGTTTAAAAAAAAATTGATTTTTTCAGACAGACAGAATTGTGGGCGCTGATTTGTGCACCAAACACCAAACACACACGCAGATTTAGCCAAGATCTTCAGATACTTTTCTCCAAAGAAACTATGTATACAAAAATCCCTCGAAAATTTCCCATAGACATAGCTTAGCCACACTCGTGGACTCCAACAACAAAGCAACTTAAATATTGTGTATAACTGTGATTTTTATTAGTTTTATAGATATATGGGTACAATATGTTGATATGTTAGATACAATAAACAATTTATGGGAATATATATTTATATCATATTAAGAAACAAATTAGAACAAAATTATGCCAATACACTTTTATAAATGCAGCCCATAAATATGGCAACAGTTAAAAGCGCAATAATGACAAGAGAGCCCTTAAGGACATCCTTCATGCAATTTGCCTGGTCGTTGACTTGAACCGCTTCCTCTATCTGCATTTCATGAAACTCTTCTGGGGCAGTGCCTGAATACTTTTTGATAACATCCACCTCCTCAGGATCACTATCACCTCCAATTGAAAATTTATCAAGAGGCACTTTAATGCCTTGAGATGATCTGGCAGTCGCACCTGAGATATCAATTGCAACAAATTCATATGGTGGAGTATTTTTTGATGAAAAAGCTTCAATTTGGGAGTTGATTCTCCTAACTTCAGCTTTGACGTCAACAGCTTTAAAATCATTGTCATCATCAATAGAGGGGGTGTTGGTGATGGGTGGGGGTGCTCTAGTGGCGGCTGCTACAGCTGATGATGTTGATGGGACAGGGGGACCCCAGAATGATTGTCTTGCGGTTGCGAGGGGTCGGTTGCGGCGTAATTCAATCACACGGGCAATTTCGTAGCGAACATCGTCTAAGTATTGTTCATATTGGTCCATTTTGATTTTCGTATTTTTATTTAAACAAAAAAGTCAAAATTTTAAATTCGTTTTGTTTTTTAATTTATTTTCACTTAGTCAACAAACAAAGCAGTTAGAGATTTAAGCAGGAAGGTAGGTAGCTATATCTACCTCAAAAGTTACTTTGAAACTGTCATTTAGAAAAAAATTCAAAAGGTAGCAACTAGCAACACTACGATGAATAGATGAATTATAAAAGTGTTACCAGCAAAATAAGTTGTGAAAAATAATATTTTAAAGAAGAAAATTCGTCATAAAAAATAAACTTTACGAGGAAATTTTTGAATCGCGAGATGAAAAGTATATTTTTTTTTGACAAAATTTAGTTTGTGAATACATTTTTAAATTTTGTTTTGAAAACATTTTTTATTCTGAATTAATCGTCCTACAAACATAAAAACACTTAGGCCAAAAATTTAATCTGGCAATACTTGTTTTCTGATTCATTGACGAATGACGATCGTTGCACATTGCATTCTATACAAAACAGACTTTGAATGAATCATCGTTATAGAGAAAGAAACCTTAAACTTGAAAGTCGAAGACTCGAAGGGGCTATATGGGAGGTTTAAATAAAATAAACAACCAATGAGGTGAAGTTCATAGAACAAAAACAGCTTCCAATTAAAATAACCAAACCCAGCTGTATGACGTATGAATGGTTATTAACTATATAGTGTGATATTGAATGTGATTTAAAGGAGTTTTGAATTATAGCTAGGTATACTCAGGTCCTAGTCAGGATCATGATAATTGTCGGTTGATAAGGAAGAAAAAGAAGAAGGAAAGTGGTTATGAAAGCACATTTCAAATTTCTGTGTTGAAAATCATATTATAGAGAACTCCGAAGGTACCGCATCTTCACTAACATTTTGGTGAAGTACTCGTATGTCCCAGTTTCTATATCGAATGGTGCAGATATTTCTTCCGATTCCCTTACTTTCTTTCTTACTCTTAGCTTGAATTTGGGGACACTATTTCTTTGCATCTTTCTGGGAATCAAGTGCCACCTGATTGTGTGATCTTAATAATAGACAAAAATTCTGCCATGTACCATAGATAGTTTTCCATTTCAAGACCAATGGCCTTTTCCATTGGTCTAATCCGGAAGAAGAATTTGAAATTCTGAAAAATTTATTGAAATTATGTTCAAAAGAAGAATCGCAATCAGCTGAACGAAGGCGTACTTCTAAATGTACTATAACTCATAGCAAGAACAGAGAGAGAAATATGCTATTGATCAATGTGCCATGTATATTGTACGATGTGTCCTACGTTGTGTCTTTATCTATTATTAGCTTGATAATGATAAACAGAAGAAGAGGAAAACGTGTACGTGATAAGAAACAGTCAAGTCACAAATTTAAAATAACCAACCAGACACCCGAAGTGAACAATGTGCAAGGGGATTGGTGTGCATGATCATTGATCAGTGTTAAATTGTGGATTCTCTTTGCTTCATTTTCATTGCTGTTTGATTGGCAACCAAGCAGAAAGCGCTATAAAAAATGGCGATCATCACGCCAACTTCTTGAATTGGTTGTTATTTTAGTCTACCTAGAAGTTTAAAAGTTAATTTTTGGTGGTGCGCTGCTGGGTTATGCCTTTATGGACAACAACAACAAAATCTCTCAACCGTTCTGATAAGTGTGTTTGATTAATCAAATGGAGTGGAGGGGCTGAATTCGAATGTTTAAGGTTGGGGGAACTTTATAATTACAGTAGGTAGAGTATATGTAGACGTTTTAAAAGTAATGGCGGAATATTTTAAGAAACCCGTTGTTTGGTGTTTTTGTTCAAAGCTTCAATGGGCATTGTTGGAGCCGAAATCTTCTGAAAATTAAAATTGTAAAGCCGACACAATTTTTAATAGCAATTATAAATTTATTTAATTCCAGATATAAATTATAATGAACGCTTTAAAACAATTTGTGTTACTACCACAATTTTGATTCTTCGACTGACTGATTTTACTTTCGTTCGTTAACTTGACAGCTATGTATATAACAGAGGTTGGAATAGTTTTTGTAAATAGAATCAGTTAGTAAATGAATTTATTTCTTAATTAAGTCCAATACAGGGTGTTTAAATTTTTAGTACTACAATTTACAATTATTGAAAATTTTATATATTTTTAAGATCAAAATACTGGTTATTTATAAAAGATAAATTATGGCGGTAACATTCTCCCCCTCGTAAGCAAGCTAGGATGAAGTGAGCTTACTTTCAGCTTTACCGACATCTAAGACAGCAATTTTACTTGTAGGTCGCTCTAGTTTTCCCAATTGAGTTCTCACCATCGCTCTTCGAACTTGGCCATCCTTCGCAGTAACTGTTTGCTCAATGATTCCCTTTGGCCAACAGTTGCGTGGAAGGTTTTCGTCCACGATAACTACCACATCACCAACAGCTATAGGAGGTTGCTTAACAAACCACTTACCTCGTCGTGCCAGCAAAGGTGTGTAGTCTTTAATCCATCTGCGCCAAAATTCATCAGCAAATGCCTGGGTTTGGTGCCAACGTTGTCGCAGGTCTGCGTTCTCCTTGCAAATAGGCTTGTACCCAGTTGATGAGCCTAGTAGCAAGTGATTTGGTGTGATAGCTTCATCATCACAAGATTCTAGTGACACAAAGGTGAGTGGACGAGAGTTAATTAAGAATTCCACCTCAAAGAGCGCACATCTTAGGCTCTCGTCATTGAAATTTGTTGGATCCATACTATAGAGGACGGTCTTGATGGATCGGACAAGCCTTTCCCAGGCTCCTCCCATGTGCGGTGCTGCCGGCGGGTTGAACCTCCATTTAATTTCATCATATTTTGAAGCAACTGGTGAGTAATCGATGTTATTATCCTCAGCACATAAAATTTTTGCTGTAGCTCTAAAATTTGTACCGTTATCGGTGTAAATTTCTCGGGGCATTCCCCTTCGCGATACGAAGTTTCGTATGCACATGATGCAAGAGCTTGTGTCTAGACTGTGGGCCACCTCTACATGAACTGCGCGGACAGAGATACAAGTAAATATGACACCCCATCTTTTCTCCCGTCTTCGACCGATTATAGTGGAGATGGGTCCGAAATAGTCGATCCCAACAAATGTGAAAGGACGTTCAAAAACTGCCAATCGTGCTGCAGGCAAGGAAGCCATCAGTGGAACTGCTGGCGACGCGTAGTAGTTCTTACATCGTTGGCAATTTTTCCGCACTGTTTTGTACAGCACGCGTAAGCGCGATATGTAGAACTTGCCTCTGATTTTATTGATTATCGTCTCATGTGACACGTGATGGTGCTCCTCGTGATAGTAGCGTACAATAAGAAACGTCACATGATGACTTTTTGGTAAAATTATGACATCGTCGCTATTATTGAGATATTCTGCTCTACCCTGAGCTCTCAAGATACCAAAAGAATCTAAGTAAACGTTCAAAGAAATTAGTTTTGAATTCGTTTTAATGATCTTACCCTGCACTAGGTCGGCTACTTCTTGGCTGTATTGGCTCATCTGTGCACATCGGTAGAGTTGAAGCTTTGCATTTTGAAGCATTTCAAATGAAATTAATTTTGAACTTCTGTCATCTTTAGTTATTATAGCATGGAGTCTTGTGATGTATAAATGAAATGTTGCTACTGATCTGTAAAGTCGTCTCCAATCAGAAAAGTACTTGACATTCATGTTGAGTGCAGGTCGTAAACTCGTAGATTCTTGTATATGAAGCAAGCGATGTCGCAGTTCAGCTTTATCGTCAGGTCCAAGATCGTCGCACGTTGGCCAATAAGTTGCATCAGAAACCAAAAACGTAGGGCCGGTGAACCATCGTTCAATATCTAATTGAGGCGAGACTTTTGTAGAGAGATCAGCTGTGTTCAGCTTCGACGGCACCCATCTCCACTCTGTAGTATTTGAATGTTCTAATATCTCGCCGACTCGAAACATTACAAATTGTTGAAATTTCTTAGGGTCCATTCGCAGCCATTTCAAGACGGTCTTCGAGTCTGACCACCAGAGTCTGGATCCAATAGGTATGCGCCGAACAGCTTGTATTTTGGTCGAGAGTCGTATACCTAATACGGCAGCTTGAAGTTCAAGCCTCGGGATCGATACTGGTTTCAGAGGAGCCACTTTGGACTTTGAGGCTAACAACGTGACGGAAACCTGATCCCCACATTGAACTCGAAGATAGCACACTGCAGCATAAGCGTACTCTCCGGCGTCTACAAACGTGTGAATTTGGATATTATCGGCATTAGGCAATAGGCCGTTGTAGCAGCGGGGAATTTCTATCGATTTTATTGTTGGTAGCAGAGATTTCCATTGACGCCATTTGCATAGAACACCATAGGGAAGCTCGTCATCCCAACCAATGCTGGAACGCCAGACTTCTTGCAGGAGGATCTTCAGGCCGATGGTATAGCAGGCAATGAAGCCGAGGGGGTCGAAAATTGACATGAGCACTTGTAGGGTCTCTCGTTTAGTTGGTACAACATGTTCATCCAATACATCTCGTTTTAATCAAGCAAATCTGAAAATGTACTTAAACACATGGTTATTGGGATCCCAATACATACCAAGAATTTTCTCAGGGGATCCTAATGCCTTATGTTTTTGTTTGGTTGGGTTATGATTGTTCAATTGATCAATAACCCAGGTTGAGTTTGAAGCCCAATTGCGAATCTCGAATCCAGCAGACGCATGAATCTCTTTTACTTGATTCGCTAAGCGTAATGCATCTTCGGGAGTGTCAACGCTGTCAATGAAGTCATCCACATAGTGATAATTTTTGATGGCTTCAACGGCTCGAGGGCAACTTCGTTCAAACTGGTCTGCATTTTTATTGCGTATGTAATGCGCAATACAGGGAGCGCAATTGATTCCAAACGTTAATGCGCTCATGACATAGGTACTAGGTTGCTCATGTGGATCGTTTTTATCCCACCATAAGAAACGTTGTACGTGTATGTCCTCATTTCTAACTTTGATTTGGTGGAACATCTCGGCTATGTCACTACAGATAGCTACTCTTCCGATTCTGAAGGCCAGTAAAATGTCCACCAAAGATGTCAGAAGATCAGAGCTCAGCATAAAATCGTTTAAAGAATATCCGCTTGACTTAGCCGCAGCATCCCAAACAAGACGAACTCTATTCGGCTTATTGGGATTCATGGTTACGAAAATTGGTAGGTACCACACTGGCTTACAGCTTACTGTCAAATCGGCTGCTGTCAACTTTCTTGCATACCCCTTCAGCAAAAGGTTGTCGATCTCAGCTTGCATCTTTTCATAGAGCGCTGCTTCGCGTTTAAATTTTTTGTGGAGGCACATCAATCTGTTGAACGCGGTGTTGTAACTATCAGGCATCTTTGGATTGTCGTGTTGCCACAGCAATCCTATCTCGTACCGGTTCATCAAAGGCTTACAGGTAGAATCCAGAATGTGCAATGCTCTTTTGTCTTCTTCGGAACATATGATGGTAGATGATGATTCCAATGCAAAATAAGCTTTCATCTCTTCATGAAGATCATCAGAGCGTTGAACACAGTCACAAGAATGCATATTGAGGTGGTTGATTTGTTGATGGTTGGGTAAACATCCTTGCAACAGCCATCCTAATCGAGTTTTCGTAGCGATTGGCTGGTTCCAGGAACCCTCTCGAACTTTAAGGGGCACTGCTAGCTTCCAGTTGTCTAATCCAATTAGAATCGTTGGCCGTGCGTTGTGGTATGACTCAATTGGAAGACCAGCCAAGTAAGGATACCTCTGATTGATTCTAAGCATGTCCAATGATTGTATAGGGAGTGAAAGGTTTTCCACTGTGTGAACACCATGCAGAATATGTTTGGTTTCATTGTGTTGACCTGAGATCTTGAATGAAGTTTGCATCGAGGTTTCTTCAACACGGGTGGTGTCGCCAGTCCAGCGCAAACATAAAGATTTGTTAACACCAGCCAAACCTAGACTGTCGAAGAGTTCTCTTTCCATTAAAGTCACAGATGAACCTTCATCTAGAAAGGCAAATGTGTTTATAAATTTATTTTTTGAATAAACGCGAATTGGAACAATGCGGAAGCAGGGTTTCTCCCCCTCGTCAACGTCACTGTGCGCGTTAACATTCACATGTCCACTCGGAGTAACAGAAAATTCATTTTCACTTACTTGGTTCCTTTCATGACTTACTTGCGCTGCAGGCTTGTGTAGCAGGGGGTGATGCTTTGCTTTACAATTTTGAATCCCACATTCATTGTTGGTATAGCACCTCCGGCGATGTAGATTGAGGCACTGACGACACAATTTATTCGCTTTCAGCATCTCCCACTTTTGATTGTATGCCATTTTCTCAAAAACAGCGCAGCGAGAAATTTTATGATCGGTTCCGTTGCAGGCAACACAAACCGTATTCCCTGATGAATGTTGAACTTCTGTATGAGTATTTAAAACTCCACTCTTCTTGAATGGGAATGGAGACACGACTTGACTTGCGGCTTCGGCAATATGTTCTAACCAGCAACTAAATGCTTTTACAACAGGCACATGTTCGTTTTTTTGATGCATTGCCCAGCTGAGCTTGTATTGACCCGGCAATTTATCGACGAACTCTTTTACCAGCATTGGGTTATTTAAGTGTGCTGACATTTGACACGCTTCCATTGTAGAACATATATTGCTAACAGTTAAAGAAAACTCAATTATGTGCTCTAATTTATCTTTCGGTGGTGATAGTTTTCGCGCCTTGTCAATCATACACTCTATAATTTGTTCTGGTCGCCCAAAGTACATTTTTAAAGTTCGCATTATATCTGGAACTAGACTGGGCAAAAGAAGTTTATTCCGAACAATTTCACGTGCCTTGCCTTTTAAACAAGTCTGCAGCCGCATTAGATTTTCCGCATCGCTGTAGCCGGCCATTGCAGTGCTGTTGTTGAAACTGCTCAAGAACAGCGGCCACTCTTCAGGATCACCATGAAATGCTGGTAAGTCTTTAGGGAGCACTTGTCTTGCTGCTATTTGCGCGGGTGATGGTCCGGAGGCGAAGGTTGTGGCGACATCAGGGGAACTGAAGCAAAAGTTGTTTGACGAGGAGGGTGCACATCCATCCGAGGTGGATAAAATTTGGTATTTCTTTTGTAAATAACGCTGGTGCAACTTTTTTTCTTCTTCGAGCATTTCCATTTGCAGTTCTTTATTTAGAAGCGAAACATCAACACCGTTTGACAAGGTTGCTGGCACACTTGTCATTTGCTTAGAAACATGTTGTGGAGATGTTGTTAAGCCAGCTGTCATCTGCTGTGTAGATGTTCGTGGAACATGATGGAATTCGTTCAGCGATGTTTTAGGAAGTGCATTGGGAAATGACTCGAAGTTGTTGTTGCGATTTGTTGACCATGTTATCATTGTAGGTGTATGTGTATACATACTTCTATACGGTTGATTAAATAAAGCAGTTTGCGTTGCGTTTGTATGTGGCGCTGTGGTGCCATTTGACGAATATGATGCCAATGTCTGCTGGTGTGGAAACAGAGGAACTACCGTTGGCGTTGTGAGTACGGGAATTGAACGGTGTGGCAAAGGTAGATAGTTCGAGTTTACCGTACTCAACGAAGTTCTATCAATTGCTTGATTTACGGTGCTCACCTGTACTGTTGTGCTCGCAGTAGGTAGACTTGTTTCTGCATTATTCGGTATGATGTCTTGATGTAGGGTTGATGGAGATGAAGATGCTTGTGGATGGATTGTGAATCCTGACATGAGGCCAATATTCTGTACGGTCGGTACTGCCCTAGAACTGGTAGTTGTTGTAACTGATCGTGAATTTATGCAGAATTCGCAACTCCAGCTGACATCAGCTACACCACTATTAACACCGACACATTCGAAATGATACCACTTGTCGCAAGAATCACATTGTACCATTTGTTCTGTTTCACCTTCACTACACAAATTGCAGACAGAAACAATATCATCTTGCATTGTCTTTTTTGGAGGCATTTTTTTTTTTTTTTTTATTTTTAGCGCGATTCCGATTAAGCTAAACTGAATTACCGAACGAAAGTAAAATCAGTCAGTCGAAGAATCAAAATTGTGGTAGTAACACAAATTGTTTTAAAGATTTGTTGGAGCCGAAATCTTCTGAAAATTAAAATTGTAAAGCCGACACAATTTTTAATAGCAATTATAAATTTATTTAATTCCAGATATAAATTATAATGAACGCTTTAAAACAATTTGTGTTACTACCACAATTTTGATTCTTCGACTGACTGATTTTACTTTCGTTCGTTAACTTGACAGCTATGTATATAACAGAGGTTGGAATAGTTTTTGTAAATAGAATCAGTTAGTAAATGAATTTATTTCTTAATTAAGTCCAATACAGGGTGTTTAAATTTTTAGTACTACAATTTACAATTATTGAAAATTTTATATATTTTTAAGATCAAAATACTGGTTATTTATAAAAGATAAATTATGGCGGTAACAGGCATGTTAAACAAATCACTATTTTTTTCAAGGAAAAGCCAACTGATCCCCCTTCCGCAGTCTCCTAGAGCATAGAAGTAGAAGGGACAAAATTTAAAAATTCAGATTTTCATTCACCGCCCAATTTGCCATATTTTTTCGATTAAACTAAGCATTTGCCCCACTGTAGCTATGCTTCGCTAAAAGCTTAAAATAGCTTCATAAGTTGAGCAGGCATGGATACCTACATTTGGTTTCACTGACTGCTTACTACGTCACGTGTAGCAGGATTTCTATACATTCCATCATCGAATATAAGGTACGGGGGCCAAATAAGGCCCTGTTCCTAATAAGGCCCACTTCTCAGAAAACACAGAAACGAACAAATAACGGGGCTTTTTTTTCTTTCCATGAGTAAACCATGTCTGCAAGAACACACACAAAGGAAAAAAGCCAGCTGCGCGATTCGTGTCGTGACCTGCGGTTGAATGAAGTTCATTGACCGGTGAAGGCCTACTAAATTATAAAAAAGTTGTGCGTTTTTGGTGTTTTTTCAACGAATTTCAACAAAGTAAGTACATATTTTTTTATTTTTACCGTATAATATATAATATTTTGAGTAAATAAAAACATTTGTTTATTAAAAATGTTTGATAGTTAGTTTTATATAAATTTGTTTTTAAAAGTCTTGCATGTTCCTAATAAGGCCCAAAAAAAAAGGGATGGGCCTTATTAGGGACACGTAAATTATTGGTTTTTATTTTGTATTTTTAATGTGTTTCAGACAAAATGTCAACTTTACCCAAAAATTGGACAGGAGTCGATATGGGAAATGCGTTGCAGACTGTAAAACGCGGTTTAACACAGCATCAAGCTTCTAAGCGTTTTTTGTTTATGTTTTTTGTTAAATTTAAGTTTTTGTTTATTTTATGTAGTTTTTTTAACTGAAAAGACTGTTTTCTTATGAAATAAATTTAAAAGAATATATTTATTAAAATACATTGATTTGTTTGTGTTTTTACTTTCAAAACATTGTTTTCTTGCTAGAAATTTTGCGAAATTCTTAAGAAAACTGAGTGGGCCTTATTAAGACCCCATGGGCCTTATTAAGAACAACATAAGCTTTTTTTAAATGTCAAAAAAATATATTTTTCAATTAAAAAAAATCAATAAAATCTATGTACCTATTCATGTAGATAAAATGACAAAGAATCATAAAATTTTTAGTTTACTCGGATATTCTCAAAAACCTAGAAGATATTTAGAAAAATCTGTTAGGTGGGCCTTATTTGGCCCCCCTACCTTATCTTTACTTAATTCCTCAAAAATATATGACCATATATGGCTATAACTAAGAACGAACCACGATCCATATTATACTGTTTGAATGTTTGCCTTTGCCCTGTTTTTATTACCTACGCATTCCGAAACTATAAATTAGGATGCCCCAGATTTTCCGAACTTTTTAATTTAATATTTAATACGCACAGGATAATGGGACCTTTCAACAATCTCGATGGGTGTTTTATTTCAAACGGAATTTCTTATTCCCAACAAATTTTTGTTTCTAGCTATCGTGAAATTGTAAAAATACTGATACAAAATTTTCAAAGCTCACAAATATCTTTAGGAATACGAGATTAGATCTGGGACACCCTAATGTATGTACATGTATAGGAAATATAGTATTTTGCATTTCGTTGCAAAAAGCCTGTGCCGACTCGAGGGCATCCATCTATCCATCTTTTTTCAACCCATACATCAATATAGGAATCTGTTTTGGGTGAAGTTGATGGAGATGACGTCTCACCACCACACATGTACTTCCTTATGGACTTGTAGTTTTTTAACGATCGTTTCTGCTGAATCGGATATATCTACAATACAAAAAGTAGGTATATATTTCATTTTCCGGAAACAGCTTACATCATTGCGAAATTATTTGATCAGTTCAATTCAGTTAGAAAAAGACATTTGAGTTTGAGTGAGCCAGTGCTTCCGTGCTTCTGTTCTTTTGTTATCTTCAATTCTTGTAAGTTTGCAGAAGAAAAAAAAACACTTATTGATTTTTAGTAATTTATTTTTTGTCCATTGATTAGAATAAAGTGCATTTCCAATTTTCCATAAAATGGCAACTTATCAGCTTTTATTAAACAATGATGAAAATGGCAATTTTATCTTAAGATCCGATCCGATTGATGGTGATGATGAGGTTAATAACGAACTTAATCTTGATATCATTGTGTGCCCAATTTTACCTCAAGCTGAGGATATTAAGACTTGTGATGCAGTTTTGAATGAAAAGCTAGATGATGTTGATGGGGAATGTCAATCATTGGAAAAATTTGCTCCAACTGCTGAAGTCGCTGAAGTAGATATAAATATCGAGGACCAAGTTCAAGTAGCTCCTTTACCAGAGGGTGAAGAACAAGGAGCTCCTTTACCTGATGATGAAATTGTTTTTATCGAGGCAGATGCAGCTGGAGATGAAGACGAAATTGCTGATACTCGTATAAGGGCTAGAGCTGGTTCCAATGAGTTAGCTAACTACCGGCGTCAGCAAATTATGCCAATGGAAATCGATGAGTATGAGGCAACGTTGGGACGCACAAAGTGCGTCGACATGTTTGTTGGGTTCATCTCAATTGCATTCTTGATCTTTATTTACATTCTTCTTTCATTTTAATATTATTTCTAAATATCTCTATCATTTTATTCAATATCAATATCACACATATATTTTACCCAATTTTATGTTTTGAAACAAAAACATTTGTGACCTATGCATAATAAAATAAATAATTCCTAGTTTGTTTGTTTGTTTGTTTTAACGTGGAAACAACCACTGCGACGTGACGCGACGACGGACGGCTGCGGTATGTAATGGAGTACCTATTGGAATTTTTTTTATAGGTAAAGAAAGTTTTTGTCGAAATGTATTTAAATAAATACATTTTAACTTCATTGTTAAAAAATTGGTTAAAACTTAAACAACCCCGCCTATCGTTCCATTTAGTCCATTATCCACTCAGTGTTATTTTTGTTAGATGGTACAAATTGTTTCGAATATCCCATAAATGAAACTGACTGCCTATTATTGTTGACCTATTACTGACCTAAAAGAAAATATCTCAAAAATTCTGGAGCCTTAAAAATATGCATTTATTTTTTTTTAATAGTATTTACAAATACAAAAACTATGCTCTAACGAGTGAATGACTCTTCAGAGCAAATTTAGTGATTCGGAAAATTATCGAATACGGTTGGTTAAATGAGCAAAAATATGAAGTATGCTCTTCTTAGGAAATCCTGGAACCCGTATCATTAGAATCGTCTTCGTCGTTCGTCATAGTGATCCCCAAGAGAGACTAAAGAGACTATACCCATATTTGGTACTTTGGTAGTTATCGAATTAATTTGATGCGTTGATTTTGTTTGTTTTCATGAGATTTCTGAAAAATTGAAAAAAAGGTGATTCGGTTAACTGTCAACAAAGAAGAAATAATATGACTCTTTTGTTTGCCCAATTTAAATTAATTGATAGGTGTCTATATTGCTGGTTCTTTTTCTTCTTGCTAAAAATAGGAGCTTTTTCTTGAAATTACGTATAATCATTGATTGTATGAATTGGTTTGATAAAAAAAAAACAACCAAGTGGACCATGAGAATGAAATTTCGTCAAAAGATTGAATATACCCTAAGTGAGGCAAGGTGATTATGTGAAAAGGACAGTGCCCCAAATCAGTCTGCAACCTAGTAGTCGTCTTTATTTGACCAAAATGTTCAGGTCCTTCCGTTTCAAAGAAATTATACCTACTTTAGGTACTACATTTCAAAACATTGCATCGCTCTAAAATTTCCCATCAGTTTAACTTAAACAACAATTAAATGTTATCTTTATTAGTTTAATATATGTACGAGTATATGATATATGGGAATATGTATTTATAACATAATAAGTTTAATATAAATTTTGAAAAACGGATAAAATCAAACTCAACGTTTAGATGCCCTTACACTTTCATAAATACTGGCCGCCAATATGCCAACCGCCAAAAGCCCAAAAACGACAAAAAACCCTTTAACAATATAAACCGTAATGCACCTAGCCTGCTCGTTACCCTGATCCTCTTCTTCTATCTGCATTTCATAAAACTCTATTGGTGGAGTAGACAAATGTTTTTTGATAGCATCATAGCCTTCCTCAGAATCACAATCACTGCCAAATGTAAAAGTAGCAACAGGAGCGGCAAGAGGATAATCGCTGCTAGTTGCGACTTCTATAAATTGATTGTTCACTTGTGTTTGGTTCAGCATCTTCGTCAGCAGTTGACTCATCCATCATAGGAAGGGCGTTGGAGATGATGGCTCTGGTAAAGCCTGCTGCTGCTCCTGCTGATGATGTTGATGGGACAGGAGGACCCATGAGTGATTGTCTTGAGATAGGTTGGTTAAGACTCAGCTCAGTTACACGATCGATTTCGTTTTTCAAATATTGTTGATATGTTTGTGCCATTTTAAACAATTTTATTACTTAACTGTTTTCACTGTTTCACTAAGTCAATAAACAATTTAGCTAGTAGGTATATCAATCTAGAGAGTTACTCCCGATCTGCATTCTGTATTGGGATGACTCGATGAACTGAATTTTCATATAGAAGTGTTGCCAGTAGCAAAATTTGTTTGACGAACTTTATTTTTCTCAAATTTTATATCTCTATAGAAATAAAATTCAAAACACCGATATAAAATCGATATTACGTTGTTCGACAAACAAAAAGAAATGTTTTTTTTCAAATTTTATGTTGAGACCATTTTTTTCAAATCATTTTTGTTCTTTTCTTAGTCCAACTCTTACATGCATCTAAAAATTTCTTTTTTTGGTCCCCGTTTTAATGAATTTCATATTTCATATTTCATGAATTTTCATCTTGGTTAGGTCATTTTTTTTTTCTTAAAAAATCAAAGCTATAAAAATAGTCGCATTTTATTAGATCTCATTTCAACTTGACTTCGCCTCAACGCCAAAGCAAACGCCAACGCCTTTGATTGTGTAACAAAAATCTAGAATTTAATATCCTTTCCTATCTAGTGCGGGAGTGTCACACATAAAATAAAGAAACTCGCTGTTTAAGTGGAAAATGCAAGAGTGCTATTGCTCTTGAAATAATTTATCGGTTTTTTTGTTCTCATTGTTTACTTAAATATTTGTTTCTGCATTGATTGAAGAATTCTTTGCATTATGCTTAACTCTTCAAAACCAAAAAAATATTTAAGTTGTCAAAAAGAACCATAAACTATGAAATTTGTGTCCTATTTGATCCTTTTGATTATTCCCGAAGTCTTTCCTGGGTCATATTGATTTTTTAAGTGTGAAAAACATTTATGATTTCTTATGAGAGTGTCTCATTCTCTTATCCATCATAATGTTTGTCATTACATATTTCTTATCATCTTACAATTCTGAACATAAGTGGAGGTTAAAAATGCAGTAAAATTTGTCAATTGAGTTCTGTTTTTGTTTTTTGATACCTAGTTTTTTAAATCTTTTTTTTATGCTTAAAAGAGACTAATTGCGGTTTTTGAGTTTAATTAATAATAACAATTTTGTGTTTTCGTTTTTCTCATAAACTGTTTGACGAACTGTGATATTTTTTTATTTTTTTTTCTTTGAACGAATAATCAATTCGTTTTAATTTTTTAAATCTCAATATTTATTTTTGAAAATTGGGTTTTAAGTGCATACCTAGTATTAAATTTCAAAAATTGTATGCACATTAGTTTCAATTTTTGAATTTTTCAATGTGAACGCACGATTTTTGAAATTATTTTTTGTTTGGCATCATCAGTTTTCAAATCAAACTTAGTTTTCCAACAGCAAGAAAAAATCGGGCAAAAAATCAGTCTGGCAGTAATGCTTTGAGAAGTTCTAGTTTATCGAAAGCTACAGCTGATTGTTCATTTTGCTCTAAAAATGAATCTCGTTCATTGACGATCGTTGCAATTGCAATATTTGTTCTATGATTGCATCGCAAAACAAACTTTGAATGAATCACTTGAAGGTCGAAGGAGGTTTTAAATTTCAAACAACCAATGAAGTATGAAATTGATAGAATGAAAACAGCTTTCGATTAAAACAACCAAACCCTGTATGACGTATGAATATGATGTCAATTTTGAGTGGTTATAGCATATAGTGGCGGTTTGGATAGATAGATAGAAAACGATGACGATGATTCTCTTACAAATCTAAAACGTGAAATTTGAATTATTGCAGAAAAATATATAAAAGGACACAAGCCTCCTAAGCCCCCGGCGCGGCGTCGCTTACGTCGTTGTTCTAGATTTTTGTAATTTCATTTTTATATCTTTATTTAAGTTTCTTTAAGTCGACATGCTGGAAAAAAAATTGAAGTGACATAAAAAAAACAACCACCAACAAACACAACAACAAAATGATCTTGGACGTGTCCTGGTCGGTTGGAAGGTATCCTCGTTTGAAAACTCAATCACATCTTGGTTGTCCTTGTGTTGGCTCAGTTTGTTTGAGCTCGATTTTTTTGTCAAGTGGGTACTCGATACCGTTAAAACCTAAATTAATGTGCAATAGAAGATAAAGCAAAAAAAAATACATCACCGATCTAGTCCTATTGAAAGTGTTGATTAAAAATGAAATTGTTGATAAAATTCCTTCCCCTTTTTTAAATAATAATTCCTGATTGGTTTTTTTTTGTTGTTGTGAAGTTATGTTTTTTGTTGAATTTTGTGAAAAATTTTGTCTGTGTATTCAAGGTCATTATATTTTTTTTGATGGTTTAAAAAAACCTTCTGTTGGGCCTTATTAGGAACCTGTGCTCTTAATAAGGCCCATAAGTTTTTTTCTCAAACAATGTTGAATTTCTTCCTGCAAAAAGTAAAATTAAAAAAAAAAAGAAATTTTTTATGATATATTGTTATTTTAAAATGTCTTCTTGACAAAAAGGAACTTAAAAAAAAACTTAACAGTTTAAACACATCCACCTGGACATTCAAAAGCCTCGTCTTCTTCAGTCAACCCGACGCATAGTTTATGATACCAAGCGCCGCAAGCTTGGCATTGCCTCATGTCTTCCATGCTATCAATTTTACAGGCGTGACAATACGACGCTCCTGTCCCTTCCTTTCGTTTAGATTCTCTTTTGGATGTTGATGGTTTGGGTTGAGAAGCTGTATCCAGTTCCTTTTGTTTCTCTTCGAAGAGATGTTTTGTAACTTCTTGGCCTTTGAAGTTCAAGGCCTTTTTTCGATTTGTTATGCGATTGACCTTAGTTTTAGGTGTGGGAAGCAGTTTTTGAAATGGAGATTTTTTATTTGATTGTTTACGCTCCTCTTCCTCTAATTGATCCATTGCTTGAAGCATTGTAGCTAGTCCTGTAATTTTTAGCGCAGGAGTGAAACCCGATGTTTGAGCTACCAATGTTGAAAGTGGAGCATTGTCAGAGTCATCATCTGAGTTGTAGAGGTCCGGTATAATGTGAGGCTGCTGCGTTTGTGTACCAGATGTGCTTGGAACACTGTTTTCCAAATTTGTCGGGAATTGTAACTCGGAGAGTGCTGACGGAGCGAATGCTATCTCTGGAATCGCTTCAGGATCAAAAGGATACAATCCTGTCGCTCTAAATCCTGAAGTAATGTTGTCATATGTCATGCATTTTAACCAAACACTTGATAATATAACATTGAAGCTTGTTTTATTAAGTTTCCTTTCTGGAAACTTTGAAGTAAACTTCAATACTTCTTGATCCCAGTGATGCTCGAATGATCGGTACACGTCTTTATCCAGAGGTTGGAGCTCGTGCGTGGTGTTTGATGGAAGACAATAGAGCGTTATTTCATGTTTTTCTGCTTCGTCCACAATACTGTAATCCAAATGACACGCAGCTCCGTCAAAAACTAAGAGGCAAGGTCCGTTAGCTTTGAACTTGCTCAAATGAGTTACAAAATCCACAAAAGCGGAGTGGTTCATATAGCCTTTTGGGGTCATCTTCACTACGGACCCGAGGGGGAGATTATCCAAAAACTCCGGTTTTTGCCTTATGCCTTTGAAGATGACCATGGGTGGAGTTGCAGTTCCTATGGCGTTGACGCAGCCTACAACGGTGACACTTTCCGCATGTTCGTTTGATATTTGATGAACTCTTGTTGACCCTTTAAGAGCCAAGACGTTTTTTTGGTGATGCAAATTTATTCTGCAGCCTTTTTCATCCATGTTGTAGATGCATTCAGGTCTGTACCTTATGTTTAATCTATCTAGCAGGACCTCCAGTTTTATGAAGTGGTCAGCCACGATTTGCTTATTTAATTTTTGGGCCCTAGTGGGGTTCATGGAATGGGGCTTACTAATCGACAACTCTGGGTTTCGCTTCATAAACAAGTTCATCCACTTTCTTCCTGCCAGATTTCCCGGCCTGCTGAAACTGTTGGCGATGTTGTTGGCCTCACAAAATACTGCGACTTGATGCCTTACCACTTTTTGTGTAAGTGGCATACCAACTTGAGCCAATCTCACAATTCTGCTACATAAATCCTTTTCCTGTTCGGCCGTGAATGTGGGTGGGCGACCCAATTTTTTTTTTGTTGAACCGCTCTTTATGTGGTTCCTGAGAGTCCTTCTAGGAACATTAAAGCGCGCTGAGGCTTCGCGTTGAGACAATAACCCTCTTTTTACAGATTGTATTGCATTTTCAATGTCGACTTCGTTCCATCTTGCCCGTTTATTTTGCTGTGCCATTTTGGCTGAAAATAAGTGAAAAAAATGGAATGAAAATTCGCATATACTTAATAAGGCCCACTCAATTTTTTAATGGGCCTTATTAGGAACACGGTAGACTTTTGTTTATACAATTAAAAACTAAAATCTTCCTGGTAAACAAAAGTTTTTTTTGTGAAAAATGTATCTTTACATTATATATTTCACTAAAAAAAACAAAAAAAAAAGTACTTACCGCAAAATTTTGTCCACAAAAAAGAAAAACAGCTTTATTATTTATTTTTATAGTAACACTCGCGCGCACAGCTTGGCGAACTTCAACGAACTGCCAGTCTCAACACGATCGAGAGAACCGTTATTTTTGTTGTTGTGTGTGCAATGAAATGCGAAGGGTTACACATAATTAATTGTTGATTTTGTTGTTTTCTGTCTAATGGGCCTTATTAGGAGCTGGGCCTTATTTGGTTCAGGTACTTGGATGGAATTAAGTATCCACCAAATAGGTATATTTTTTCTGTAAAATTTGAGTCAGTTTGTATATTGAGGGAAATATTTCCAAATTATTTTTTTTTTTTGTAAGATTTCAGAGATTCCAAAATGTGTAATGAGTTTTTGAGTATTTTAAAAAATCTGATAAGGAAAATCGTATAAAAATTCGCAATGTTTGCACGATTACCCATCAGATGTAATATTTTAAGTTTTGGATATAAAATTTTTCCAAACTCAGATTTAGATTTTGAGGGTCATTGAATTTTTTAAGTTTTATAATTTGATTTATTCAGTCATACCTACGAGTACCTTAGTAAGGTTGTAATAAATATAGCTCACTATATGATACAACCACTCACAATTCACATTGCCTCATACTCATACGTCATACAGCTGGGTTTGATTATTTTAATTGAAAGCTGTTTTGGTTCTATGAATTTCATACCTCATTGGTTGTCTGGAATTTAAAAACTCCCATTTAGCCCCACCACCCAACACCCCCTGAAAAACGAAAATATGAAAAACCACAAAATTCATTATTTGAGTTTCTAAGTAGGTATTTTAAAAAATCCGATGCACCATTATTTATCAGATGTGATATATATTTTTTGGATATAATTTTTTTTCCAAACTCAAGCTAAAGGCAATGCTAACTGTCCTATTTGAGTCGGGAACAATCTTATTCCATGGTGCAATTGCATAACTTTTTTCTGGAATACCTACATAACTGCCAAATAAAAAAGTTGAAAATAAGGTACAGTCATACAGTTGAATTTATAGTCAAGCGATGTGATCATTCCACTTTTTAATATAAACATTCCCACGAAACGGAGACATTGGATTTGATGACAATTAAGCTGACCAGGGGTAATCGGTGAAGTGGGAAGTGTGGATTTCCTTGAAACTTTTTGTTTACACTTAATCCAAAGGGAAACTCTTCTCTCTTCACCGGATACACCCCGAAGATATCATCAAATTTTATATTCTATCGATGAGAATGTTTTTATAAGAATTTATGGTGAATTTTGTAAAGCTCTATGCCAAAGTGGAACGATCACATCGCTTGACTATAAATTCAACTGTATGACTGTACCTTATTTTCAGGGTTTTATTTGGGAGTTATGTTTTCTGTTTATCAGAGAAATTTAAAAACTACGATGGGGAGAATGAGCATCACGAGTGTTTTTTTTTTAATTTCTATCATACCTACATATCTTTTGAATTAAGAAAGTCCTCTCCAGGGTACCTATATATTCACGGTTGAGTGGGTCCCACAATAATGTCTGTCTGTCTGTCTGTCCGTCTGTACCTCGACCTACAGCCTAAACTACTGAAGCGATTTTCTTCAAACTTTGGACATAAGGTTTCGGGGAGATTGCCTAGAGGGCAAATCAAATTTTTTTTTAGCTCCAAAAATAACGGTACCTGTCATAGTACCGTTTAGACAAAACATTTTTATCTCGAAAACGGCACTAACGATTTATGATATCTAGGATAGCATCTTCAGTTTTAGGATCAAACTTCTTTTTTGGCTTATTTTATCAATTCAAATAACGAATTTCAGGCTCTTTTTATATTTTTACATGTGACTACAATCGACAGTAGGTAGTCGGGTATTTTTTTTTTCGTTTTTCATCAAATCTTGGAAAATTGTTCTGAAAATGGTGCATTTAGTTCGAGCAAGGTGATCTATTAAGTAATCAAAAAGATTTGAGTCGAAAACTCTAATGGTTTTTGAGAAAAATGCAATTAAATTAGCGAACATGGATCTCTATGAAAATTATTTTTTTTTGTTTTTCATCCTCATCAGAATGAAAAAAATACTTCTATATGGCTATTTTTTCCAAATTTTGTCAAAACTCGAAACAGTTTTTCAAAACACATAGATGACATCATTTGCGACTAGAATACGTTCAAATCATAAAAATCAAGTGAGAACTTTTGAAATGCGAGCTTGACAAAAGCAGCCCTCACAAAAATTTCCTACGATTTTCCTTGATATTCCTATAAGTGCCAGACACAAACGGTTATAATTTCAGTTCTACTAACTTGATTTTGATGATTCAAACGTTCCTTGGTCGTAATATCATTCTTCTATATGTTTCTTTATAAAAATAAATATAAAAAAAAGAAATGAGAAAAAATCCCAAAACTGACTAGTTTCGTGAGTAAAATGCCTCAGAATGAAAAAAAAATACTTCTATATGGCTTTTTTTTCCAAATTTTGCCAAAACTCAAAATAGTTTTTTAAAACACATAGATGACATCATTTGCGACTAGAATACGTTCAAATCATAAAAATCCAGTGAGAACTTTTGAAATGCGAGCTTGACAAAAGCAGCCCTCACAAAAATTTCCTACGATTTTCCTTGAAATTCCTATAAGTGCCAGACACAAACGGTTATAATTTCAGTTCTACTTACTTGATTCTGATGATTCAAACGTTCCCTAGTCGTAAATCCATTCTTCTATATGTTTCTTTATAAAAATAGATATAAAAGAAGAAATGAGAAAAAATCCCAAAATTGACTAGTTTCGTGAGTAAAATGACTCAGAATGAAAAGAAAAATACTTCTTATGGCTATTTTTTCCAAATTTTGCCAAAACTCAAAACGGTTTTTCAAAACACATAGATGACATCATTTGCGACCAGAATACGTTCAAATCATAAAAATCCAGTGAGAACTTTTGAAATGCGAGCTTGACAAAAGCAGCCCTCACAAAAATTTCCTACGATTTTCCTTGAAATTCCTATAAGTGCCAGACACAAACGGTTATAATTTCAGTTCTACTTACTTGATTCTGATGATTCAAACGTTCCCTAGTCGTAAATCCATTCTTCTATATGTTTCTTTATAAAAATAGATATAAAAGAAGAAATGAGAAAAAATCCCAAAATTGACTAGTTTCGTGAGTAAAATGACTCAGAATGAAAAGAAAAATACTTCTTATGGCTATTTTTTCCAAATTTTGCCAAAACTCAAAACGGTTTTTCAAAACACATAGATGACATCATTTGCGACTAGAATACGTTCAAATCATAAAAATCAAGTGAGAACTTTTGAAATGCGAGCTTGACAAAAGCAGCCCTCACAAAAATTTCCTACGATTTTCCTTGATATTCCTATAAGTGCCAGACACAAACGGTTATAATTTCAGTTCTACTTACTTGATTCTGATGATTCAAACGTTCCCTAGTCGTAAATCCATTCTTCTATATGTTTCTTTATAAAAATAGATATAAAAGAAGAAATGAGAAAAAATACCAAAATTGACTAGTTTCGTTAGTCAAATGCCTCAGAATGAAAAAAAAATACTTTTATGTGGCTATTTTTTCCAAATTTTGCCAAAACTCAAAACAGTTGTGCAAAACACATAGATGACATCATTTGCGACTAGAATATGTCTAAATCATACAAATCCAGTAAGAACTTTTGAAATGCGAGCAGACCTCACAAAAATTTCCTACGATTTTCCTTGAAATTCCTATAAGTGCCAGACACAAACGGTTATAATTTCAGTTCTACTTACTTGATTTTGATGATTCAAACGTTCCCTAGTCGTAAATCCATTCTTCTATATGTTTCTTTATAAAAATAAATATAAAAAAAAAGAAATGAGAAAAAATCTCAAAACTGACTAGTTTCGTGAGTAAAATGCCTCAGAATGAAAAAAAAAATACTTCTATAGGGCTATTTTTTTCAAATTTTGTCCAAACTCAAAACAGTTTTCAAAACACATAGATGACATCATTTGCGGCTAGAATACGTTCAAATCATAAAAATCCAGTAAGAACTTTTGAAATGCGAGCAGACCTCACAAAAATTTCCTACGATTTTCCTTGAAATTCCTATAAGTGCCAGACACAAACGGTTATAATTTCAGTTCTACTTACTTGATTTTGATGATTCAAACGTTTCTTGGTCGTAATATCATTCTTCTATATGTTTCTTTATAAAAATAAATATAAAAAAAAGAAATGAGAAAAAATCCCAAAACTGACTAGTTTCGTGAGTAAAATGCCTCAGAATGAAAAAAAAATACTTCTATATGGCTTTTTTTTCCAAATTTTGCCAAAACTCAAAATAGTTTTTTAAAACACATAGATGACATCATTTGCGACTAGAATACGTTCAAATCATAAAAATCCAGTGAGAACTTTTGAAATGCGAGCTTGACAAAAGCAGCCCTCACAAAAATTTCCTACGATTTTCCTTGAAATTCCTATAAGTGCCAGACACAAACGGTTATAATTTCAGTTCTACTTACTTGATTCTGATGATTCAAACGTTCCCTAGTCGTAAATCCATTCTTCTATATGTTTCTTTATAAAAATAGATATAAAAGAAGAAATGAGAAAAAATCCCAAAATTGACTAGTTTCGTGAGTAAAATGACTCAGAATGAAAAGAAAAATACTTCTTATGGCTATTTTTTCCAAATTTTGCCAAAACTCAAAACGGTTTTTCAAAACACATAGATGACATCATTTGCGACCAGAATACGTTCAAATCATAAAAATCCAGTGAGAACTTTTGAAATGCGAGCTTGACAAAAGCAGCCCTCACAAAAATTTCCTACGATTTTCCTTGAAATTCCTATAAGTGCCAGACACAAACGGTTATAATTTCAGTTCTACTTACTTGATTCTGATGATTCAAACGTTCCCTAGTCGTAAATCCATTCTTCTATATGTTTCTTTATAAAAATAGATATAAAAGAAGAAATGAGAAAAAATCCCAAAATTGACTAGTTTCGTGAGTAAAATGACTCAGAATGAAAAGAAAAATACTTCTTATGGCTATTTTTTCCAAATTTTGCCAAAACTCAAAACGGTTTTTCAAAACACATAGATGACATCATTTGCGACTAGAATACGTTCAAATCATAAAAATCAAGTGAGAACTTTTGAAATGCGAGCTTGACAAAAGCAGCCCTCACAAAAATTTCCTACGATTTTCCTTGATATTCCTATAAGTGCCAGACACAAACGGTTATAATTTCAGTTCTACTTACTTGATTCTGATGATTCAAACGTTCCCTAGTCGTAAATCCATTCTTCTATATGTTTCTTTATAAAAATAGATATAAAAGAAGAAATGAGAAAAAATACCAAAATTGACTAGTTTCGTTAGTCAAATGCCTCAGAATGAAAAAAAAATACTTTTATGTGGCTATTTTTTCCAAATTTTGCCAAAACTCAAAACAGTTGTGCAAAACACATAGATGACATCATTTGCGACTAGAATATGTCTAAATCATACAAATCCAGTAAGAACTTTTGAAATGCGAGCAGACCTCACAAAAATTTCCTACGATTTTCCTTGAAATTCCTATAAGTGCCAGACACAAACGGTTATAATTTCAGTTCTACTTACTTGATTTTGATGATTCAAACGTTCCCTAGTCGTAAATCCATTCTTCTATATGTTTCTTTATAAAAATAAATATAAAAAAAAAGAAATGAGAAAAAATCTCAAAACTGACTAGTTTCGTGAGTAAAATGCCTCAGAATGAAAAAAAAAATACTTCTATAGGGCTATTTTTTTCAAATTTTGTCCAAACTCAAAACAGTTTTCAAAACACATAGATGACATCATTTGCGGCTAGAATACGTTCAAATCATAAAAATCCAGTAAGAACTTTTGAAATGCGAGCAGACCTCACAAAAATTTCCTACGATTTTCCTTGAAATTCCTATAAGTGCCAGACACAAACGGTTATAATTTCAGTTCTACTTACTTGATTTTGATGATTCAAACGTTTCTTGGTCGTAATATCATTCTTCTATATGTTTCTTTATAAAAATAAATATAAAAAAAAGAAATGAGGAAAAATCCCAAAATTGACTAGTTTCGTGAGTAAAATGCCTCAGAATGAAAAAAAAAATACTTCTATATGGCTTTTTTTTCCAAATTTTGCCAAAACTCAAAATAGTTTTTTAAAACACATAGATGACATCATTTTCGACTAGAATACGTTCAAATCATAAAAATCCAGTGAGAACTTTTGAAATGCGAGCTTGACAAAAGCAGCCCTCACAAAAATTTCCTACGATTTTCCTTGAAATTCCTAGAAGTGCCAGACACAAACGGTTATAATTTCAGTTCTACTTACTTGATTTTGATGATTCAAACGTTCCCTATTCGTAAATCCATTCTTCTATATGTTTCTCTATAAAAATAAAAATAAAAAAAAGAAATGAGAAAAAATCCCAAAACTGACTAGTTTCGTGAGTAAAATGCCTCAGAATGAAAAAAAAAAATACTTCTATAGGGCTTTTTTTTCCAAATTTTGTCAAAACTCAAAATAGTTTTTCAAAACACATAGACGACATCATTTGCGACCAGAATACGTTCAAATCATAAAAATCCAGTGAGAACTTTTGAAATGCGAGCTTGACAAAAGCAGCCCTCACCAAAATTTCCTACGATTTTCCTTGAAATTCCTATAAGTGCCAGACACAAACGGTTATAATTTCAGTTCTACTTACTTGATTTTGATGATTCAAACGTTTCTTGGTCGTAATATCATTCTTCTATATGTTTCTTTATAAAAATAAATATAAAAAAAAGAAATGAGGAAAAATCCCAAAATTGACTAGTTTCGTGAGTAAAATGCCTCAGAATGAAAAAAAAATACTTCTATATGGCTTTTTTTTCCAAATTTTGCCAAAACTCAAAATAGTTTTTTAAAACACATAGATGACATCATTTTCGACTAGAATACGTTCAAATCATAAAAATCCAGTGAGAACTTTTGAAATGCGAGCTTGACAAAAGCAGCCCTCACAAAAATTTCCTACGATTTTCCTTGAAATTCCTATAAGTGCCAGACACAAACGGTTATAATTTCAGTTCTACTTACTTGATTTTGATGATTCAAACGTTTCTTGGTCGTAATATCATTCTTCTATATGTTTCTTTATAAAAATAAATATAAAAAAAAGAAATGAGGAAAAATCCCAAAATTGACTAGTTTCGTGAGTAAAATGCCTCAGAATGAAAAAAAAATACTTCTATATGGCTTTTTTTTCCAAATTTTGCCAAAACTCAAAATAGTTTTTTAAAACACATAGATGACATCATTTTCGACTAGAATACGTTCAAATCATAAAAATCCAGTGAGAACTTTTGAAATGCGAGCTTGACAAAAGCAGCCCTCACAAAAATTTCCTACGATTTTCCTTGAAATTCCTAGAAGTGCCAGACACAAACGTTATAATTTCAGTTCTACTTACTTGATTTTGATGATTCAAACGTTCCTTTGTCGTAAATCCATTTTTCTATGTGTTTCTCTATAAAAATAAAAATAAAAAAAAGAAATGAGAAAAAATCCCAAAATTGACTAGTTTCGTTAGTAAAATGCCTCAGAATGAAAAAAATACTTTTATATGGCTATTTTTTCAAATAAAATTTTTGTCTTTTCGGCATCTCTCATAGGACCAAAAAAATGACCCGCAACTAGGACCAGAGATATTTTTTACTTTGAGCATTCACAAAACAATCAAAAAAATCGTCAATTAAATATTCTTTTATCTGAGCAATAGGCATCCTCCAAAATCTTGCTCTATCCCTAAATTTTTTTTTGTCTCCATAGGAGGCGCAGAGCACAATTGTTTATCCATTTGTTTTAAACAATTTAGTAAATAAAATACAAAAACAGTAAAAATATTAAATTCTGATTCCAATACCGTCAAAATCGGTTCATTAGATCGGAAGATTAAAGTGTTTATAATAAGTAGGTACCTACTATTAAGAACTTCGATTGCCCCTAAATCCTAATTTTTTTGGGATTTCAGCAGATAATGTCAAAAACTATCAGAATATGCACAAACGGTGAAAAATATTGACCTTGACGTTTTGGCGGTCCTTTTCAGAAATTCTGAACCAGTTACACAAACACAAATGCATTGACACAGGGTTGGAGTGAAGGTGGACGGCTACTACGGGCGCCGAAAGGAAAAGTTATTGGGAGCATAATATACATATGAACATATTGCTATTACAAAAATAGAAAGAGATTAGCTCGACAGAGGCGCAACAATCGAATGTTGTTCATAATCGACACCATGTCAGTTTCATTCAAATTAAACGACACATCAATTTTTGTTTTAACTAGAAGCTATTCGGATGTAAAACGACAAGTCGAAGATATTTTTGTATTTGACAAATTTTTTGAATAACTTCATTATGGAAATAGAATTTAAATGATGTTTAATATTATGAATCAGCACTGTCTTATTGAACTGCCGCCACATGATTATTTAGCAATATAAATTGTTAAAATGAAGTAATAAATATTTCCTACAAATATGCGCTATGCTAAATTTCACCCCGGTCTTCCAAAACACGTCAAAATATTCATTTCAATCTTGACAACAAAAAATCATTTTTGTTCGGAAGTCGGAATAGAAAATTAATATGAGGGCAAATTCCTAAATGTAAAACTTGCGCAAATTATGCTAAGCAAACAGTCCCAAAATGCAACGTAAACATCTCTGCTAAGCAGATTGTCCCTGAATGTAGAAGATTTTATTTTCATGCGCAAATGGAAATGTATTTGTGCAAATGTCAAAAATATCTTGCGCACTTCACTTGCTTTTGACATTTGCTTTGGAAATGTTGCAAATGTTTAGGAATTTGTCCTTACTTTTTCAACATTCCAAAACATCGTCCAAAACAAAAGCTTTTAAGCTTTCGTAATTGAATCAGATTTTTACTCCCTCCTTAATCGGAACTATGCGAACGGACTTGAACCGTCCTCTGTCACATTTTTATAATCTGTTACTAGGTTTGTTCGTTGAGCCCTGAAGTCACCCTGGGGTCGCCCTAAAGCGTTTTTTGAAAAACCTGAACTCACCCTGACAATGAAATTCTGTGTGTTTGAGACCTGGGGTCGCCCTGAACTTGCCCTAAAGTAGAACTAGGTTTTTTGCCGTGACGAGTTGGGGTAAAGAATAAACTGTCAAAGTGACACGAGTTTGAAGCATTTGTTTTGCTGTGGATTTTATCGACTGTAACGGGTCAATCCGTACAAATTTCAATTTAAACTACTACAGCACAGAGTACAAAATTCATATTTTTCTGGTATGAATATCAAAGAGACAGTTGACAACCCTTAAGTGTTTTTTGAGAACTGAAAAACCCAAGCACAGAGTACAAAATTCATATTTTTCTGGTATGAATATCAAAGAGACAGTTGACAACCCTTAAGTGTTTTTTGAGAACTGAAAAACCCAAGTTTTTTTGACAACTCTTGGGTTTGTCAAGAAAACCTGGGTCAACCCTGGGTAATGTTCAACGAACAAACCTACTATCCCGCTTCTGCTATTGTATGCAAAATTCAGACTTACATATACATAGATTGCTTTTCTAAGTTTCTAGAAGTTAACAAATTGTTTTTACAATATTGTTGGTTAAAACAACATCTCGGCTAGTTAACACATTCAAACTCCTATGTATCGCGGTTTCTGAATTCACTGACATGACTTTGATTTGGTCAGGACCAGGAGAGATCTGGTATGACTCTCTTAAGTAAGAGTTAAGATATGTATTCGAATTCATTGGAAAAAGTTTAGTGGCTTTCAGTTTAACTTCATCTTCAATACTGGAAGCAGCTTCCTAATAACTTAATTCTGTTGACGTTTCTAATTTTTCGAGGTAGTTTTTTTTGTTTGTTGATTTGTTTAAGTTCATCCATAAAATAATATTACAAAGTCAGATCATTACATTAAGGCCATTTTAGAATCATTCGTTCATCATCAAAATCAATATATTTTCGGTTATTAGTTTGCAAAGAATAAGAATGCATCGGAATAATAATAATAATACTCCAAGCTCTTTCATTACTCATACCATGAGAGAAAGAAGACATTTGGAAGGAATTGGTCCCGTCACTTGTTCTCCAAACATCAGGGCTTGGAATCATTGGAATAGTAATAATGATACTCCAAACTCTTTCATTACTCATACCATGAGAGAAAGAAGACATTTGGAAGGAATTGGTCCCGTCACTTATTCTCCAAACATCAGGGCTTGGAATCATTGGAATAATAATAATGATACTCCAATCTCTTTTATTAGTCATATCATGGGAGAAAGAAGACATTTGGAAGGAAATGCTCCCGTCACTTTTTCTCCAAACATCAGGGCTTGGAATCGGGATACAGCACCAACTTATGACAAGGTAATGATGAAGATGCAAACTTTATCACAACCACTACCGAGTGGCGAACAAGTTCCAGAAATATTGGTTGAACCATCGACGTCATCATCTAATGAGACTACAGGGTTGCAAACCGTTGTAGAAATACAACCATTGGTTCATAATGAAGGGCATCACGAAGTCGAAGTAATTCCGGCCATATTGGATCAGCAACGACGCCGACGCCCACCATCACCAATAAAAAATTGCGAATGCAAATTGTTTCAACTAATTTATTTTGGTACTCTGGCTTTGCTGATTCTTGGAATGTTGATATTGGTGTTTTCATTGAGACGAGGCTGATTGCATTATTAAAGACATACAATATACATATCTTTAATTTTTTTTATTAAATACATACCTATCAATTTTACAAATTTTAATCAACTATTTACAAAATATATATTACTCCAAGGCTGTGAAGAAGACTTTACTTTTTTTGTAATAATAATATTAATAAAATTTGTAGTAATAATATTGTATTTAATAATAATTCAATAAATCAATAAATAAATATTATTCCAAGCTGAATGGCTCATGAAAAAATCTTTTGTTTGATGATCATGGCTTTAGAAGAAAGTGGTTAGAAATGGTTGAATCAAAAACTGGATATAGGTAGGACCTAGTGCAGTCAAAAGAGACAAAAATATCTACAAAAAGGCAAAATTATCGAACTTATGAATTAGTAAGTTCCACTTGAGTAGTTGATAATTTGTTTAATGGTTTCATACAAAATTCCTCGGGTGTGGCTTTCCAATCCTTCATGATTCTTCGGTGATTTTTTTTAAATTTCCTACTGGGCAGTACAGTTACATACATACATACTCAACTAGATACTTCCAATATAAAGTTTCCAACTTTATGTGAAATACATTTTTCCCAAATAAAACTGGAATTTAGGTACAGTCATACAGCAAAATATTAGTGGTCAAGCGATGTGATCGTTTGTAAACATCCTTTTCGGTATAGGACTGTATAAGTTCAATGTTTAACTAGGGCTGGCAGGAAGACTAAGCCGAGATGATTTGAAGTCTCGTTCTCATCTTGGGTACAGCGACCAGTCCTGTGTGTAGTTTTTTGTTTCACCTCCCCGATTACCCCTCATTATCGAATTTCATTAAAGCGTTCATTCTCTATCCGTGGGAATTTTTCTATAAAAGCTCTATCCTAATATCATACAATCTCATGGGAATTATGTGTTAAATACGAACTTAAAATCCTTGTATGTGAAGAGAGCAGATTGAATGGAATAAGCGTAGGGCGGTGGTTCAAACTTGCAATTTCGATAATAGAAAAAACTCTACGGTAAACCTTAAAATTGGCAGAGATTGATGAAGAGAATGGCCGAATTGTAAGTGGATGGCAAACGGGCAGCAGAAGCGGCACCGACACTTCGGTAGTGTATTGGTGATAGTAGATATTTACTTTTTAGCAAATCCCAAATAGGAATTTTTACTTTAGGAGGGTGCAAAAAAAAATCGAATTTCTTTTTTTTTGAGAACTTTGGAATACAGAATTTTAGGTTCACAGAATTTTGAAGTATCTACCCACAAAATTACAGAAGCTGAATTTTAGCACTCAGAATAAAATCCTGAGGGCACCTATGCCTATTGTTGACTTTCTAACCGATGCACACTGGGACAGAACGACTCTTTTGGTACAAATAAATCAGGGAATAGAGCTAGGAACATAAACATTTCTGCAATTGTTTATGACCACGCCCATCAAAACGCCTTTTTTTACCGTTTTTACTACCTACAAGCAAGCAAAAAATAAGTACACATAATTTTTTATTTTGTAGGTATTATTAATTTAAAATAAAATCATGGCATCGCTTTCTTCATCACTGCTATATTCTTGAGCCTCAGAACTATTATTATCAAGAGGGGAAGCTTTAAGCAAACCCAATGCTAAAATTGGTATTTTTAAGGTCAATTTCCTCATGCTAGTCAACTTAGTAGTTATGGGATCAAAATTTAATAGAAAAGAGTTAAAAATATTTGGGTTTGTGTTCCCTCTACTGGATTTCCGAGAATGGTGAATTCCTTGTTCCTTGAGTCTTGACTCTTGAGCTTTCTCAGTCAGTACTCAGTTGAACAATGTTTCTTCTTGGCCTGACATTTTACAACTCTTAGTTTCGAATGACTCTTTTTTGTTGCTCGGAAAGTAACTAATTTTTAAAGTCTTTTCTTTGATAATTACCGATTTATATAACTTAAAGCCCTTCCTCACGAAAAACACTTAAATAGCTTAAAAAATACCAGAACTTGAAGGCTCTATACCAAAAATTTAAAAATTGTAGATACACTCTTTACACCAAACACCAGCTTCTCAAGGCAAACGTGTTTATGATATCGGTTTAAAATTTTTACAATATTAACAGTGCGGTATTTGACTATTAAAATAAAATAAAAATGTGCCCCAATTTCCAATTTCATTTTCGATTTATTGCCATCATTTAGGCTATTCTGCCCCATTGTGGCGATGGCTTCAACGAAAAAATTGGATTGAGTTGTTACATTACATCTTTAAATGTATGTAGGTATAAGCTAAAATCTACGCTCATCGCTCACGCATCTATGTATTCAGATGTTATACGAGTACATACTGAATCCGGAAATTGAGAGCAAACACTTGCATTTAAGTCGGCTATTTCGAATTTATGTCTCTTTACATTCAAATTGTCTCCTACTCATAGAAAAACACGATTTGAATTGTAGCTTGTAGGTTTCGATCTCATCCTGATCTTTACATAAATCTCATCTAATCCCTATACACCTTGATAATCATTGATTGTGTGTGTTTGATGATTTACTCTTAAAAACTGATTTCCCATCAAGTGTGGGTGTTCGAAAAAGCTTTAAAATTGCTTGATATATAAATCGATTTTCAATCGAACTAAGTTTAAAGTTGTGCCATTGAACAGTACCTAAGTGTTGTGCGTGAATAAATTTTGAAAATAATGTGTTAACTTTTTGTGATTTTAAAATCTATTTTTTCAACTAACTAACAGGTACTTGGATTAAGAATTATCTGTATTTGATCTTTGAGTCTAGAAAATTCTTAATTCTCTAGTAGTGAACTGAAAAAGAAGTCTTAAGTTATAATAACAGTTTTTTAATTGATTCAGGGAAATCATTTTATTGAAAATTAATTTTCTCCAATTTGAAAAAATATTTTTGAAAGAAAGGTTTTTTTTCCTATATAGCATTTAAATGAATGTCGTATCAACCAACGAAGAGTAAGCATTTTGTATGTGAGTTATATAATAATTTTAACTAAAAATTTTTAGATGACATACCTAATTGAAAAAAAAATGTTTTAAATGAAGACAGCTTAAGTAAATTTCCCATATATTTTTCGGATAGGTATTGCTGCCGTAGTAGTACCTAACAATAAAAAAATTCAAAAAACTCTAAAAATATTAAATATTTTTATTTTAAAAGTGTGAATATGAAATAATTGAAAAATATTTTTAAATTTTTGAAGAAAGCTTTAGGAAATTTTTACATCCCCCAACAGAAAAATGAAATAACTCCAAAAATTTCCCTTAGATTGTTCATGAAAGAAATTAGGTTTAACTTATTTTTTTTGTTCCGAATCTACGTATCTATAGGTATGATGAAATAATTCCCAAATTATGCCAGTGATATAAATCCTATTTCTTAATTTTTACTCCTTTGTATCTATCAAAAATAAAACCCGAAAAGGATTTTTAAATGAGATTTTCAGTGATATGATCACAAATTTCCCTATTTTCAACGAACAATTTTGCACGTTCGGATATTTTTCCATTTTTTTCTAAAAGAACTCTTAAATTTTCGGAGTCATTTAATTTTTTTTTAGAAACTTCTAAGACCTTATTTCCTTTTTTTAAATAAGGACATATTGAATTTTTTCATTACAACAGGTTACTTAGGAAAAATTTCCCAGGTATACTATAATCTAGAATTTTCTCATTTCATTTTGTACCCAAGCCAAAACAGAGCAAATAAATAAACTATCTTCCGATTCCAGAAATATGTAAAAACTCCATACATTTTATATAAGTTATGTACATCCATACTGAAGCACTTTGAATAGTATTCAATATCATCCCTTTAGCTGCTGATGATCATTCCAAGCTTATGTATTGTGTTTGAAGATTTGCTCTTAAAAAAATATTTCCAGTGTAGTGTGGGTGTTCGAAAAAGCTTTAAAATGAATTGTATCCTATATTCATCGATTTTATCGATCGAACTTAAATCATTATCGTACCAGCCATCGAACAGTTAGCATTGTTTGTTAGTTAAATCGGAATTGTTGTTTCCGTTAAAAAAGTTTCGAGTGAAAAAATTGTTTGGATACAAAAAAAAAAAGTGTGAACTCTTTTTTTCAATTCAGGAAGTCAATATAATTTTTTTTTATCAAAGAAGTGACTGTCCTTTTATATGAAAAACAATGTAGCTAGTTGAGCTTATCTATTTTAATTTTTTTTGTACATTTTTCTTTGAGTTTAGAAAATTATTTGTATCTATCTTCAATTTAAAAATTATTTTTGAATAATTTGTTTCAAAAAAAAATCTAAACTTGCCATTATCCGAATTTGTTTTTTCGCACATTGCATTTAAATAAAATTCCGTTAAAAGAATTTTTATGATGAACGGAATTGTACTTGGGTAAGTTGCCGGAAATTTTGTGTTCAATTTTTTTTAAGCCTTGTATAAAGTTCTTTCCAAAAAATATGTTTTCGACAAAGTAATGACGTTGACTTTTTTTCGAAATGGTGGATGCTAATGACTTCCGTTGAACGATATCTTTGATTTCTGATTTTCTCAAAAATGATTTATTTTCATATATAAAGTCACAGTTACATGAAACATTAGAATGTAGGAGTTACAGTTTTACAGTTGAATTTAGTAGTCAAGCAATGAGACTATTTGACTTTGGGATAGAGCTTTACAAAATTCACCGGAAATGGTAATGTAAACATTTTCATAGATACATGACATCGTAGTTTTTGAGAAGTGATCGGTGAAGAGGGGGACTTCTTTTCGAACGAATTAAGTAAACAAAAATTATACTTTGAACGCAGATTCAGTTAAATTTTTGCTTACATTTAATTTACCATCATTGGCGTTAGATAGAAGAAAGCCCTCCTGCTCCATCGATGACCCCTCAAAATGGATGATGTCATCAAATCGATGAGAATGTTTATATTCGAATTTCCGATAATTTTTGTAAAGATGTAAGTATCTTAAATTTGAACGATCAATTTAAGAGAATAAAATTAAAGAATATTTTAATGGAAGCATAGATTGGTCATTGACATATCTGCTAACCGCTAAGGATTTTGACTTTTGCCATCGAAAATGAACTGTCGAATTTTTTTAACCGATCGATTTGAAAAACAAATGCATTAATTTTAACTTATGTTTCTAGAAAAACATTATTAAACAAAAATTCTGATTTACAGTCAGTTGTTATCAACATAAATTATTTACTATGGTTTAATATTCAGCACAAAAAAAGTAAAATTTTGAAAAACATTTTAAACATTATCTTGTGTGATTTAAAATTCGTTAAAACAAAATATATCAGTATCAGATACAGAGTGCTCTAAGAAAAAGAAAGCTTTAGTATTGGTGCATTAGGCCCAATAATGCATAGTATTTAAAATTCATAATTGGGCGCAATGTACCGAAACTATGGTTTTCTAAAGCAACGTCACTTTACTTCTTTTTATAAAAATTATAATTCTTTTCATGTTTTTGTAAATTTTGAATGCATTTACAACCATCTAGTTATAGTTTATAGAAGTGAAACAAAAAAATTAAATTCATAAACTAACCTACTTTCACCATTTTATTTAATTACCAACTCCGAGTTACAAATTTGTATTTTTAAGAATTGTTTTTTAAGTGAATTGTGAATAAGTGAAAAGTGATTATAAAAAAAAAACTAAAATCTTGATGTCATTGTTTATAGCAGATTGTGATCATTTGAACAAAACCCCAATCTGTTATGGACAATGCGTCAATATTTTATGTTCAGTCAACGCTAATTTCATAAAACGTTATTATTTTGTTTTTATTTTTAATTAAGAACGGGATAATATGAGATACATGTACTTATACGCCCTTCAATTTTATATTTTAAATTCATTAGAAGCAAACATATATTTCAGTTATTGCTGATACTTTGATTTTGTTGTTGATATCTTTTCTTTTTATTACATGTCCCAAACTGTCCCAGGGCTATCCAAAGCTGCCCACCAACTGTCATTAGGACCGGTATTCCGGCATTCAAATTCAAAAAGTGGTGAGTTATTGATTAATTAGAAAATTATCCAGAAGTCTCTCTCACGTACTTCTATCATCGAACTAGAGGATGTATAGTACCGGTATATGTTTCTCGTTTATGTAATGTTTGAAATTCATAGAACGGGCTGCATGTACCGTTCCTATATATTTCAACAACAAATTAGGTTCGTGAAATAATCCCAGAAAAACCATTTTTTAAATATTTAATTGTTTTATTTAAAAATGTTACCAAATGTTAAGTGGAGCAAAAAAAGCTGTAGCATTGATGTGTGTTTGAGCTACTCTGTTACGTTTTAAAATCATAGTGGTTCTACACACATCTATATTACGGTTTAATATTTAGCACCAGAAATAATGTGTGATATTTATTTAAAAATAAATTTAAACACTGTTATTGTTATTTTGACCATATTTACGACTATCCAGGCATAGTTTAATTTTATTTAAGCATTTGTTCGGTTTGTTGTATTTGCTTAACTAATTAAAAAATTTGTATTTTTGAGAATAAGTGAATTTTGAATAAGTGAAAAGTGATTATAAAAAAAAACTAAAATCTTGATGCACCGCTTGTGGCAGATTGTGATCATTTGAATAAAACCCCAATCTGTTATGAATGGTGCGTCAATATTTTATGTTCAGTCAACGTTATTGTTTATCATAAAACGACAAAAGATGGTAAAATGTTTTTTTTTTCAAATTCTAGGAATATTTGGGTCACCAAATTTCAAATACGTTGAGGTATTTTGAAAATATTATTATTAGAAAATTATTACTTAAATCTTATTGCGCTTGTGTGTCATGAAAATCATAAGTACAATATGGTTTGTGTGATATTTTGCTTACAATCCAAATTAAACAAATTTTTTTATTTCAAATCCTTACAGACAAATAGGAGAATGTATGTATGTGACATTTAAAACTCATAAGAAAGGTGAAACATATTAGATATTTTGAAAATGTTTTAAAAGTGTCTGTAAAATATTTTAAATCAGTGTTCTAATATTAATTTCGTTTAAAGTTCGATAGGATTGTTTTGAGAATTCATTATTTGGAAAATAATTTTTTTTTTCTTTTGTATCAAAACTTGGCACTTATTAAATGGGATTCAAATACCTAGGTATATTTATATAACATCAATAGTTGTCCTTGGAGAAGAACTTCCTCACTTTTTTTTTTAGGTAGATAAGTCAATGTCACTGAAATATCTAAAAAAGAACAAATTCGTAGGTCTTGGATTTTAGAAATAGAACCAAAGACTCAGGTGGCTTTCTTTAACAGTGCCTCTGAAAAGATTCTGAAAAGCAAATTTCTGTCATTCTGACACCAATCGAAAAAGCCATTCCCTTACTATTAGCTGTGATCGAAGGCCTACTTCACTTCTAAATGTAAGTAGGTACTACGTCTATCTAATAAATATTGAAGATGTATGTACCTGGCTGCGTTGTCTCATTTACCTTCCATTGGGTTGATAATGAAACAAAGAAGAGGGGACTGTGACAAAAACACAGTGGTTGGAAACAGGAACAGGAGGTAGCCCGAAACCAGACATCCAAATCCAATCCAAAGTGTATAATGGTGGAAGGGGATTGGTGTTGCGTCGCGGCGTCGTGATCGTGATCGTGATAATTGTTTATTTGAATTTTCTTTTGATGTTTGTTGTTTGATTGGCAACCAAGCGGAAAGCTATTAAAAATGGAGACCATCAAACTCATACCGGTATGACTTGAATCAAGTTGGTTTTTATTGTTGACAGCTCAGGTATATATTTTTGCTGCAATAATTTACGGCGAACAAAAACAAAACTTCTCAATTGGTCATCAAATTTACATTATTTCAATAAATTTTATAACTTTTTTGACGCGAAGAGCGTTTTATATTTTATTACCCCAACACAAATGGCTTGAAGAGCAGAGGAATGAAATTGTCTAAGTGTCTACTATCAGTAATTTTACTTGGGATCAAATCCAACCAAACATTTGCATTTGCACATTTGCAACCATCATTGTCATTCTATCATTCTTCATTGTCTCCAAGATTCGCATATCCCAATATCCAACCTTCGCTGATAAATAAAAAACGGATGAATCATCGAATAACTCTTTACGTAATTCCGTAATATTTAATACGCATAGGGGCTCAAAGAAAATATTTTCCAAGTTTGAAGTCTCTAACTTAATAATAAGACCTTTCAACAATCTCGAACATTTTTTGTTAAAAATTTATTTTCGAGTGAAGTTCTTGAGTATCATTTTCAATGTTTGAGGAAGGATTTTTTTCCCGCCATAGCCCAATTAACTTTCATAGCAGTTTACCTTAAAATTCATCGAAATTGTAAAAAAAAACTGATACAAAATTTCCAAAGCTCACAAATATATTTAGGAATACGAGATGAGATCTGGGACACCCTGATGTATGTACATGTATAGGAAATATAGTATTTTGCCGACTCGAGGGTTAGTGGAAAATTTTATCAAACAGGCCCATTAATAATGGAACCATCAAAGTTTGAAAATCATTACCTCCCAAAAGCCACCCAAGGTCTAAAATCGGGCTCTTAGGAGACGTCGAAGCAAACATATATTTCAGTTATTGCTGATACTTTGATTTTGTTGTTGATATCTTTTCTTTTTATTACATGTCCCAAACTGTCCCAGGGCTATCCAAAGCTGCCCACCAACTGTCATTAGGACCGGTATTCCGGCATTCAAATTCAAAAAGTGGTGAGTTATTGATTAATTAGAAAATTATCCAGAAGTCTCTCTCACGTACTTCTATCATCGAACTAGAGGATGTATAGTACCGGTATATGTTTCTCGTTTATGTAATGTTTGAAATTCATAGAACGGGCTGCATGTACCGTTCCTATATATTTCAACAACAAATTAGGTTCGTGAAATAATCCCAGAAAAACCATTTTTTAAATATTTAATTGTTTTATTTAAAAATGTTACCAAATGTTAAGTGGAGCAAAAAAAGCTGTAGCATTGATGTGTGTTTGAGCTACTCTGTTACGTTTTAAAATCATAGTGGTTCTACACACATCTATATTACGGTTTAATATTTAGCACCAGAAATAATGTGTGATATTTATTTAAAAATAAATTTAAACACTGTTATTGTTATTTTGACCATATTTACGACTATCCAGGCATAGTTTAATTTTATTTAAGCATTTGTTCGGTTTGTTGTATTTGCTTAACTAATTAAAAAATTTGTATTTTTGAGAATAAGTGAATTTTGAATAAGTGAAAAGTGATTATAAAAAAAAACTAAAATCTTGATGCACCGCTTGTGGCAGATTGTGATCATTTGAATAAAACCCCAATCTGTTATGAATGGTGCGTCAATATTTTATGTTCAGTCAACGTTATTGTTTATCATAAAACGACAAAAGATGGTAAAATGTTTTTTTTTTCAAATTCTAGGAATATTTGGGTCACCAAATTTCAAATACGTTGAGGTATTTTGAAAATATTATTATTAGAAAATTATTACTTAAATCTTATTGCGCTTGTGTGTCATGAAAATCATAAGTACAATATGGTTTGTGTGATATTTTGCTTACAATCCAAATTAAACAAATTTTTTTATTTCAAATCCTTACAGACAAATAGGAGAATGTATGTATGTGACATTTAAAACTCATAAGAAAGGTGAAACATATTAGATATTTTGAAAATGTTTTAAAAGTGTCTGTAAAATATTTTAAATCAGTGTTCTAATATTAATTTCGTTTAAAGTTCGATAGGATTGTTTTGAGAATTCATTATTTGGAAAATAATTTTTTTTTTCTTTTGTATCAAAACTTGGCACTTATTAAATGGGATTCAAATACCTAGGTATATTTATATAACATCAATAGTTGTCCTTGGAGAAGAACTTCCTCACTTTTTTTTTTAGGTAGATAAGTCAATGTCACTGAAATATCTAAAAAAGAACAAATTCGTAGGTCTTGGATTTTAGAAATAGAACCAAAGACTCAGGTGGCTTTCTTTAACAGTGCCTCTGAAAAGATTCTGAAAAGCAAATTTCTGTCATTCTGACACCAATCGAAAAAGCCATTCCCTTACTATTAGCTGTGATCGAAGGCCTACTTCACTTCTAAATGTAAGTAGGTACTACGTCTATCTAATAAATATTGAAGATGTATGTACCTGGCTGCGTTGTCTCATTTACCTTCCATTGGGTTGATAATGAAACAAAGAAGAGGGGACTGTGACAAAAACACAGTGGTTGGAAACAGGAACAGGAGGTAGCCCGAAACCAGACATCCAAATCCAATCCAAAGTGTATAATGGTGGAAGGGGATTGGTGTTGCGTCGCGGCGTCGTGATCGTGATCGTGATAATTGTTTATTTGAATTTTCTTTTGATGTTTGTTGTTTGATTGGCAACCAAGCGGAAAGCTATTAAAAATGGAGACCATCAAACTCATACCGGTATGACTTGAATCAAGTTGGTTTTTATTGTTGACAGCTCAGGTATATATTTTTGCTGCAATAATTTACGGCGAACAAAAACAAAACTTCTCAATTGGTCATCAAATTTACATTATTTCAATAAATTTTATAACTTTTTTGACGCGAAGAGCGTTTTATATTTTATTACCCCAACACAAATGGCTTGAAGAGCAGAGGAATGAAATTGTCTAAGTGTCTACTATCAGTAATTTTACTTGGGATCAAATCCAACCAAACATTTGCATTTGCACATTTGCAACCATCATTGTCATTCTATCATTCTTCATTGTCTCCAAGATTCGCATATCCCAATATCCAACCTTCGCTGATAAATAAAAAACGGATGAATCATCGAATAACTCTTTACGTAATTCCGTAATATTTAATACGCATAGGGGCTCAAAGAAAATATTTTCCAAGTTTGAAGTCTCTAACTTAATAATAAGACCTTTCAACAATCTCGAACATTTTTTGTTAAAAATTTATTTTCGAGTGAAGTTCTTGAGTATCATTTTCAATGTTTGAGGAAGGATTTTTTTCCCGCCATAGCCCAATTAACTTTCATAGCAGTTTACCTTAAAATTCATCGAAATTGTAAAAAAAAACTGATACAAAATTTCCAAAGCTCACAAATATATTTAGGAATACGAGATGAGATCTGGGACACCCTGATGTATGTACATGTATAGGAAATATAGTATTTTGCCGACTCGAGGGTTAGTGGAAAATTTTATCAAACAGGCCCATTAATAATGGAACCATCAAAGTTTGAAAATCATTACCTCCCAAAAGCCACCCAAGGTCTAAAATCGGGCTCTTAGGAGACGTCGACGTTATGGAACTCGGCCCATAAAGATATAAAAATTATTTTGAGGTTGAATTTCAACGACTTACGGCCAGTTGTACACCAGGCGAGGCCAGCACCGTAAATCTGCAATTGCACTTCCACTTTTAAAATGATGGGTCGCGATATATCCATCTTTCTTCAATCCATTTATTAATATACGAATTTTTTCTTCCTATCTTAGATGAAGGTGATGACGATAAGCATGTGTTGGTCCCATCCCAATTCCCCAACTCAACTCTCCACCGCGCATGCATCTCACAACGATCGTTTCTTTGGAAAATTCTTCAACTACGAAAAGTATCTATTCCATTCTACGAATCGAACTCTCGCTCCTATAGCATTGTGGAATTATTTATATTTGATCAGTTGGAAAACTACTTTTGAGTGCAGCACTTCTTCAATTCTGTCTTCTTCAAGTGAGTTTGCAAAAAAAAAAACCCTTATTGATTTGTAATAAATTTTTCCTTTTTTTTTCATTCCATTAAAATTAGGCGCATTGATATAAAATGGCATCGAAATTGCAATTATTAAGCAGTTATTATGACGATTTTATCTTCAACTGCACTCGCGTCCTACTATCACGCCGACATGACATGAACCCAACCGATACCGATATTGAAGTAAATAACCCAATTGACCCCGAATCACGAACACCTCAAGCTGAGGGTATTGATAATTATGAAGAAGTTTTATGCGGTATCCTTGAAGAATATCCAGTTATTGATGTCGAATGTCGACAGTTGGAAAGATTCTATTCTACCACGGATTTGGCATCAGTTGTGCTATATATCGACGATGAAATACAAGAATCCCCTCTAGCTGAAGCTGAAGATGGAGGAGTTGCTCAAACTGGAGCTGCTAATGATGGTGATGAAGATCGTCAGCATCAAGATCGACATTTGGAAGCAATTGCATCTGCGACTGATTTGGCATCAGTTGCAATATTACATATCGACGATGAAGTCCAAGGAGCTGCTTCAGCTAATGGCGAAGCTTCTGCATCCGGATTTCATCAAGCTGGCGATGATGTGAATAATGGGACTCGAACTGGGTGTAATAACTACAATGACCATCGTCAGCGAATCATGCCCTTTGCAATTGATGAAGACGAAGAAGCTACGCAAAATACAGACACAGAGTGCATAGACACATTGATCGAACTACTGTGTGCTTTATTTTTACTATGTATTTTCTTTCTTTTGTCGTTGAAGATTTAATTTTATTTTATGTATCCATTATTTCATTGAACCATTTTTATTTTAGCCGACTAAATGAGTGACAAATAACTGTCTTAATAAATAAACCAATAAAGAATAAAGTTTTTTCTTTTAAATGGGAAGCAACGAAAGACGCGAAAAATAATTCAAGGTATTCCAGGAGTATTCAAATTTCATAAACAAAAAGTTTTAGTTTATTGGCGACTATAGGTACTAAAGGGCAGGTTTCGAATTCGTAAAAAAAGATCCGAAACAAGAAATTAATAAGACTTGACATTACATTCTGTCTGTCTTCTATCTGGCATAGAACCAGATTTCGGTTTTTGATTTTTTCTCATAAATGATCTTAAAAAACGCAGAAGCTAAGTAAAGAAGTCATCCATATGGTTCACTCACCAAAAATAAGAGAAAGAACTTAATTTTTTTCGGTGGTGGGATTACTTGAAAATCGCTGATGAAAAATAAAATTTTCAGTTAACATTCAAAAAAGTATTTTTATAAAAAAAAAGTTGGTACGCGCATTTTTAGTACATACACTTAAAACCAAATCAAAAAAAAATATTTATTAGTTTTCAAAATATTGAGTTTAAAAAAAAAATTGATTTTTTCAGACAGACAGAATTGTGGGACCCACTTTTTTCGCGTTGTCTATCATCTGAATTATATCTCGAGTTCGATGTTTTGCACGAATCCAAAACTTGAACTATAATACCTATAGTCGCAAGTAAAAATGTGTTCTTTACTCAGAAACAAAACAAAATGTGATCACACATAGGTACTCGTAAGAGCAAGTAAGTGCGACCCAGTTGTTCATTTTATTATGATTGCATCATCGTCATGCCTCTCTGCCCGCTGGCGCTGATTTGTGCACCAAACACCAAACACACACGCAGATTTAGCCAAGATCTTCAGATACTTTTCTCCAAAGAAACTATGTATACAAAAATCCCTCGAAAATTTCCCATAGACATAGCTTAGCCACACTCGTGGACTCCAACAACAAAGCAACTTAAATATTGTGTATAACTGTGATTTTTATTAGTTTTATAGATATATGGGTACAATATGTTGATATGTTAGATACAATAAACAATTTATGGGAATATATATTTATATCATATTAAGAAACAAATTGGAACAAAATTATGCCAATACACTTTTATAAATGCAGCCCATAAATATGGCAACAGTTAAAAGCGCAATAATGACAAGAGAGCCCTTAAGGACATCCTTCATGCAATTTGCCTGGTCGTTGACTTGAACCGCTTCCTCTATTTGCTTCTGCATTTCATGAAACTCTTCTGGGGCAGTGCCTGAATACTTTTTGATAACATCCACCTCCTCAGGATCACTATCACCTCCAATTGAAAATTTATCAAGAGGCACTTTATTGCCTTGAGATGATCTGGCAGTCGCACCTGAGATATCAATTGCAACAAATTCATATGGTGGAGTATTTTTTGATGAAAAAGCTTCAATTTGGGAGTTGATTCTCCTAACTTCAGCTTTGACGTCAACAGCTTTAAAATCATTGTCATCATCGATAGAGGGGGTGTTGGTGATGGGTGGGGCTGCTACAGCTGATGATGTTGATGGGACAGGAGGACCCCAAAATGATTGTCTTGCGAGAGGTCGGTTGCGGCGTAATTCAATCACACGGGCAATTTCGTAGCGAACATCGTCTAAGTATTGTTCATGTTGGTCCATTTTGATTTTCGTATTTTTATTTAAACAAAAAAGTCAAAATTTTAAATTCGTTTTGTTTTTTAATTTATTTTCACTTAGTCAACAAACAAAGCAGTTAGAGATTTAAGCAGGAAGGTAGGTAGCTATATCTACCTCAAAAGTTACTTTGAAACTGTCATTTAGAAAAAAATTCAAAAGGTAGCAACTAGCAACACTACGATGAATAGATGAATTATAAAAGTGTTACCAGCAAAATAAAGTTGTGAAAAATAATATTTTAAAGAAGAAAATTCGTCATAAAAAATAAACTTTACGAGGAAATTTTTGAATCGCGAGATGAAAAGTATATTTTTTTTTGACAAAATTTAGTTTGTGAATACATTTTTAAATTTTGTTTTGAAAACATTTTTTATTCTGAATTAATCGTCCTACAAACATAAAAACACTTAGGCCAAAAATTTAATCTGGCAATACTTGTTTTCTGATTCATTGACGAATGACGATCGTTGCACATTGCATTCTATACAAAACAGACTTTGAATGAATCATCGTTATAGAGAAAGAAACCTTAAACTTGAAAGTCGAAGACTCGAAGGGGCTATATGGGAGGTTTAAATAAAATAAACAACCAATGAGGTGAAGTTCATAGAACAAAAACAGCTTCCAATTAAAATAACCAAACCCAGCTGTATGACGTATGAATGGTTATTAACTATAGTGTGATATTGATTGTGATTTAAAGGAGTTTTGAATTATAGCTAGGTATACTCAGGAAAAGAAAAGACAACATTGTGGTCCTAGTCAGGATCATGATAATTGTCGGTTTATAAGGAAGAAAAAGAAGAAGGAAAGTGGTTATGAAAGCACATTTCAAATTTTTGTGTTGAAAATCATATTATAGAGAACTCCGAAGGTACCGCATCTTCACTAACATTTTGGTGAAGTACTCGTATGTCCCAGTTTCTATATCGAATGGTGCAGATATTTCTTCCGATTCCCTTACTTCCTTCCTTACTCTTAGCTTGAATCTGGGGCACTATTTCTTTGCATCTTTCTGGGAATCAAGTGCCACCTGATTGTGTGATCTTAATAATAGACAAAAATTCAGCCATGTTTTCCATTGATTTGAGGAAGTCAACATACCTACCAAAGATAGTTTTCCATTTCAAGACCAATGGCCTTTTCCATTGGTCTAATCCGGAAGAAGAATTTGAAATTCTGAAAAATCTATTGAAATTATGTTCAAAAGAAGAATCGCAATCAGCTGAACGAAGGCGTACTTCTAAATGTACTATAACTCATAGCAAGAACAGAGAGAGAAATATGCTATTGATCAATGTGCCATGTATATTGTACGATGTGTCCTACGTTGTGTCTTTATCTATTATTAGCTTGATAATGATAAACAGAAGAAGAGGAAAACGTGTACGTGATAAGAAACAGTCAAGTCACAAATTTAAAATAACCAACCAGACACCCGAAGTGAACAATGTGCAAGGGGATTGGTGTGCATGATCATTGATCAGTGTTAAATTGTGGATTCTCTTTGCTTCATTTTCATTGCTGTTTGATTGGCAACCAAGCAGAAAGCGCTATAAAAAATGGCGATCATCACGCCAACTTCTTGAATTGGTTGTTATTTTAGTCTACCTAGAAGTTTAAAAGTAAATTTTTGGTGGTGCGCTGCTGGGTTATGCCTTTATGGACAACAACAACAAAATCTCTCAACCGTTCTGATAAGTGTGTTTGATTAATCAAATGGAGTGGAGGGGCTGAATTCGAATGATTAAGGTTGGGGGAACTTTATAATTACAGTAGGTAGAGTATATGTAGACGTTTTAAAAGTAATGGCGGAATATTTTAAGAAACCCGTTGTTTGGTGTTTTTGTTCAAAGCTTCAATGGGCATGTTAAACACTGACCCCCCTTCCGCAGTCTCCTAGAGCATAGAAGTAGAAGGGACAAAATTTAAAAATTCAGATTTTCATTCACCGCCCAATTTGCCATATTTTTTCGATTAAACTAAGCATTTGCCCCACTGTAGCTATGCTTCGCTAAAAGCTTAAAATAGCTTCATAAGTTGAGCAGGCACGGATACCTACATTTGGTTTCACTGACAGCTTACTACGTCACGTGTAGCAGGATTTCTATACATTCCATCATTCATCATTGCCTTCAAGATTCGCATATCCCAATATCAAAGGTTCGTATATAAATAAAAAACAGATGAATTAGGCGATGAATCATCGAATAATTCTTTACTTAATTCCTCAAAAATATATGACCATATATGGCTATAACTAAGATCGAAACACGATGCATATTAAACTGTTTGAATGTTTGCCTTTGCCCTGTTTTTATTACCTACGCATTCTGAAACTATAAATTAGGATGCCCCAGATTTTCCGAACTTTTTAATTTAATATTTAATACGCATAAAATAATGGGACCTTTCAACAATCTCGATGGGTGTTTTATTTCAAACGGAATTTCTTATTCCCAACAAATTTTTGTTTCTAGCTATCGTGAAATTGTAAAAATACTGATACAAAATTTTCAAAGCTCACAAATATCTTTAGGAATACGAGATTAGATCTGGGACACCCTAATGTATGTACATGTATAGGAAATATAGTATTTTGCATTTCGTTGCAAAAAGCCTGTGCCGACTCGAGGGCATCCATCTATCCATCTTTTTTCAACCCATACATCAATATAGGAATCTGTTTTGGGTGAAGTTGATGGAGATGACGTCTCACCACCACACATGTACTTCCTTATGGACTTGTAGTTTTTTAACGATCGTTTCTGCTGAATCGGATATATCTACAATACAAAAAGTAGGTATATATTTCATTTTCCGGAAACAGCTTACATCATTGCGAAATTATTTGATCAGTTCAATTCAGTTAGAAGAAGACATTTGAGTTTGAGTGAGCCAGTGCTTCCGTGCTTCTGTTCTTTTGTTATCTTCAATTCTTGTAAGTTTGCAGAAGAAAAAAAAACACTTATTGATTTTTAGTAATTTATTTTTTGTCCATTGATTAGAATAAAGTGCATTTCCAATTTTCCATAAAATGGCAACTTATCAGCTTTTATTAAACAATGATGAAAATGGCAATTTTATCTTAAGATCCGATCCGATTGATGGTGGTGCTGATGGTGATGGTGATGGTGAGGTTAATAACGAACTTAATCTTGATATCATTGTCTGCCCAATTTTACCTCAAGCTGAGGATATTAAGACTTGTGATGCAGTTTTGAATGAAAAGCTAGATGATGTTGATGGGGAATGTCAATCATTGGAAAAATTTGCTCCAACTGCTGAAGTCGCTGAAGTAGATATAAATATCGAGGACGAAGTTCAAGTAGCTCCTTTACCAGAGGGTGAAGAACAAGGAGCTCCTTTACCTGATGATGAAATTGTTTTTATCGAGGCAGATGCAGCTGGAGATGAAGACGAAATTGCTGATACTCGTATAAGGGCTGGAGCTGGTTCCAATGAGTTAGCTAACTACCGGCGTCAGCAAATTATGCCAATGGAAATCGATGAGTATGAGGCAACGTTGGGACGCACAAAGTGCGTCGACATGTTTGTTGGGTTCATCTCAATTGCATTCTTGATCTTTATTTACATTCTTCTTTCATTTTAATATTATTTCTAAATATCTCTATCATTTTATTCAATATCAATATCACACATATATTTTAACCAATTTTATGTTTTGAAACAAAAACATTTGTGACCTATGCAAAATAAAATAAATAACTCCTAGTTTGTTTGTTTTAATGTGGAAACAACCACGGCGACGCGACGCGACGACGGACGGCTGCGGTATGTAATGGAGTACCTATTGGAATTTTTTTTATAGGTAAAGAAAGTTTTTGTTTTAGGTTCAAGTCGAAATGTATTTAAATAAATACATTTTAACTTCATTGTTAAAAAATTGGTTAAAACTAAAACAACCCCGTCTATCGTGCCATTTAGTCCATTATCCACTCAGTGTTATTTTTGTTAGATGGTACAAATTGTTTCGAATATCCCATAAATGAAACTGACTGCCTATTATTGTTGACCTATTACTGACCTAAAAGAAAATATCTCAAAAATTCTGGAGCCTTAAAAATATGCATTTATTTTTTTTTAATAGTATTTACAAATACAAAAACTATGCTCTAACGAGTGAATGACTCTTCAGAGCAAATTTAGTGATTCGGAAAATTATCGAATACGGTTGGTTAAATGAGCAAAAATATGAAGTATGCTCTTCTTAGGAAATCCTGGAACCCGTATCATTAGAATCGTCTTCGTCGTTCGTCATAGTGATCCCCAAGAGAGACTAAAGAGACTATACCCATATTTGGTACTTTGGTAGTTATCGAATTAATTTGATGCGTTGATTTTGTTTGTTTTCATGATAGAGATTTCTGAAAAATTGAAAAAAAGGTGATTCGGTTAACTGTCAACAAAGAAGAAATAATATGACTCTTTTGTTTGCCCAATTTAAATTAATTGATAGGTGTCTATATTGCTGGTTCTTTTTCTTCTTGCTAAAAATAGGAGCTTTTTCTTGAAATTACGTATAATCATTGATTGTATGAATTGGTTTGATAAAAAAAAACAACCAAGTGGACCATGAGAATGAAATTTCGTCAATAGATTGAATATATCCTAAGTGAGGCAAGGAGATTGTGTGAAAAGGACAGTGCCCCAAAAAAATCAGTCTGCAACCTAGAAGTCGTCTTTATTTGACCAAAATGTTCAGGACTTCAGGTCCTTCCGTTTCAAAGAAATAATACCTATTCCCATCATTTTAACTTAAACAACAATTAAATGTTATCTATTATCTTTATTAGTTTAATATATGTACGAGTATATAATGTATAACATTTTGATATATGGGAATATGTGTTTATAACATAATAAGTTTAATATAAATTTTGAAAAACGGATAAAATCAAACTCAACGTTTAGATGCCCTTACACTTTCATAAATACTGGCCGCCAATATGCCAACCGCCAAAAGCCCAAAAACGACAAAAAACCCTTTAACGATATAAACCGTAATGCACCTAGCCTGCTCGTTACCCTGATCCTCTTCTTCTATCTGCATTTCATAAAACTCTATGGGTGGAGTAGACAAATGTTTTTTGATAGCATCATAGCCTTCCTCAGAATCACAATCACTGCCAAATGTAAAAGTAGCAACAGGAGCGGCAAGAGGATAATCGCTGCTAGTTGCGACTTCTATATCATCGAAAGCATATACTTTTTGGCGTTTTTCGAAAATTGGTTGTTCATTTGTGTTTGGTTCAGCATCTTCGTCAGCAGTTGACTCATCCATCATGGGAAGGGCGTTGGAGATGATGGCTCTGGTAAAGCCTGCTGCTGCTCCTGCTGATGATGTTGATGGGACAGGAGGACCCATGAGTGATTGTCTTGAGATAGGTTGGTTAAGACTCAGCTCAGTTACACGATCGATTTCGTTTTTCAAATATTGTTGATATGTTTGTGCCATTTTAAACAATTTTATTACTTAACTGTTTTCACTGTTTCACTAAGTCAATAAACAATTTAGCTAGTAGGTATATCAATCTAGAGAGTTACTCCCGATCTGCATTCGAACTTTCGAAATTGACGAACTTTATTTTTCTCAAATTTTATATCTCTAGGTTCAGAAATAAAATTCAAAACACCGATATAAAATCGATTTTACGTTGTTCGACAACAAATTATTTTTGTTCTTTTCTTAGTCCAACTCTTACATGCATCTAGCCTTTTTACTCATAATTTCAAATTAAAAATTTCTTTTTTGGTCTCCGTTTTAATGAATTTCATATTTCATGAATTTTCATCTTGGTTAGGTCATTTTTTTTTCTTAAAAAATCAAAGCTATAAAAATAGTCGCATTTTATTAGATCTCATTTCCACTTGACTTCGCCTCAACGCCATTGATTGTGTTACAAAAATCTAGAATTTAATATCCTTTCCTATCCAGTGCGGGAGTGTCACACATAAAATAAAGAAACTCGCTGTTTAAGTGGAAAATGCAAGAGTGCTATAATTGCTATTGAAATAATTTATCGGTTTTTTTGTTTTCATTGTTTACTTCAATATTTGTTTCTGCATTGATTGAAGAATTCTTTGCATTATGCTTAACTCTTCAAAACCAAAAAAATATTTAAGTTGTCAAAAAGAACCATAAACTATGAAATTTGTGTCCTATTTGATCCTTTTGATTATTCCCGAAGTCTTTCCTGGGTCATATTGATTTTTTAAGTGTGAAAAACATTTATGATTTCTTATGAGAGTGTCTCATTCTCTTATCCATCATAATGTTTGTCATTACATATTTCTTATCATCTTACAATTCTGAACATAAGTGGAGTTTTTTAAATCTTTTTTTTTTAATGCTTAAAAACTGTTTGACCAACTGTGATATTTTTTTATTTTTTTTTCTTTGAACGAATAATCAATTCGTTTTAATTTTTTAAATCTCAATATTTATTTTTGAAAATTGGGTTTTAAGTGCATAGTATTAAATTTCAAAAATTGTATGCACATTAGTTTCAATTTTTGAATTTTTCAATGTGAACGCACGATTTTTGAAATTATTTTTTGTTTGGCATCATCAGTTTTCAAATCAAACTTTGTTTTCCAAAAAATCAGTCTGGCAGTAATGCTTTGAGAAGTTCTAGTTTATCGAAAGCTACAGCTGATTGTTCATTTTGCTCTAAAAATGAATCTCGTTCATTGACGATCGTTGCAATTGCAATATTTGTTCTATGATTGCATCGCAAAACAAACTTTGAATGAATCACTTGAAGGTCGAAGGAGGTTTTAAATTTCAAACAACCAATGAAGTATGAAATTGATAGAATGAAAACAGCTTTCGATTAAAACAACCAAACCCTGTATGACGTATGAATATGATGTCAATTTTGAGTGGTTATAGCATATAGTGGCGGTTTGGATAGATAGATAGAAAACGATGACGATGATTCTCTTACAAATCTAAAACGTGAAATTTGAATTATTGCAGAAAAATATATAAAAGGACACAAGCCTCCTAAGCCCCCGGCGCGGCGTCGCTTACGTCGTTGTTCTAGATTTTTGTAATTTCATTTTTATATCTTTATTTAAGTTTCTTTAAGTCGACATGCTGGAAAAAAAAATTGAAGTGACATAAAAAAAAACAACCACCAACAAACACAACAACAAAATGATCTTGGACGTGTCCTGGTCGGTTGGAAGGTATCCTCGTTTGAAAACTCAATCACATCTTGGTTGTCCTTGTGTTGGCTCAGTTTGTTTGAGCTCGATTTTTTTGTCAAGTGGGTACTCGATACCGTTAAAACCTAAATTAATGTGCAATAGAAGATAAAACAAAAAAAAATACATCACCGATCTAGTCCTATTGAAAGTGTTGATTAAAAATGAAATTGTTGATAAAATTCCTTCCCCTTTTTTAAATAATAATTCCTGATTGGTTTTTTTTTTTGTTGTTGTGAAGTTATGTTTTTTGTTGAATTTTGTGAAAAATTTTGTCTGTGTATTCAAGGTCATTATATTTTTTTTGATGGTTTAAAAAAACCTTCTGTTGGGCCTTATTAGGAACCTGTGCTCTTAATAAGGCCCATAAGTTTTTTTCTCAAACAATGTTGAATTTCTTCCTGCAAAAAGTAAAATTAAAAAAAAAAAAGAAATTTTTTATGATATATTGTTATTTTAAAATGTCTTCTTGACAAAAAGGAACTTAAAAAAAAACTTAACAGTTTAAACACATCCACCTGGACATTCAAAAGCCTCGTCTTCTTCAGTCAACCCGACGCATAGTTCATGATACCAAGCGCCGCCGCAAGCTTGGCATTGCCTCATGTCTTCCATGCTATCAATTTTACAGGCGTGACAATACCACGCTCCTGTCCCTTCCTTTCGTTTAGATTCTCTTTTGGATGTTGATGGTTTGGGTTGAGAAGCTGTATCCAGTTCCTTTTGTTTCTCTTCGAAGAGATGTTTTGTAACTTCTTGGCCTTTGAAGTTCAAGGCCTTTTTTCGATTTGTTATTCGATTGACCTTAGTTTTAGGTGTGGGAAGCAGTTTTTGAAATGGAGATTTTTTATTTGATTGTTTACGCTCCTCTTCCTCTAATTGATCCATTGCTTGAAGCATTGTAGCTAGTCCTGTAATTTTTAGCGCAGGAGTGAAACCCGATGTTTGAGCTACCAATGTTGAAAGTGGAGCATTGTCAGAGTCATCATCCGAGTTGTAGAGGTCCGGTATAATGTGAGGCTGCTGCGTTTGTGTACCAGATGTGCTTGGAACACTGTTTTCCAAATTTGTCGGGAATTGTAACTCGGAGAGTGCTGACGGAGCGAATGCTATCTCTGGAATCGCTTCAGGATCAAAAGGATACAATCCTGTCGCTCTAAATCCTGAAGTAATGTTGTCATATGTCATGCATTTTAACCAAACACTTGATAATATAACATTGAAGCTTGTTTTATTAAGTTTCCTTTCTGGAAACTTTGAAGTAAACTTCAATACTTCTTGATCCCAGTGATGCTCGAATGATCGGTACACGGCTTTATCCAGAGGTTGGAGCTCGTGCGTGGTGTTTGATGGAAGACAATAGAGCGTTATTTCATGTTTTTCTGCTTCGTCCACAATACTGTAATCCAAATGACACGCAGCTCCGTCAAAAACTAAGAGGCAAGGTCCGTTAGCTTTGAACTTGCTCAAATGAGTTACAAAATCCACAAAAGCGGAGTAGTTCATATAGCCTTTTGGGGTCATCTTCACTACGGACCCGAGTGGGAGATTATCCAAAAACTCCGGTTTTTGCCTTATGCCTTTGAAGATGACCATGGGTGGAATTGCAGTTCCTATGGCGTTGACGCAGCCTACAACGGTGACACTTTCCGCATGTTCGTTTGATATTTGATGAACTCTTTTTGACCCTTTAAGAGCCAAGACGTTTTTTTGGTGATGCAAATTTATTCTGCAGCCTTTTTCATCCATGTTGTAGATGCATTCAGGTCTGTACCTTATGTTTAATCTATCTAGCAGGACCTCCAGTTTTATGAAGTGGTCAGCCACGATTTGCTTATTTAATTTTTGGGCCCTAGCGGGGTTCATGGAATGGGGCTTACTAATCGACAACTCTGGGTTTCGCTTCATAAACAAGTTCATCCACTTTCTTCCTGCCAGATTTCCCGGCCTGCTGAAACTGTTGGCGATGTTGTTGGCCTCACAAAATACAGCGACTTGATGCCTTACCACTTTTTGTGTAAGTGGCATACCAACTTGAGCCAATCTCACAATTCTGCTACATAAATCCTTTTCCTGTTCGGCCGTGAATGTGGGTGGGCGACCCAATTTTTTTTTTGTTGAACCGCTCTTTATGTGGTTCCTGAGAGTCCTTCTAGGAACATTAAAGCGCGCTGAGGCTTCGCGTTGAGACAATAACCCTCTTCTTACAGATTGTATTGCATTTTCAATGTCGACTTCGTTCCATCTTGCCCGTTTATTTTGCTGTGCCATTTTGGCTGAAAATAAGTGAAAAAATGGAATGAAAATTCGCATATACTTAATAAGGCCCACTCAATTTTTTAATGGGCCTTATTAGGAACACGGTAGACTTTTGTTTATACAATTAAAAACTAAAATCTTCCTGGTAAACAAAAGTTTTTTTTGTGAAAAATGTATCTTTACATTATATATTTCACAAAAAAAAAAACAAAAAAAAAAATACTTACCGCAAAATTTTGTCCACAAAAAAAAAAACAGCTTTATTATTTATTTTTATAGTAACACTCGCGCGCACAGCTTGGCGAACTTCAACGAACTGCCAGTCTCAACACGATCGAGAGAACCGTTATTTTTGTTGTTGTGTGTGCAATGAAATGCGAAGGGTTACACATAATTAATTGTTGATTTTGTTGTTTTCTGTCTAATGGGCCTTATTAGGAGCTGGGCCTTATTTGATTCAGGAACTTGGATGGAATTAAGTATCCACCAAATAGGTATATTTTTTCTGTAAAATTTGAGTCAGTTTGTATATTGAGGGAAATATTTCCAAATTATTTTTTTTTTTGTAAGATTTCAGAGATTCCAAAATGTGTAATGAGTTTTTGAGTATTTAAAAAAATCTGATAAGGAAAATCGTATAAAAATTCGCAATGTTTGCACGATTACCCATCAGATGTAATATTTTAAGTTTTAAGTCTTGGATATAAAATTTTTCCAAACTCAGATTTAGATTTTGAGGGTCATTGAATTTTTTAAGTTTTATAATTTGATTTATTCAGTCAAACCTACGAGTACCTTAGTAAGGTTGTATTCAATATAGCTCACTATATGATACAACCACTCACAATTCACATTGCCTCATACTCATACGTCATACAGCTGGGTTTGATTATTTTAATTGAAAGCTGTTTTGGTTCTATGAATTTCATACCTCATTGGTTGTCTGGAATTTAAAAACTCCCATTTAGCCCCACCACCCAACACCCCCTGAAAAACGAAAATATGAAAAACCACAAAATTCATTATTTGAGTTTCTAAGTAGGTATTTTAAAAAATCCGATGCACCATTATTTATCAGATGTGATATATATTTTTTGGATATAATTTTTTTTCCAAACTCAAGCTAAAGGCAATGCTAACTGTCCTATTTGAGTCGGGAACAATCTTATTCCATGGTGCAATTGCATAACTTTTTTCTGGAATACCTACATAACTGCCAAATAAAAAAGTTGAAAATAAGGTACAGTCATACAGTTGAATTTATAGTCAAGCGATGTGATCATTCCACTTTTTAATATAAACATTCCCACGAAACGGAGACATTGGATTTGATGACAATTAAGCTGACCAGGGGTAATCGGTGAAGTGGGAAGTGTGGATTTCCTTGAAACTTTTTGTTTACACTTAATCCAAAGGGAAACTCTTCTCTCTTCACCGGATACACCCCGAAGATATCATCAAATTTTATGTTCTATCGATGAGAATGTTTTTATAAGAATTTATGGTGAATTTTGTAAAGCTCTATGCCAAAGTGGAACGATCACATCGCTTGACTATAAATTCAACTGTATGACTGTACCTTATTTTCAGGGTTTTATTTGGGAGTTATGTTTTCTGTTTATCAGAGAAATTTAAAAACTACGATGGGGAGAATGAGCATCACGAGTGTTTTTTTTTTAATTTCTATCATACCTACATATCTTTTGAATTAAGAAAGTCCTCTCCAGGGTACCTATATATTCACGGTTGAGTGGGTCCCACAATTATGTCTGTCTGTCTGTCTGTCCGTCTGTACCTCGACCTACAGCCTAAACTACTGAAGCGATTTTCTTCAAACTTTGGACATAAGGTTTCGGGGAGATTGCCTAGAGGGCAAATCAAATTTTTTTTTAGCTCCAAAAATAACGGTACCTGTCATAGTACCGTTTAGACAAAACATTTTTATCTCGAAAACGGCACTAACGATTTATGATATCTAGGATAGCATCTTCAGTTTTAGGATCAAACTTCTTTTTTGGCTTATTTTATCAATTCAAATAACGAATTTCAGGCTCTTTTTATATTTTTACATGTGACTACAATCGACAGTAGGTAGTCGGGTATTTTTTTTTTCGTTTTTCATCAAATCTTGGAAAATTGTTCTGAAAATGGTGCATTTAGTTCGAGCTAGGTGATCTATTAAGTAATCAAAAAGATTTGAGTCGAAAACTCTAATGGTTTTTGAGAAAAATGCAATTAAATTAGCGAACATGGATCTCTATGAAAATTATTTTTTTTTGTTTTTCATCCTCATCAGAATGAAAAAAATACTTCTATATGGCTATTTTTTCCAAATTTTGTCAAAACTCGAAACAGTTTTTCAAAACACATAGATGACATCATTTGCGACTAGAATACGTTCAAATCATAAAAATCAAGTGAGAACTTTTGAAATGCGAGCTTGACAAAAGCAGCCCTCACAAAAATTTCCTACGATTTTCCTTGATATTCCTATAAGTGCCAGACACAAACGGTTATAATTTCAGTTCTACTTACTTGATTTTGATGATTCAAACGTTCCTTGGTCGTAATATCATTCTTCTATATGTTTCTTTATAAAAATAAATATAAAAAAAAGAAATGAGAAAAAATCCCAAAACTGACTAGTTTCGTGAGTAAAATGCCTCAGAATGAAAAAAAAATACTTCTATATGGCTTTTTTTTCCAAATTTTGCCAAAACTCAAAATAGTTTTTTAAAACACATAGATGACATCATTTGCGACTAGAATACGTTCAAATCATAAAAATCCAGTGAGAACTTTTGAAATGCGAGCTTGACAAAAGCAGCCCTCACAAAAATTTCCTACGATTTTCCTTGAAATTCCTATAAGTGCCAGACACAAACGGTTATAATTTCAGTTCTACTTACTTGATTCTGATGATTCAAACGTTCCCTAGTCGTAAATCCATTCTTCTATATGTTTCTTTATAAAAATAGATATAAAAGAAGAAATGAGAAAAAATCCCAAAATTGACTAGTTTCGTGAGTAAAATGACTCAGAATGAAAAGAAAAATACTTCTTATGGCTATTTTTTCCAAATTTTGCCAAAACTCAAAACGGTTTTTCAAAACACATAGATGACATCATTTGCGACCAGAATACGTTCAAATCATAAAAATCCAGTAAGAACTTTTGAAATGCGAGCAGACCTCACAAAAAATTCCTACGATTTTCCTTGAAATTCCTATAAGTGCCAGACACAAACGGTTATAATTTCAGTTCTACTAACTTGATTTTGATGATTCAAACGTTCCCTAGTCGTAAATTCATTCTTCTATATGTTTCTTCATAAAAATAAATATAAAAAAAAGAAATGAGAAAAAATCCCAAAATTGACTAGTTTCGTTAGTCAAATGCCTCAGAATGAAAAAAAAATACTTTTATGTGGCTATTTTTTCCAAATTTTGCCAAAACTCAAAACAGTTGTTCAAAACACATAGATGACATCATTTGCGACTAGAATAAGTTCAAATCATAAAAATCCAGTGAGAACTTTTGAAATGCGAGCTTGACAAAAGGAGCCCTCACAAAAATTTTCTTACGATTTTCATTGAAATTCCTATAAGTGCCAGACACAAACGGTTATAATTTCAGTTCTACTTACTTGATTTTGATGATTCAAACGTTCCCTAGTCGTAAATCCATTCTTCTATATGTTTCTCTATAAAAATAAAAATAAAAAAAAGAAATGAGAAAAAATCCCAAAACTGACTAGTTTCGTGAGTAAAATGCCTCAGAATGAAAAAAAAAAATACTTCTATAGGGCTTTTTTTTCCAAATTTTGTCAAAACTCAAAATAGTTTTTCAAAACACATAGACGACATCATTTGCGACCAGAATACGTTCAAATCATAAAAATCCAGTGAGAACTTTTGAAATGCGAGCTTGACAAAAGCAGCCCTCACCAAAATTTCCTACGATTTTCCTTGAAATTCCTATAAGTGCCAGACACAAACGGTTATAATTTCAGTTCTACTTACTTGATTTTGATGATTCAAACGTTTCTTGGTCGTAATATCATTCTTCTATATGTTTCTTTATAAAAATAAATATAAAAAAAAGAAATGAGGAAAAATCCCAAAATTGACTAGTTTCGTGAGTAAAATGCCTCAGAATGAAAAAAAAATACTTCTATATGGCTTTTTTTTCCAAATTTTGCCAAAACTCAAAATAGCTTTTTAAAACACATAGATGACATCATTTTCGACTAGAATACGTTCAAATCATAAAAATCCAGTGAGAACTTTTGAAATGCGAGCTTGACAAAAGCAGCCCTCACAAAAATTTCCTACGATTTTCCTTGAAATTCCTAGAAGTGCCAGACACAAACGGTTATAATTTCAGTTCTACTTACTTGATTTTGATGATTCAAACGTTCCCTATTCGTAAATCCATTCTTCTATATGTTTCTCTATAAAAATAAAAATAAAAAAAAGAAATGAGAAAAAATCCCAAAACTGACTAGTTTCGTGAGTAAAAGCCTCAGAATGAAAAAAAAAATACTTCTATAGGGCTTTTTTTTCCAAATTTTGTCAAAACTCAAAATAGTTTTTCAAAACACATAGACGACATCATTTGCGACCAGAATACGTTCAAATCATAAAAATCCAGTGAGAACTTTTGAAATGCGAGCTTGACAAAAGCAGCCCTCACCAAAATTTCCTACGATTTTCCTTGAAATTCCTATAAGTGCCAGACACAAACGGTTATAATTTCAGTTCTACTCACTTGATTTTGATGATTCAAACGTTCCCTAGTCGTAAATCCATTCTTCTATATGTTTCTTTATAAAAAGAAATATAAAAAAAAGAAATGAGAAAAAATCCCAAAATTGACTAGTTTCGTGAGTAAAATGCCTCAGAATGAAAAAAAAAATACTTCTATATGGCTATTTTTTTCAAATTTTGCCAAAACTCAAAGCAGTTTTTCAAAACACATAGATGACATCATTTGCGACTAGAATACGTTCAAATCATACAAATCCAGTGAGAACTTTCGAAATGCGAGCTTGACAAAAGCAGCCCTCACCAAAATTTCCTACGATTTTCATTGAAATTCCTATAAGTGCCAGACACAAACGGTTATAATTTCAGTTCTACTTACTTGATTTTGATGATTCAAACGTTCCTTGGTCGTAATATCATTCTTCTATATGTTTCTTTATAAAAATAAATATAAAAAAAAGAAATGAGGAAAAATCCCAAAATTGACTAGTTTCGTGAGTAAAATGCCTCAGAATGAAAAAAAAATACTTCTATATGGCTATTTTGTTCAAATTTTGCCAAAACTCAAAACAGTTTTTCAAAACACATAGATGACATCATTTGCGACTAGAATACCTTCAAATCATAAAAATCCAGTGAGAAGTTTTGAAATGCGAGCTTGACAAAAGCAGCCCTCACCAAAATTTCCTACGATTTTCATTGAAATTCCTATAAGTGCCAGACACAAACGGTTATAATTTCAGTTCTACTTACTTGATCTTGATGATTCAAACGTTCCCTAGTCGTAAATCCATTCTTCTATATGTTTCTCTATAAAAATAAAAATAAAAAAAAGAAATGAGAAAAAATCCCAAAATTGACTAGTTTCGTTAGTAAAATGCCTCAGAATGAAAAAAATACTTTTATATGGCTATTTTTTCAAATAAAATTTTTGTCTTTTCGGCATCTCTCATAGGACCAAAAAAATGACCCGCAACTAGGACCAGAGATATTTTTTACTTTGAGCATTCACAAAACAATCAAAAAAATCGTCAATTAAATATTCTTTTATCTGAGCAATAGGCATCCTCCAAAATCTTGCTCTATCCCTAAATTTTATTTTGTCTCCATAGGAGGCGCAGAGCACAATTGTTTATCCATTTGTTATAAACAATTTAGTAAATAAAATACAAAAACAGTAAAAATATTAAATTCTGATTCCAATACCGTCAAAATCGGTTCATTAGATCGGAAGATTTAAGTGTTTATAATAAGTAGGTACCTACTATTAAGAACTTCGATTGCCCCTAAATTTTTTTGGGATTTCAGCAGATAATGTCAAAAACTATCAGAATATGCACAAACGGTGAAAAATATTGACCTTGACGTTTTGGCGGTCCGGTTCAGAAATTCTGAACCAGTTACACAAACACAAATGCATTCACACAGGGTTGGAGTGAAGGTGGACGGCTACTACGGGCGCCGAAAGGAAAAGTTATTGGGAGCATAATATACATATGAACATATTGCTATTACAAAAATAGAAAGAGATTAGCTCGACAGAGGCGCAACAATCGAATGTTGTTCATAATCGACACCATGTCAGTTTCATTCAAATTAAACGACACATCAATTTTTGTTTTAACTAGAAGCTATTCGGATGTAAAACGACAAGTCGAAGATATTTTTGTATTTGACAAATTTTTTGAATAACTTCATTATGGAAATAGAATTTAAATGATGTTTAATATTATGAATCAGCACTGTCTTATTGAACTGCCGCCACATGATTATTTAGCAATATAAATTGTTAAAATGAAGTAATAAATATTTCCTACAAATATGCGCTATGCTAAATTTCACCCCGGTCTTTCAAAACACGTCAAAATATTCATTTCAATCTTGACAACAAAAAATCATTTTTGTTCGGAAGTCGGAATAGAAAATTAATATGAGGGCAAATTCCTAAATGTAAAACTTGCGCAAATTATGCTAAGCAAACAGTCCCAAAATGCAACGTAAACATCTCTGCTAAGCAGATTGTCCCTGAATGTAGAAGATTTTATTTTCATGCGCAAATGGAAATGTATTTGTGCAAATGTCAAAAATATCTTGCGCACTTCACTTGCTTTTGACATTTGCTTTGGAAATGTTGCAAATGTTTAGGAATTTGTCCTTACTTTTTCAACATTCCAAAACATCGTCCAAAACAAAAGCTTTTAAGCTTTCGTAATTGAATCAGATTTTTACTCCCTCCTTAATCGGAACTATGCGAACGGACTTGAACCGTCCTCTGTCACATTTTTATAATCTGTTACTAGGTTTGTTCGTTGAGCCCTGAAGTCACCCTGGGGTCGCCCTAAAGCGTTTTTTGAAAAACCTGAACTCACCCTGACAATGAAATTCTGTGTGTTTGAGACCTGGGGTCGCCCTGAACTTGCCCTAAAGTAGAACTAGGTTTTTTGCTGTGACGAGTTGGGGTAAAGAATAAACTGTCAAAGTGACACGAGTTTGAAGCATTTGTTTTGCTGTGGATTTTATCGACTGTAACGGGTCAATCCGTACAAATTTCAATTTAAACTACTACAGCACAGAGTACAAAATTCATATTTTTCTGGTATGAATATCAAAGAGACAGTTAACAACCCTTAAGTGTTTTTTGAGAACTGAAAAACCCAAGTTTTTTTGACAACTCTTGGGTTTGTCAAGAAAACCTGGGTCAACCCTGGGTAATGTTCAACGAACAAACCTACTATCCCGCTTCTGCTATTGTATGCAAAATTCAGACTTACATATACATAGATTGCTTTTCTAAGTTTCTAGAAGTTAACAAATTGTTTTTACAATATTGTTGGTTAAAACAACATCTCGGCTAGTTAACAAACTCCTATGTATCGCGGTTTCTGAATTCACTGACATGACTTTGATTTGATCAGGACCAGGAGAGATCTGGTATGACTCTCTTAAGTAAGAGTTAAGATATGTATTCGAATTTATTGGAAAAAGTTTAGTGGCTTTCAGTTTAACTTCATCTTCAATACTGGAAGCAGCTTCCTAATAACTTAATTCTGTTGACGTTTCTAATTTTTCGAGGTAGTTTTTTTTGTTTGTTGATTTGTTTAAGTTCATCCATAAAATAATATTACAAAGTCAGATCATTACATTAAGGCCATTTTAGAATCATTCGTTCATCATCAAAATCAATATATTTTCGGTTACTAGTTTGCAAAGAATAAGAATGCATCGGAATAATAATAATAATACTCCAAGCTCTTTCATTACTCATACCATGAGAGAAAGAAGACATTTGGAAGGAATTGGTCCCGTCACTTGTTCTCCAAACATCAGGGCTTGGAATCATTGGAATAATAATAATGATACTCCAAACTCTTTCATTACTCATACCATGAGAGAAAGAAGACATTTGGAAGGAATTGGTCCCGTCACTTTTTCTCCAAACATCAGGGCTTGGTATCCAATTTATCGGGATACACCACCAACTTATGACGAGGTAATGATGGAGATGCAAACTTTATCACAACCACTACCGAGTGGCGAACAAGTTCCAGAAATATTGGTTGAACCATCGACGTCATCATCTAATGAGACTACAGGGTTGCAAACCGTTGTAGAAATACAACCATTGGTTCATAATGAAGGGCATCACGAAGTCGAAGTAATTCCGGCCATATTGGATCAGCAACGACGCCGACGCCCACCATCACCAATAAAAAATTGCGAATGCAAATTGTTTCAACTAATTTATTTTGGTACTCTGGCTTTGCTGATTCTTGGAATGTTGATATTGGTGTTTTCATTGAGACGAGGCTGATTGCATTATTAAAGACATATACAATATACATATCTTTAATTTTTTTTATTAAATACATACCTATCAATTTTACAAATTTTAATCAACTATTTACAAAATATATATTACTCCAAGGCTGTGAAGAAGACTTTACTTTTTTTGTAATAATAATATTAATAAAATTTGTAGTAATAATATTGTATTTAATAATAATTCAATAAATCAATAAATAAATATTATTCCAAGCTGAATGGCTCATGAAAAAATCTTTTGTTTGATGATCATGGCTTTAGAAGAAAGTGGTTAGAAATGGTTGAATCAAAAACTGGATATAGGTAGGAACTAGTGCAGTCAAAAGAGACAAAAATAACTACAAAAAGGCAAAATTATCGAACTTATGAATTAGTAAGTTCCACTTGAGTAGTTGATAATTTGTTTGATGGTTTCATACAAAATTCCTCGGGTGTGGCTTTCCAATCCTTCATGATTCTTCGGTGATTTTTTTAAAATTTCCTACTGGGCAGTACAGTTACATACATACATACTCAACTAGATACTTCCAATATAAAGTTTCCAACTTTATGTGAAATACATTTTTCCCAAATAAAACTGGAATTTAGGTACAGTCATACAGCAAAATATTAGTGGTCAAGCGATGTGATCGTTTGTAAACATCCTTTTCGGTATAGGACTGTATAAGTTCAATGTTTAACTAGGGCTGGCAGGAAGACTAAGCCGAGATGATTTGAAGTCTCGTTCTCATCTTGGGTACAGCGACCAGTCCTGTGTGTAGTTTTTTGTTTCACCTCCCCGATTACCCCTCATTATCGAATTCCATTAAAGCGTTCATTCTCTATCCGTGGGAATTTTTCTATAAAAGCTCTATCCTAATATCATACAATCTCATGGGAATTATGTGTTAAATACGAACTTAAAATCCTTGTATGTGAAGAGAGCAGATTGAATGGAATAAGCGTAGGGCGGTGGTTCAAACTTGCAATTTCGATAATAGAAAAAACTCTACGGTAAACCTTAAAATTGGCAGAGATTGATGAAGAGAATGGCCGAATTGTAAGTGGATGGCAAACGGGCAGCAGAAGCGGCACCGACACTTCGGTAGTGTATTGGTGATAGTAGATATTTACTTTTTAGCAAATCCCAAATAGGAATTTTTACTTTAGGAGGGTGCAAAAAAAAATCGAATTTCTTTTTTTTTGAGAACTTTGGAATACAGAATTTTAGGTTCACAGAATTTTGAAGTATCTACCCACAAAATTACAGAAGCTGAATTTTAGCACTCAGAATAAAATCCTGAGGGCACCTATGCCTATTGTTGACTTTCTAACCGATGCACACTGGGACAGAACGACTCTTTTGGTACAAATAAATCAGGGAATAGAGCTAGGAACATAAACATTTCTGCAATTGTTTATGACCACGCCCATCAAAACGCCTTTTTTTTACCGTTTTTACTACCTACAAGCAAGCAAAAAATAAGTACACATAATTTTTTATTTTGTAGGTATTATTAATTTAAAATAAAATCATGGCATCGCTTTCTTCATCACTGCTATATTCTTGAGCCTCAGAACTATTATTATCAAGAGGGGAAGCTTTAAGCAAACCCAATGCTAAAATTGGTATTTTTAAGGTCAATTTCCTCATGCTAGTCAACTTAGTAGTTATGGGATCAAAATTTAATAGAAAAGAGTTAAAAATATTTGGGTTTGTGTTCCCTCTACTGGATTTCCGAGAATGGTGAATTCCTTGTTCCTTGAGTCTTGACTCTTGAGCTTTCTCAGTCAGTACTCAGTTGAACAATGTTTCTTCTTGGCCTGACATTTTACAACTCTTAGTTTCGAATGACTCTTTTTTGTTGCTCGGAAAGTAACTAATTTTTAAAGTCTTTTCTTTGATAATTACCGATTTATATAACTTAAAGCCCTTCCTCACGAAAAACACTTAAATAGCTTAAAAAATACCAGAACTTGAAGGCTCTATACCAAAAATTTAAAAATTGTAGATACACTCTTTACACCAAACACCAGCTTCTCAAGGCAAACGTGTTTATGATATCGGTTTAAAATTTTTACAATATTAACAGTGCGGTATTTGACTATTAAAATAAAATAAAAATGTGCCCCAATTTCCAATTTCATTTTCGATTTATTGCCATCATTTAGGCTATTCTGCCCCATTGTGGCGATGGCTTCAACGAAAAAATTGGATTGAGTTGTTACATTACATCTTTAAATGTATGTAGGTATAAGCTAAAATCTACGCTCATCGCTCACGCATCTATGTATTCAGATGTTATACGAGTACATACTGAATCCGGAAATTGAGAGCAAACACTTGCATTTAAGTCGGCTATTTCGAATTTATGTCTCTTTACATTCAAATTGTCTCCTACTCATAGAAAAACATGATTTGAATTGTAGGTTTCGATCTCATCCTGATCTTTACATAAATCTCATCTAATCCCTATACACCTTGATAATCATTGATTGTGTGTGTTTGATGATTTACTCTTAAAAACTGATTTCCCATCAAGTGTGGGTGTTCGAAAAAGCTTTAAAATTGCTTGATATATAAATCGATTTTCAATCGAACTAAGTTTAAAGTTGTGCCATTGAACAGTACCTAAGTGTTGTGCGTGAATAAATTTTGAAAATAATGTGTTAACTTTTTGTGATTTTAAAATCTATTTTTTCAACTAACTAACAGGTACTTGGATTAAGAATTATCTGTATTTGATCTTTGAGTCTAGAAAATTCTTAATTCTCTAGTAGTGAACTGAAAAAGAAGTCTTAAGTTATAATAACAGTTTTTTAATTGATTCAGGGAAATCATTTTATTGAAAATTAATTTTCTCCAATTTGAAAAAATATTTTTGAAAGAAAGGTTTTTTTCCTATATAACATTTAAATGCATGTCGTATCAACCAACGAAGAGTAAGCATTTTGTATGTGAGTTATATAATAATTTTAACTAAAAATTTTTAGATGACATACCTAATTGAAAAAAAAAATGTTTTAAATGAAGACAGCTTAAGTAAATTTCCCATATATTTTTCGGATAGGTATTGCTGCCGTAGTAGTACCTAACAATAAAAAAATTCAAAAAACTCTAAAAATATTAAATATTTTTATTTTAAAAGTGTGAATATGAAATAATTGAAAAATATTTTTAAATTTTTGAAGAAAGCTTTAGGAAATTTTTACATCCCCCAACAGAAAAATGAAATAACTCCAAAAATTTCCCTTAGATTGTTCATGAAAGAAATTAGGTTTAACTTATTTTTTTTTGTTCCGAATCTACGTATCTATAGGTATGATGAAATAATTCCCAAATTATGCCAGTGATATAAATCCTATTTCTTAATTTTTACTCCATTTTTTGTATCTATCAAAAATAAAACCCGAAAAGGATTTTTTAAATGAGATTTTCACTGATATGATCACAAATTTCCCTATTTTCAACGAACAATTTTGCACGTTCGGATATTTTTCCATTTTTTTCTAAAAGAACTCTTAAATTTTCGGAGTCATTTAATTTTTTTTAGAAACTTCTAAGACCTTATTTCCTTTTTTTAAATAAGGACATATTGAATTTTTTCATTACAACAGGTTACTTAGGAAAAATTTCCCAGGTATACTATAATCTAGAATTTTCTCATTTCATTTTGTACCCAAGCCAAAACAGAGCAAATAAATAAACTATCTTCCGATTCCAGAAATATGTAAAAACTCCATACATTTTATATAAGTTATGTACATCCATACTGAAGCACTTTAAATAGTATTCAATATCATCCCTTTAGCTGCTGATGATGATCATTCCAAGCTTATGTATTGTGTTTGAAGATTTGCTCTTAAAAAAATATTTCCAGTGTAGTGTGGGTGTTCGAAAAAGCTTTAAAATGAATTGTATCCTATATTCATCGATTTTATCGATCGAACTTAAATCATTATCGTACCAGCCATCGAACAGTTAGCATTGTGTGTTAGTTAAGTAGGAATTGTTGTTTCCGTTAAAAAAGTTTCAAGTGAAAAAATTGTTTGGATACAAAAAAAAACGTGTGAACTCTTTTTTTCAATGCAGGAAGTCAATATAATTTTTTTTTATCAAAGAAGTGACTGTCCTTTTATATGAAACCCAATGCAGCTAGTTGAGCTTATCTATTTTAATTTTTTTTTGTACATTTTTCTTTGAGTTTAGAAAATTATTTGTATCTATCTTCAATTTAAAAATTATTTTTGAATAATTTGTTTCAAAAAAAATCTAAACTTGCCATTATCCGAATTTGTTTTTTCGCACATTGCATTTAAATAAAATTCCGTTGGAAGAATTTTTATGATGAACGGAATTGTACTTGGGTAAGTTGCCGGAAATTTTGTGTTCAATTTTTTTTAAGCCTTGTATAAAGTTCTTTCCAAAAAATATGTTTTCGATAAATTTTTGTTTTCGACAAAGTAATGACGTTGACTTTTTTTTCGAAATGGTGGATGCTAATGACTTCCGTTGAACGATATCTTTGATTTCTGATTTTCTCAAAAATGATTTATTTTCATATATAAAGTCACAGTTACCTACATGAAACATTAGAATGTAGGAGTTACAGTTTTACAGTTGAATTTAGTAGTCAAGCAATGTGACTATTTGACTTTGGGATAGAGCTTTACAAAATTCACCGGAAATGGTAATGTAAACATTTTCATAGATACATGACATCGTAGTTTTTGAGAAGTGATCGGTGAAGAGGGGGACTTCTTTCCGAACGAATTAAGTAAACAAAAATTATACTTTGAACGCAGATTCAGTTAAATTTTTGCTTACATTTAATTTACCATCATTAGCGTTAGATAGAAGAAAGCCCTCCTGCTCCATCGATGACCCCTCAAAATGGATGATGTCATCAAATCGATGAGAATGTTTATATTCGAATTTCCGATAATTTTTGTAAAGATGTAAGTATCTTAAATTTGAACGATCAATTTAAGAGAATAAAATTAAAGAATATTTTAATGGAAGCATAGATTGGTCATTGACATATCTGCTAACCACTAAGGATTTTGACTTTTGCCATCGAAAATGAACTGTCGAATTTTTTTAACCGATCGAGAAATTTGAAAAACAAATGCATTAATTTTAACTTATGTTTCTAGAAAAACATTATTAAACAAAAATTCTGATTTACAGTCAGTTGTTATCAACATAAATTATTTACTATGGTTTAATATTCAGCACAAAAAAAGTAAAATTTTGAAAAACATTTTAAACATTATCTTGTGTGATTTAAAATTCGTTAAAACAAAATATATCAGTATCAGATACAGAGTGCTCTAAGAAAAAGAAAGCTTTAGTATTGGTGCATTAGGCCCAATAATGCATAGTATTTAAAATTCATAATTGGGCGCAATGTACCGAAACTATGGTTTTCTAAAGCAACGTCACTTTACTTCTTTTTATAAAAATTATAATTCTTTTCTTGTTTTTGTAACAAAAAAAAATTAAATTCATAAACGAACCTACTTTCACCATTTTATTTAATTACCAACTCCGAGTTACAAATTTGTATTTTTAAGAATTGTTTTTTAAGTGAATTGTGAATAAGTGAAAAGTGATTATAAAAAAAAAACTAAAATCTTGATGTCATTGTTTATAGCAGATTGTGATCATTTGAACAAAACCCCAATCTGTTATGGACAATGCGTCAATATTTTATGTTCAGTCAACGCTAATTTCATAAAACGTTATTATTTTGTTTTTATTTTTAATTAAGAACGGGATAATATGAGATACATGTACTTATACGCCCTTCAATTTTATATTTTAAATTCATTAGAAGCAAACATATATTTCAGTTATTGCTGATACTTTGATTTTGTTGTTGATATCTTTTCTTTTTATTACATGTCCCAAACTGTCCCAGGGCTATCCAAAGCTGCCCACCAACTGTCATTAGGACCGGTATTCCGGCATTCAAATTCAAAAAGTGGTGAGTTATTGATTAATTAGAAAATTATCCAGAAGTCTCTCTCACGTACTTCTATCATCGAACTAGAGGATGTATAGTACCGGTATATGTTTCTCGTTTATGTAATGTTTGAAATTCATAGAACGGGCTGCATGTACCGTTCCTATATATTTCAGCAACAAATTAGGTTCGTGGAATAATCCCAGAAAAACCATTTTTTAAATATTTAATTGTTTTATTTAAAAATGTTTTTGGAGTGTCGCAATTTTTTTTAAAGAAAGAATCTACCAAATGTTAAGTGGAGCAAAAAAAGCTGTAGCATTGATGTGTGTTTGAGCTACTCTGTTACGTTTTAAAATCATAGTGGTTCTACACACATCTATATTACGGTTTAATATTCAGCACCAGAAATAATGTGTGATATTTATTTAAAAATAAATTTAAACACTGTTATTGTTATAGTTATTGTTTATAGTTTATCATAAAACGACAAAAAATGGTAAAATGTTTTTTTTTTCAAATTCTAGGAATATTTGGGTCACCAAATTTCAAATACGTTGAGGTATTTTGAAAATATTATTATTAGAAAATTATTACTTAAATCTTATTGCGCTTGTGTGTCATGAAAATCATAAGTACAATATGGTTTGTGTGATATTTTGCTTACAATCCAAATTAAACAATTTTTTTTATTTCAAATCCTTACAGACAAATAGGAGAATGTATGTATGTGACATTTAAAACTCATAAGAAAGGTGAAACATATTAGATATTTTGAAAATGTTTTAAAAGTGTCTGTAAAATATTTTAAATCAGTGTTCTAATATTAATTTCGTTTAAAGTTCGATAGGATTGTTTTGAGAATTCATTATTTGGAAAATAATTTTTTTTTCTTTTGTATCAAAACTTGGCACTTATTAAATGGGATTCAAATACCTAGGTATATTTATATAACATCAATAGTTGTCCTTGGAGAAGAACTTCCTCACTTTTTTTTTAGGTAGATAAGTCAATGTCACTGAAATATCTAAAAAAGAACAAATTCGTAGGTCTTGGATTTTAGAAATAGAACCAAAGACTCAGGTGGCTTTCTTTAACAGTGCCTCTGAAAAGATTCTGAAAAGCAAATTTCTGTCATTCTGACACCAATCGAAAAAGCCATTCCCTTACAATTAGCTGTGATCGAAGGCCTACTTCACTTCTAAATGTAAGTAGGTACTACGTCTATCTAATAAATATTGAAGATGTATGTACCTGGCTGCGTTGTCTCATTTACCTTCCATTGGGTTGATAATGAAACAAAGAAGAGGGGACTGTGACAAAAACACAGTGGTTGGAAACAGGAACAGGAGGTAGCCCGAAACCAGACATCCAAATCCAATCCAAAGTGTATAATGGTGGAAGGGGATTGGTGTTGCGTCGCGTCATGATCGTGATCGTGATAATTGTTTATTTGAATTTTCTTTTGATGTTCGTTGTTTGATTGGCAACCAAGCGGAAAGCTATTAAAAATGGCGACCATCAAACTCATACCAGTTGGTTTTTGTTGTTGACAGCTCAGGAGCTCAGGAGCACAGGTATATATTTATGCTGCAATAGTTTACGGCGAACAACAACAAAAATTCTCAACCGATATTTTTAAGATTTACAAAACAATATTACAATGACGGACTGATTGACTCGGGATCGCGAGGTGGTTCAATTTCTTCCACTTGGTTAATAAAACAAAATGTCGAAGATAAACATTTTTTTCGACATAATTTTTTTGTTAAATTATATTTTAAGCCTTTTTTCCCACCAAATCATTTTTTGGGAAATATGTAGGTACCTATCTTCGGGCTTTTTTTTTTGCAAATTTTTTTTTAACTTATATAAAATAAAATCCACTTGGTTGTTCCAACAATTTTTTTTTATGGCAGATCATTTTATTTTTGGATTTTTTTTTCATAGACATTTCAAAAAGTCCTTCGAAAATTTCCAATAGAATGTCAAACAACAAAGCATCTTAAATTTTTTATATAACTGTTATTTTTATTAGTTTCATATACATATACATATAGGTACAATATATTCATATGTCAGTTTAGACAAAAAAAAAAACTAAAGAAATATATTTTTATTTTGAAATGAGAAAAAATTCAGGGAGTCAGACAGTCAGAAAAAAGAAAATTCTTCAAAACGAAAATAATCAATTTCAATATTTAGAAGACATCATATTTTTAGACAACCATCCCGTAAATATGGCTAAAGCCAAAAGCCCAAAAACAACAAGAGAACCTTTAAGGACATCCTTAACGCACCTTGCCTGCTCGTTACTTTGAATATCTTCTTCTATCTGCATTACATGCATTTCGGCACCCGAATAATTATTTAAAAAATCTGCCTCATCAGGATCACTATCATCTCCAATTATAAATTTAGCCAGAGGGGCTTTATTGGCTTGAGTAAAAGGAAATACATCAAATGCATATTTTCTTGGCTTTTTTTCCGAAATGGTTTGCAACGAAAAAGGTTCGATTTCGAAATCAATTCGCTTGATTCTTCTAATTCCTGTTCCCATTTTCAAATCTTTGTCATTGTCAGCGACACTAGTTGACTCATCGATAGGGACCTTGGTGATTGTAAATCTGCCTACGACTGTTGCAGCTGATGAAACAGGAAAATCCCAGAATGATTTTCTTGATAGAGGTACATAACTCAATTCTTCCAAATATTGATAATGTCTTTGAGCCATTTTTATGTATTTCTTTATTTAACAAACAACAAACGTTTCAAATTAAATTTCGTTTTTTCAACAAACAACTCGGAGACTAGAGTGATTTGAATTTGAAAGGTAGCTACTCGTATATTAAGCTAGTTAGTTAGTTTGGAACTGTAATTTAGAATAACTCCAATAAAGCCCACACCTTGCAATAAATCGGTGAATTTCATTCTCAAGTGTTGCCAACCATACATCTTGATACGAGTATAGAAAAAAATGCAAGGGAAAAGTCAATTGCATAAGTGAGGTACTTTTTGAAGCTAGAAGAGTGTTCCCTGACTGTGTTTGACAGTTTTTTAGGCTGAATTATTTTTCGCCGTTTATTTTTCAATTTTTTTCACAATTTTTAATTCCGCGGCTCAAAACATTTTTCACTTTTTTCTCATAAAATCAAATTATCAAATTTTTCGTTTTAATGAATTTTATATTTCATGACAATTTTTTTTTCAAAATTCCAAGCTATACAAAATACTTCAACAAAAGATCATTTTATGTATTTGATATACCTAAGTCACTTGACTTTTCCTCAACGCCTTAGCCCTTGACTGGACAAGCGACGGCGACATTTGTTTATTTCTTAAGTGGTCCACTTGGACTAGGCGTCATTCCATGGATAAATTGTAAAATTGTTGGTCTAATTTTGACAGAAATTGCAACCCAACTCAATCACAATCTAATTACTATTCTTCAGACTTATCTAAAACACAAAATGTCAAAGTATTAATATTTTCGTGTGGGTCCTATTTTCCTTTTGATTATAACACTGGTCAGGTCATATGGATCCCAGCTGGCTGTGAAAAACATTTATGATGACAATTATCGAATTTGAACAGAAACACAAAAGTAAGTGGAGGGGGGGGGGGAGGAGGAGGAGGAGGCAGACAAAATTTGTTTTATTTTTTGATTAGTTTTAATGAGTCCTTTTCTTGTTGATCATACTCATACCTATACCTAAAAAGAAAATGTTCCCAAAAAAAAATCTGGCAATCCCAACATGTTTGAGAAAATGCAATCGCAATCGCAAGCAACAGCTGTGATTGTTCATTTATCTTAAAAATGAATCTTCTCTTTACAGTGGGTGAATCATTGACGATCGTTGCAAAGTATGCGTTCTATTATAATCGTAGCGTTAGCGTTATAGAGAAAGAAACCTTATAGTTGGGTTAATTGGGTGGTTTCGAATTTCAAACAACCGATGAGGTATGAAATTAACAGAACGAATAACGAAAGCAGCTTTCAATTAAAACGGCCAAACCCAGTTGTAGGTATGACGTATGTAAGTTATTATGTTATGTAGTAGCTACCTGTCTTTTTGAAGAAGAGATAAACGAAATTGAAAACAAAAAAATTGTGATTGTACAATTGTACATGTATTAAAATTTAAAGGAGGTTTTAGATTACAGTTATTCCAGGAAAATTAGCAAAACAGATGGAAAAGTGGTGACAAGTTAACGATCGTTTATTAAATTTTAGAGCTTTTTTTTGAACTGCCAAAAGTTAAGTCGAAAAAATGTTCTTCCAAATAAAGAAATCTTGAAAGAAAATGCCGAAAACAAAATTTAAATGATCAGGAATTCTTATCTTGTAGATTTTTGTAGAACATTGTCCAAAAAAAAACATTTCAAAAAGTGTCAAATAAATAATTTGTTGAAAAAATATAATTTCAAATATGATTCGTCAAGAAATAAATTGTGAAAAAAAGGTCGAAAAAATGTTTCCCTATAAGAAATGGTTTGAAAAAAGGCAAAACAAAAAGAATTTCTGCAGAAATAACTTTACAACTAAAAAATTTGTCAAAAAAGTAATTTTAAAAAAATTGTTGGAAAACCCAAGTGATGGAGAATTGAACCGCCAGCCATACGATCACTGTTGTGCGGTGCGGATATCTATTTATTATGACTATGAGTGTTCTCATTTCTTTGAATTCCTAATTTGTTTTCCATATTTATGCTGGACCTCCACGATTGATACAATCAATTTTAGTAGCAAATCTTCTATGGTTGGACCTCTGGATTGAGCAGCCGATGGACCTGCCGCTTCCGCTGATACGGGACCCTTTTGACCGCGCAAACCTAATCCACCTTTGTGGAATTTAATCAAAGGAATACGTCTTGACTAAGTAGAGCATATTAATTTTGGTATTTTATTGAGATTTCTTTTTCACTCATAAGCTTTGTCAAACGAATAAAAAAATTATCTCTATTATGACTATGAGTGATATGTTTGCGGGACACCGCATCGACCACGCTGATTATGTGATTGGGACTGCCGCTCCCCTTTCCATTCAGAAAAAAAGTAAATTTTGAAATCACTCATAATTTTTTCCTCGAGCCGCATTCCACACCAGGAGTTTTTTCCTCTTCAATGTAAATAAATTTTACAGCAGTCATAGCCATTTTCTTCATTTCTTCAAAACCTTCATTTCACTGCGATGTGCATATATCTAGGTACCTACTTATGTAATAATTTCCTAAGTTACATAAAACACATAAACTGTATATTTTCTCTCGCTCATAATGAAGCACTTCACTTCGTTTCGATTTGTATTGAAGATCTTCGTTCTCATCCTGATCTTCATTTTAATCTCATGCCATCGATGAAGAGATTTCACACTCAACTGTTTGCTTTCTACGTTAGTGTGTGTGTTCAAAAAAAGAAAAGGTTCAATCGATCTCCCATCGAACCAAAATCAATATTGTGCCAACCATCGAATAGTAAACATTGTTTCTCACAAAAGTGTTCGAATAAAATAAAAATTTCTTCAGTTAAAAAATATTTTTGAATAATTTTTTAAAAATAAAAATAGGAAAAATAATTTCCATTGCGTTGGTCCGCTTCGGGTTCCAAGGAATTTTCAAAACAGAAATAAAAATATTCGATTAACACTCTTATAGTTTTAAATTTTATTAAATTTTATTTTTCAGTGCTGAAACAACTAAACCATACTTCTAAAGCTCTGTGTACTGTGGTATTCAAATAAATATGCTATTGAATGTAATATTTTAAATTCATCAATGGCAACATGTTTTAGTATTGGGTTTAATATTCAAGCGCAAAAATATAGTCAATTATTTTTTATTAGCCTCAGAATAGGTTTTCTTTTTATTTTCAAAGTGATAGTGTGTTTTTTTTTAAATATGTATGTGCCAAATTTTTAAAATATACCAGTTTGATTATTACTCAAATTATTTGTTCCTTATGTGTCATTAAAATCATATCGAACATTTAATTTGTGTGATAATTTATCAAATAATTAACCTTTTTTTTTGATCACTTAATTTTTGTTTCAGGAGTGAATTTCAATTAAAAACTCATTAATAATTTGCTAAAATTAGTAATAAAATTTGTATGGTGCTTTATTATTACTCAAATTTTTTGTTCCTTGTGTGCAGTCGAAATCATAGGAACATTTAATGTGAGTTTTAATTTAACATACAATCCAACATCAAGAGATTAAAAAAAAAATTATTCAAAATCATGGTCTTTTTTATATTTAAAATATTTTAATAAAAACAAATTAATAATGTACGAAATTTTTTTAAATAAAAATAAAAATATTTCAAAAACAAAATGGTAATAGAAAGCTATTACTGTATGTTTCTCGTTTATGTAAAATTCTAAATTCATAAAGGGAGGCATAAACCGTTACGATAGTTTTATATTAACCGTTTTTAATATTAAATTTTTTTTATTTCAAAAAATGTTTAAAGTGTCTGAAAAATATTTTAAATTAGTGTTTTACGTTGGATTTTTTTAATTATATTTGGAGTAAAAGCGAGCTATTGTATTGATGCATGTTGATGGGCTGTGATGTATTTGAAATTCATAGCTGAGCAGCCTGCATTAATATTATGGTTTGACAGTGAACCGCAAAATAGTGTTTATTAATTTAAAGTGTTTTAAAAATACATATACCTAAATTTAAAGATTGTCGCTTATGTGATAGTTTTAACTCATAGTCGAGGAGCATGTTCAACTTCTATAGTTTAAAATTTAGCAACAAATAAATTAGCATTAGATATACTGTTTGTTGGAAATGTTGTATTTGAAAATTATTTCGTAAATTTTTTATTTTTTTAATTAAAATTAAAGTCCGTGGTATATGCCTTAATCCATGTAAAAAAAAGCGCGCCACTTTTTGGCAAAATGAAAATAAATATTGGTGGAATAAAAATTTAAAAACAATTGTGCAAATTGAAGCCTTACAACCAACTAGTAGTAACTCTCGTTAGTCTTAATAAGAATTTATTCATTATTCCTACTTGGTGGAGCTATTGTATTGCCACATTTTGGCTGGATGTGTTGTATTAAAAATTCATAACTAGTCGTGATGTGGCAATATTATGGTTTGACATTCAAACTTTCATTAAATTATCTTTTGCTTTTTTACTCATCTTTGCAAGTGTTTTGAGATTATATACTCGTATAAATGTTTTCTAAAATTTTCACTGGCTATAGTACTGGAATATGTGACTCACTTATGTGATATTCATAAGTGGGGAGCGTGTTCCACTTTTATAGTTTCATATATTTCAGCAACAAATACAATCATCATTTTTTTCTAAAAGTGCTAAGTCATCTTACTAATATGAACAATGACTTTTGCATAACTTAATGAATTTTCCTTTCTTAGGTCACAAGAGACTCCTTCAAGTCTCAAATGGATTTGAAGCTTTTGACACCATAATATCCGTTTTACAGATGACTTCTCTGATCTCTAACAAAATGAATTGAGATTTTCACTCTAAAAAGATTTTATCATTTAAAACGTAATTTGCCAATCGTTTAATATTTTTTTTTTTGCTTTCAGGTCAACCATAAAAGCAAATTTCTGTCATTCTGACACCAATCGAAAAAGCCATTCCCTTACAATTAGCTGTGATCGAAGGCCTACTTCTATCTAAGCTGCGTTGTCTCATTTACCTTCCATTGGGTTGCTAATGAAACAAAGAAGAGGGGACTGTGACAAAAACACAGTGGTTGGAAACAGGAACAGGAGGTAGCCCGAAACCAGACATCCAAATCCAATCCAAAGTGTATAATGGTGGAATGGGATTGGTGTTGCGTCGCGGCGTCGTGATAGTGATCGTGATAATTGTTTATTTCAATTTTCTTTTGATGTTTGTTGTTTGATTGGCAACCAAGCGGAAAGCTATTAAAAATGGAGACCATCAAACTCATACCGGTATGACTTGAATCAAGTTGGTTTTTATTGTTGACAGCTCAGGTATATATTTTTGCTGCAATAATTTACGGCGAACAAAAACAAAACTTCTCAATTGGTCATCAAATTTACATTATTTCAATAAATTTTATAACTTTTTTGACGCGAAGAGCGTTTTATATTTTATTACCCCAACACAAATGGCTTGAAGAGCAGAGGAATGAAATTGTCTAAGTGTCTACTATCAGTAATTTTACTTGGGATCAAATCCAACCAAACATTTGCATTTGCACATTTGCAACCATCATTGTCATTCTATCATTCTTCATTGTCTCCAAGATTCGCATATCCCAATATCCAACCTTCGCTGATAAATAAAAAACGGATGAATCATCGAATAACTCTTTACGTAATTCCGTAATATTTAATACGCATAGGGGCTCAAAGAAAATATTTTCCAAGTTTGAAGTCTCTAACTTAATAATAAGACCTTTCAACAATCTCGAACATTTTTTGTTAAAAATTTATTTTCGAGTGAAGTTCTTGAGTATCATTTTCAATGTTTGAGGAAGGATTTTTTTCCCGCCATAGCCCAATTAACTTTCATAGCAGTTTACCTTAAAATTCATCGAAATTGTAAAAAAAAACTGATACAAAATTTCCAAAGCTCACAAATATATTTAGGAATACGAGATGAGATCTGGGACACCCTGATGTATGTACATGTATAGGAAATATAGTATTTTGCCCACTCGAGGGTTAGTGGAAAATTTTATCAAACAGGCTCCCAAAAGCCACCCAAGGTCTAAAATCGGGCTCTTAGGAGACGTCGACGTTTTGGAACTCGGCCCATAAAGATATAAAAATTATTTTGAGGTTGAATTTCAACGACTTACGGCCAGTTGTACACCAGGCGAGGCCAGCACCGTAAATTTGCAATTGCACTTCCACTTTTAAAATGATGGGTCGCGATATATCCAACTTTCTTCAATCCATTTATTAATATACGAATTTTTTCTTCCTATCTTAGATGAAGGTGATGACGATAAGCATGTGTTGGTCCCATCCCAATTCCCCAACTCAACTCTCCACCGCGCATGCATCTCACAACGATCGTTTCTTTGGAAAATTCTTCAACTACGAAAAGTATCTATTCCATTCTACGAATCGAACTCTCGCTCCTATAGCATTGTGGAATTATTTATATTTGATCAGTTGGAAAACTACTTTTGAGTGCAGCACTTCTTCAATTCTGTCTTCTTCAAGTGAGTTTGCAAAAAAAAAAAACCCTTATTGATTTGTAATAAATTTTTCCTTTTTTTTTCATTCCATTAAAATTAGGCGCATTGATATAAAATGGCATCGAAATTGCAATTATTAAGCAGTTATTATGACGATTTTATCTTCAACTGCACTCGCGTCCTACTATCACGCCGACATGACATGAACCCAACCGATACCGATATTGAAGTAAATAACCCAATTGACCCCGAATCACGAACACCTCAAGCTGAGGGTATTGATAATTATGAAGAAGTTTTATGCGGTATCCTTGAAGAATATCCAGTTATTGATGTCGAATGTCGACAGTTGGAAAGATTCTATTCTACCACGGATTTGGCATCAGTTGTGCTATATATCGACGATGAAATACAAGAATCCCCTCTAGCTGAAGCTGAAGATGGAGGAGTTGCTCAAACTGGAGCTGCTAATGATGGTGATGAAGATCGTCAGCATCAAGATCGACATTTGGAAGCAATTGCATCTGCGACTGATTTGGCATCAGTTGCAATATTACATATCGACGATGAAGTCCAAGGAGCTGCTTCAGCTAATGGCGAAGCTTCTGCATCCGGATTTCATCAAGCTGGCGATGATGTGAATAATGGGACTCGAACTGGGTGTAATAACTACAATGACCATCGTCAGCGAATCATGCCCTTTGCAATTGATGAAGACGAAGAAGCTACGCAAAATACAGACACAGAGTGCATAGACACATTGATCGAACTACTGTGTGCTTTATTTTTACTATGTATTTTCTTTCTTTTGTCGTTGAAGATTTAATTTTATTTTATGTATCCATTATTTCATTGAACCATTTTTATTTTAGCCGACTAAATGAGTGACAAATAACTGTCTTAATAAATAAACCAATAAAGAATAAAGTTTTTTCTTTTAAATGGGAAGCAACGAAAGACGCGAAAAATAATTCAAGGTATTCCAGGAGTATTCAAATTTCATAAACAAAAAGTTTTAGTTTATTGGCGACTATAGGTACTAAAGGGCAGGTTTCGAATTCGTAAAAAAAATCCGAAACAAGAAATTAATAAGACTTGACATTACATTCTGTCTGTCTTCTATCTGGCATAGAACCAGATCTCGGTTTTTGATTTTTTCTCATAAATGATCTTAAAAAACGCAGAAGCTAAATAAAGAAGTCATCCATATGGTTCACTCACCAAAAATAAGAGAAAGAACTTAATTTTTTTCGGTGGTGGGATTACTTGAAAATCGCTGATGAAAAATAAAATTTTCAGTTAACATTCAAAAAAGTATTTTTATAAAAAAAAAGTTGGTACGCGCATTTTTAGTACATACACTTAAAACCAAATCAAAAAAAAATATTTATTAGTTTTCAAAATATTGAGTTTAAAAAAAAAATTGATTTTTTCAGACAGACAGAATTGTGGGACCCACTTTTTTCGCGTTGTCTATCATCTGAATTATATCTCGAGTTCGATGTTTTGCACGAATCCAAAACTTGAACTATAATACCTATAGTCGCAAGTAAAAATGTGTTCTTTACTCAGAAACAAAACAAAATGTGATCACACATAGGTACTCGTAAGAGCAAGTAAGTGCGTACCAGTTGTTCATTTTATTATGATTGCATCATCGTCATGCCTCTCTGCCCGCTGGCGCTGATTTGTGCACCAAACACCAAACACACACGCAGATTTAGCCAAGATCTTCAGATACTTTTCTCCAAAGAAACTATGTATACAAAAATCCCTCGAAAATTTCCCATAGACATAGCTTAGCCACACTCGTGGACTCCAACAACAAAGCAACTTAAATATTGTGTATAACTGTGATTTTTATTAGTTTTATAGATATATGGGTACAATATGTTGATATGTTAGATACAATAAACAATTTATGGGAATATATATTTATATCATATTAAGAAACAAATTAGAACAAAATTATGCCAATACACTTTTATAAATGCAGCCCATAAATATGGCAACAGTTAAAAGCGCAATAATGACAAGAGAGCCCTTAAGGACATCCTTCATGCAATTTGCCTGGTCGTTGACTTGAACCGCTTCCTCTATCTGCATTTCATGAAACTCTTCTGGGGCAGTGCCTGAATACTTTTTGATAACATCCACCTCCTCAGGATCACTATCACCTCCAATTGAAAATTTATCAAGAGGCACTTTATTGCCTTGAGATGATCTGGCAGTCGCACCTGAGATATCAATTGCAACAAATTCATATGGTGGAGTATTTTTTGATGAAAAAGCTTCAATTTGGGAGTTGATTCTCCTAACTTCAGCTTTGACGTCAACAGCTTTAAAATCATTGTCATCATCAATAGAGGGGGTGTTGGTGATGGGTGGGGGTGCTCTAGTGGCGGCTGCTACAGCTGATGATGTTGATGGGACAGGGGGACCCCAGAATGATTGTCTTGCGGTTGCGAGGGGTCGGTTGCGGCGTAATTCAATCACACGGGCAATTTCGTAGCGAACATCGTCTAAGTATTGTTCATATTGGTCCATTTTGATTTTCGTATTTTTATTTAAACAAAAAAGTCAAAATTTTAAATTCGTTTTGTTTTTTAATTTATTTTCACTTAGTCAACAAACAAAGCAGTTACAGATTTAAGCAGGAAGGTAGGTAGCTATATCTACCTCAAAAGTTACTTTGAAACTGTCATTTAGAAAAAAATTCAAAAGGTAGCAACTAGCAACACTACGATGAATAGATGAATTATAAAAGTGTTACCAGCAAAATAAGTTGTGAAAAATAATATTTTAAAGAAGAAAATTCGTCATAAAAAATAAACTTTACGAGGAAATTTTTGAATCGCGAGATGAAAAGTATATTTTTTTTTGACAAAATTTAGTTTGTGAATACATTTTTAAATTTTGTTTTGAAAACATTTTTTATTCTGAATTAATCGTCCTACAAACATAAAAACACTTAGGCCAAAAATTTAATCTGGCAATACTTGTTTTCTGATTCATTGACGAATGACGATCGTTGCACATTGCATTCTATACAAAACAGACTTTGAATGAATTATCGTTATAGAGAAAGAAACCTTAAACTTGAAAGTCGAAGACTCGAAGGGGCTATATGGGAGGTTTAAATAAAATAAACAACCAATGAGGTGAAGTTCATAGAACAAAAACAGCTTCCAATTAAAATAACCAAACCCAGCTGTATGACGTATGAATGGTTATTAACTATAGTGTGATATTGATTGTGATTTAAAGGAGTTTTGAATTATAGCTAGGTATACTCAGGAAAAGAAAAGACAACATTGTGGTCCTAGTCAGGATCATGATAATTGTCGGTTTATAAGGAAGAAAAAGAAGAAGGAAAGTGGTTATGAAAGCACATTTCAAATTTTTGTGTTGAAAATCATATTATAGAGAACTCCGAAGGTACCGCATCTTCACTAACATTTTGGTGAAGTACTCGTATGTCCCAGTTTCTATATCGAATGGTGCAGATATTTCTTCCGATTCCCTTACTTCCTTCCTTACTCTTAGCTTGAATCTGGGGCACTATTTCTTTGCATCTTTCTGGGAATCAAGTGCCACCTGATTGTGTGATCTTAATAATAGACAAAAATTCAGCCATGTTTTCCATTGATTTGAGGAAGTCAACATACCTACCAAAGATAGTTTTCCATTTCAAGACCAATGGCCTTTTCCATTGGTCTAATCCGGAAGAAGAATTTGAAATTCTGAAAAATCTATTGAAATTATGTTCAAAAGAAGAATCGCAATCAGCTGAACGAAGGCGTACTTCTAAATGTACTATAACTCATAGCAAGAACAGAGAGAGAAATATGCTATTGATCAATGTGCCATGTATATTGTACGATGTGTCCTACGTTGTGTCTTTATCTATTATTAGCTTGATAATGATAAACAGAAGAAGAGGAAAACGTGTACGTGATAAGAAACAGTCAAGTCACAAATTTAAAATAACCAACCAGACACCCGAAGTGAACAATGTGCAAGGGGATTGGTGTGCATGATCATTGATCAGTGTTAAATTGTGGATTCTCTTTGCTTCATTTTCATTGCTGTTTGATTGGCAACCAAGCAGAAAGCGCTATAAAAAATGGCGATCATCACGCCAACTTCTTGAATTGGTTGTTATTTTAGTCTACCTAGAAGTTTAAAAGTAAATTTTTGGTGGTGCGCTGCTGGGTTATGCCTTTATGGACAACAACAACAAAATCTCTCAACCGTTCTGATAAGTGTGTTTGATTAATCAAATGGAGTGGAGGGGCTGAATTCGAATGTTTAAGGTTGGGGGAACTTTATAATTACAGTAGGTAGAGTATATGTAGACGTTTTAAAAGTAATGGCGGAATATTTTAAGAAACCCGTTGTTTGGTGTTTTTGTTCAAAGCTTCAATGGGCATTGTTGGAGCCGAAATCTTCTGAAAATTAAAATTGTAAAGCCGACACAATTTTTAATAGCAATTATAAATTTATTTAATTCCAGATATAAATTATAATGAACGCTTTAAAACAATTTGTGTTACTACCACAATTTTGATTCTTCGACTGACTGATTTTACTTTCGTTCGTTAACTTGACAGCTATGTATATAACAGAGGTTGGAATAGTTTTTGTAAATAGAATCAGTTAGTAAATGAATTTATTTCTTAATTAAGTCCAATACAGGGTGTTTAAATTTTTAGTACTACAATTTACAATTATTGAAAATTTTATATATTTTTAAGATCAAAATACTGGTTATTTATAAAAGATAAATTATGGCGGTAACATTCTCCCCCTCGTAAGCAAGCTAGGATGAAGTGAGCTTACTTTCAGCTTTACCGACATCTAAGACAGCAATTTTACTTGTAGGTCGCTCTAGTTTTCCCAATTGAGTTCTCACCATCGCTCTTCGAACTTGGCCATCCTTCGCAGTAACTGTTTGCTCAATGATTCCCTTTGGCCAACAGTTGCGTGGAAGGTTTTCGTCCACGATAACTACCACATCACCAACAGCTATAGGAGGTTGCTTAACAAACCACTTACCTCGTCGTGCCAGCAAAGGTGTGTAGTCTTTAATCCATCTGCGCCAAAATTCATCAGCAAATGCCTGGGTTTGGTGCCAACGTTGTCGCAGGTCTGCGTTCTCCTTGCAAATAGGCTTGTACCCAGTTGATGAGCCTAGTAGCAAGTGATTTGGTGTGATAGCTTCATCATCACAAGATTCTAGTGACACAAAGGTGAGTGGACGAGAGTTAATTAAGAATTCCACCTCAAAGAGCGCACATCTTAGGCTCTCGTCATTGAAATTTGTTGGATCCATACTATAGAGGACGGTCTTGATGGATCGGACAAGCCTTTCCCAGGCTCCTCCCATGTGCGGTGCTGCCGGCGGGTTGAACCTCCATTTAATTTATATCATATTTTGAAGCAACTTGTGAGTAATCGATGTTATTATCCTCAGCACATAAAATTTTTGCTGTAGCTCTAAAATTTGTACCGTTATCGGTGTAAATTTCTCGGGGCATTCCCCTTCGCGATACGAAGTTTCGTATGCACATGATGCAAGAGCTTGTGTCTAGACTGTGGGCCACCTCTACATGAACTGCGCGGACAGAGATACAAGTAAATATGACACCCCATCTTTTCTCCCGTCTTCGACCGATTATAGTGGAGATGGGTCCGAAATAGTCGATCCCAACAAATGTGAAAGGACGTTCAAAAACTGCCAATCGTGCTGCAGGCAAGGAAGCCATCAGTGGAACTGCTGGCGACGCGTAGTAGTTCTTACATCGTTGGCAATTTTTCCGCACTGTTTTGTACAGCACGCGTAAGCGCGATATGTAGAACTTGCCTCTGATTTTATTGATTATCGTCTCATGTGACACGTGATGGTGCTCCTCGTGATAGTAGCGTACAATAAGAAACGTCACATGATGACTTTTTGGTAAAATTATGACATCGTCGCTATTATTGAGATATTCTGCTCTACCCTGAGCTCTCAAGATACCAAAAGAATCTAAGTAAACGTTCAAAGAAATTAGTTTTGAATTCTTTTTAATGATCTTACCCTGCACTAGGTCGGCTACTTCTTGGCTGTATTGGCTCATCTGTGCACATCGGTAGAGTTGAAGCTTTGCATTTTGAAGCATTTCAAATGAAATTAATTTTGAACTTCTGTCATCTTTAGTTATTATAGCATGGAGTCTTGTGATGTATAAATGAAATGTTGCTACTGATCTGTAAAGTCGTCTCCAATCAGAAAAGTACTTGACATTCATGTTGAGTGCAGGTCGTAAACTCGTAGATTCTTGTATATGAAGCAAGCGATGTCGCAGTTCAGCTTTATCGTCAGGTCCAAGATCGTCGCACGTTGGCCAATAAGTTGCATCAGAAACCAAAAACGTAGGGCCGGTGAACCATCGTTCAATATCTAATTGAGGCGAGACTTTTGTAGAGAGATCAGCTGTGTTCAGCTTCGACGGCACCCATCTCCACTCTGTAGTATTTGAATGTTCTAATATCTCGCCGACTCGAAACATTACAAATTGTTGAAATTTCTTAGGGTCCATTCGCAGCCATTTCAAGACGGTCTTCGAGTCTGACCACCAGAGTCTGGATCCAATAGGTATGCGCCGAACAGCTTGTATTTTGGTCGAGAGTCGTATACCTAATACGGCAGCTTGAAGTTCAAGCCTCGGGATCGATACTGGTTTCAGAGGAGCCACTTTGGACTTTGAGGCTAACAACGTGACGGAAACCTGATCCCCACATTGAACTCGAAGATAGCACACTGCAGCATAAGCGTACTCTCCGGCGTCTACAAACGTGTGAATTTGGATATTATCGGCATTAGGCAATAGGCCGTTGTAGCAGCGGGGAATTTCTATCGATTTTATTGTTGGTAGCAGAGATTTCCATTGACGCCATTTGCATAGAACACCATAGGGAAGCTCGTCATCCCAACCAATGCTGGAACGCCAGACTTCTTGCAGGAGGATCTTCAGGCCGATGGTATAGCAGGCAATGAAGCCGAGGGGGTCGAAAATTGACATGAGCACTTGTAGGGTCTCTCGTTTAGTTGGTACAACATGTTCATCCAATACATCTCGTTTTAATCGAGCAAATCTGAAAATGTACTTAAACACATCGTTATTGGGATCCCAATACATACCAAGAATTTTCTCAGGGGATCCTAATGCCTTATGTTTTTGTTTGGTTGGGTTATGATTGTTCAATTGATCAATAACCCAGGTTGAGTTTGAAGCCCAATTGCGAATCTCGAATCCAGCAGACGCATGAATCTCTTTTACTTGATTCGCTAAGCGTAATGCATCTTCGGGAGTGTCAACGCTGTCAATGAAGTCATCCACATAGTGATAATTTTTGATGGCTTCAACGGCTCGAGGGCAACTTCGTTCAAACTGGTCTGCATTTTTATTGCGTATGTAATGCGCAATACAGGGAGCGCAATTGATTCCAAACGTTAATGCGCTCATGACATAGGTACTAGGTTGCTCATGTGGATCGTTTTTATCCCACCATAAGAAACGTTGTACGTGTATGTCCTCATTTCTAACTTTGATTTGGTGGAACATCTCGGCTATGTCACCACAGATAGCTACTCTTCCGATTCTGAAGGCCAGTAAAATGTCCACCAAAGATGTCAGAAGATCAGGTCCGCTCAGCATAAAATCGTTTAAAGAATATCCGCTTGACTTAGCCGCAGCATCCCAAACAAGACGAACTCTATTCGGCTTATTGGGATTCATGGTTACGAAAATTGGTAGGTACCACACTGGCTTACAGCTTACTGTCAAATCGGCTGCTGTCAACTTTCTTGCATACCCCTTCAGCAAAAGGTTGTCGATCTCAGCTTGCATCTTTTCATAGAGCGCTGCTTCGCGTTTAAATTTTTTGTGGAGGCACATCAATCTGTTGAACGCGGTGTTGTAACTATCAGGCATCTTTGGATTGTCGTGTTGCCACAGCAATCCTATCTCGTACCGGTTCATCAAAGGCTTACAGGTAGAATCCAGAATGTGCAATGCTCTTTTGTCTTCTTCGGGACATATGATGGTAGATGATGATTCCAATGCAAAATAAGCTTTCATCTCTTCATGAAGATCATCAGAGCGTTGAACACAGTCACAAGAATGCATATTGAGGTGGTTGATTTGTTGATGGTTGGGTAAACATCCTTGCAACAGCCATCCTAATCGAGTTTTCGTAGCGATTGGCTGGTTCCAGGAACCCTCTCGAACTTTAAGGGGCACTGCTAGCTTCCAGTTGTCTAATCCAATTAGAATCGTTGGCCGTGCGTTGTGGTATGACTCAATTGGAAGACCAGCCAAGTAAGGATACCTCTGATTGATTCTAAGCATGTCCAATGATTGTATAGGGAGTGAAAGGTTTTCCACTGTGTGAACACCATGCAGAATATGTTTGGTTTCATTGTGTTGACCTGAGATCTTGAATGAAGTTTGCATCGAGGTTTCTTCAACACGGGTGGTGTCGCCAGTCCAGCGCAAACATAAAGATTTGTTAACACCAGCCAAACCTAGACTGTCGAAGAGTTCTCTTTCCATTAAAGTCACAGATGAACCTTCATCTAGAAAGGCAAATGTGTTTATAAATTTATTTTTTGAATAAACGCGAATTGGAACAATGCGGAAGCAGGGTTTCTCCCCCTCGTCAACGTCACTGTGCGCGTTAACATTCACATGTCCACTCGGAGTAACAGAAAATTCATTTTCACTTACTTGGTTCCTTTCATGACTTACTTGCGCTGCAGGCTTGTGTAGCAGGGGGTGATGCTTTGCTTTACAATTTTGAATCCCACATTCATTGTTGGTATAGCACCTCCGGCGATGTAGATTGAGGCCAGGCACGAAGCGTGACTTTTTTGGAAGCGGAAGCACTTAACGTTGAACTTAAAATTAAAAGTCATTTATTCAAGATCATATTTTTTTTACTACTAAATCCAGTGCTGTTCCAAACGCTTTTTTCATTTTCAAATAAAAGACACGGCCGGCCGACAGTATAATTTATTTCTTTTAAGACAGCCCGATAACCACGAAAAAGTTTCATAGAATTGCATTGAAAAATGCCTTGTACATCGCTTTGTAACGGTGTTGATATTAACAAATGGCTTCGGTCTACCACCGTCTATTATAATTTTTTTCTCATCAAATGTTCTCGACGAGAATGGTTTATTAATTAAGCTTTCAATTATACAATTGCAGGTAATCATTTTGAACAAAACGCTAAAGAAAAAAGAAATACTAAACTACTTACACAAAACATTTACAGTTGACAATGCGATTTGCACACTACAGATAAAAAACATAACACGGAACACACAAGTGTTAAATTAACTTTTCTACCCCTTTGTCAATGAATAAGAAGAAGCAAATAACTCAAAACTCATATCTCTCCTTTCCTGCTCTACTTTTGTTTTCACAAATTTTCATAATGAGTTCACTCAATTCAATCTTTACTTCTTATGTGAACGCCAACAAATTAAAAAATTTGCTTTGAAGGAGATTGAGTGAGAGTTGAGAGTAGGCGATATATCAGAATGCCTAGCTGGTATGCATTCCAAATATTTGTTTGCAAGCGCGAGTTTATAATGGAGTGATATTGTGCATTCCCCGTGGACATTTGCTTTGAACGAAACTGAGTGAGAGGTGAGAGTAGGCGATATATCAGAATGGGAATGCCTAGCTGGTATGCATTCCAAATATTTGTTTGCAAGCGTGAGTGTATAATGGAGTGACATTGTGCATTCGCCGTGGAATTGAAGGGATATTATGAGTTTTTGTAGTTTTAGTTTTGCATTGTTTCGAATTAAAAATTCTTTTCTTAAATCGTATAATTTTTTGAATTGCTTAACGGAAGCACTCATTCCACTCAATATATGGACGCTTCGTCCCTGATTGAGGCACTGACGACACAATTTATTCGCTTTCAGCATCTCCCACTTTTGATTGTATGCCATTTTCTCAAAAACAGCGCAGCGAGAAATTTTATGATCGGTTCCGTTGCAGGCAACACAAACCGTATTCCCTGATGAATGTTGAACTTCTGTATGAGTATTTAAAACTCCACTCTTCTTGAATGGGAATGGAGACACGACTTGACTTGCGGCTTCGGCAATATGTTCTAACCAGCAACTAAATGCTTTTACAACAGGCACATGTTCGTTTTTTTGATGCATTGCCCAGCTGAGCTTGTATTGACCCGGCAATTTATCGACGAACTCTTTTACCAGCATTGGGTTATTTAAGTGTGCTGACATTTGACACGCTTCCATTGTAGAACATATATTGCTAACAGTTAAAGAAAACTCAATTATGTGCTCTAATTTATCTTTCGGTGGTGATAGTTTTCGCGCCTTGTCAATCATACACTCTATAATTTGTTCTGGTCGCCCAAAGTACATTTTTAAAGTTCGCATTATATCTGGAACTAGACTGGGCAAAAGAAGTTTATTCCGAACAATTTCACGTGCCTTGCCTTTTAAACAAGTCTGCAGCCGCATTAGATTTTCCGCATCGCTGTAGCCGGCCATTGCAGTGCTGTTGTTGAAACTGCTCAAGAACAGCGGCCACTCTTCAGGATCACCATGAAATGCTGGTAAGTCTTTAGGGAGCACTTGTCTTGCTGCTATTTGCGCGGGTGATGGTCCGGAGGCGAAGGTTGTGGCGACATCAGGGGAACTGAAGCAAAAGTTGTTTGACGAGGAGGGTGCACATCCATCCGAGGTGGATAAAATTTGGTATTTCTTTTGTAAATAACGCTGGTGCAACTTTTTTTCTTCTTCGAGCATTTCCATTTGCAGTTCTTTATTTAGAAGCGAAACATCAACACCGTTTGACAAGGTTGCTGGCACACTTGTCATTTGCTTAGAAACATGTTGTGGAGATGTTGTTAAGCCAGCTGTCATCTGCTGTGTAGATGTTCGTGGAACATGATGGAATTCGTTCAGCGATGTTTTAGGAAGTGCATTGGGAAATGACTCGAAGTTGTTGTTGCGATTTGTTGACCATGTTATCATTGTAGGTGTATGTGTATACATACTTCTATACGGTTGATTAAATAAAGCAGTTTGCGTTGCGTTTGTATGTGGCGCTGTGGTGCCATTTGACGAATATGATGCCAATGTCTGCTGGTGTGGAAACAGAGGAACTACCGTTGGCGTTGTGAGTACGGGAATTGAACGGTGTGGCAAAGGTAGATAGTTCGAGTTTACCGTACTCAACGAAGTTCTATCAATTGCTTGATTTACGGTGCTCACCTGTACTGTTGTGCTCGCAGTAGGTAGACTTGTTTCTGCATTATTCGGTATGATGTCTTGATGTAGGGTTGATGGAGATGAAGATGCTTGTGGATGGATTGTGAATCCTGACATGAGGCCAATATTCTGTACGGTCGGTACTGCCCTAGAACTGGTAGTTGTTGTAACTGATCGTGAATTTATGCAGAATTCGCAACTCCAGCTGACATCAGCTACACCACTATTAACACCGACACATTCGAAATGATACCACTTGTCGCAAGAATCACATTGTACCATTTGTTCTGTTTCACCTTCACTACACAAATTGCAGACAGAAACAATATCATCTTGCATTGTCTTTTTTGGAGGCATTTTTTTTTTTTTTTTTTATTTTTAGCGCGATTCCGATTAAGCTAAACTGAATTACCGAACGAAAGTAAAATCAGTCAGTCGAAGAATCAAAATTGTGGTAGTAACACAAATTGTTTTAAAGATTTGTTGGAGCCGAAATCTTCTGAAAATTAAAATTGTAAAGCCGACACAATTTTTAATAGCAATTATAAATTTATTTAATTCCAGATATAAATTATAATGAACGCTTTAAAACAATTTGTGTTACTACCACAATTTTGATTCTTCGACTGACTGATTTTACTTTCGTTCGTTAACTTGACAGCTATGTATATAACAGAGGTTGGAATAGTTTTTGTAAATAGAATCAGTTAGTAAATGAATTTATTTCTTAATTAAGTCCAATACAGGGTGTTTAAATTTTTAGTACTACAATTTACAATTATTGAAAATTTTATATATTTTTAAGATCAAAATACTGGTTATTTATAAAAGATAAATTATGGCGGTAACAGGCATGTTAAACAAATCACAATTTTTTTCAAGGAAAAGCCAACTGATCCCCCTTCCGCAGTCTCCTAGAGCATAGAAGTAGAAGGGACAAAATTTAAAAATTCAGATTTTCATTCACCGCCCAATTTGCCATATTTTTTCGATTAAACTAAGCATTTGCCCCACTGTAGCTATGCTTCGCTAAAAGCTTAAAATAGCTTCATAAGTTGAGCAGGCATGGATACCTACATTTGGTTTCACTGACTGCTTACTACGTCACGTGTAGCAGGATTTCTATACATTCCATCATCGAATATAAGGTACGGGGGCCAAATAAGGCCCTGTTCCTAATAAGGCCCACTTCTCAGAAAACACAGAAACGAACAAATAACGGGGCTTTTTTTTCTTTCCATGAGTAAACCATGTCTGCAAGAACACACACAAAGGAAAAAAGCCAGCTGCGCGATTCGTGTCGTGACCTGCGGTTGAATGAAGTTCATTGACCGGTGAAGGCCTACTAAATTATAAAAAAGTTGTGCGTTTTTGGTGTTTTTTCAACGAATTTCAACAAAGTAAGTACATATTTTTTTATTTTTACCGTATAATATATAATATTTTGAGTAAATAAAAACATTTGTTTATTAAAAATGTTTGATAGTTAGTTTTATATAAATTTGTTTTTAAAAGTCTTGCATGTTCCTAATAAGGCCCAAAAAAAAAAAGGGATGGGCCTTATTAGGGACACGTAAATTATTGGTTTTTATTTTGTATTTTTAATGTGTTTCAGACAAAATGTCAACTTTACCCAAAAATTGGACAGGAGTCGATATGGGAAATGCGTTGCAGACTGTAAAACGCGGTTTAACACAGCATCAAGCTTCTAAGCGTTTTTTGTTTATGTTTTTTGTTAAATTTAAGTTTTTGTTTATTTTATGTAGTTTTTTTAACTGAAAAGACTGTTTTCTTATGAAATAAATTTAAAAGAATATATTTATTAAAATACATTGATTTGTTTGTGTTTTTACTTTCAAAACATTGTTTTCTTGCTAGAAATTTTGCGAAATTCTTAAGAAAACTGAGTGGGCCTTATTAAGACCCCATGGGCCTTATTAAGAACAACATAAGCTTTTTTTAAATGTCAAAAAAATATATTTTTCAATTAAAAAAAATCAATAAAATCTATGTACCTATTCATGTAGATAAAATGACAAAGAATCATAAAATTTTTAGTTTACTCGGATATTCTCAAAAACCTAGAAGATATTTAGAAAAATCTGTTAGGTGGGCCTTATTTGGCCCCCCTACCTTATCTTTACTTAATTCCTCAAAAATATATGACCATATATGGCTATAACTAAGAACGAACCACGATCCATATTATACTGTTTGAATGTTTGCCTTTGCCCTGTTTTTATTACCTACGCATTCTGAAACTATAAATTAGGATGCCCCAGATTTTCCGAACTTTTTAATTTAATATTTAATACGCATAAAATAATGGGACCTTTCAACAATCTCGATGGGTGTTTTATTTCAAACGGAATTTCTTATTCCCAACAAATTTTTGTTTCTAGCTATCGTGAAATTGTAAAAATACTGATACAAAATTTTCAAAGCTCACAAATATCTTTAGGAATACGAGATTAGATCTGGGACACCCTAATGTATGTACATGTATAGGAAATATAGTATTTTGCATTTCGTTGCAAAAAGCCTGTGCCGACTCGAGGGCATCCATCTATCCATCTTTTTTCAACCCATACATCAATATAGGAATCTGTTTTGGGTGAAGTTGATGGAGATGACGTCTCACCACCACACATGTACTTCCTTATGGACTTGTAGTTTTTTAACGATCGTTTCTGCTGAATCGGATATATCTACAATACAAAAAGTAGGTATATATTTCATTTTCCGGAAACAGCTTACATCATTGCGAAATTATTTGATCAGTTCAATTCAGTTAGAAGAAGACATTTGAGTTTGAGTGAGCCAGTGCTTCCGTGCTTCTGTTCTTTTGTTATCTTCAATTCTTGTAAGTTTGCAGAAGAAAAAAAAACACTTATTGATTTTTAGTAATTTATTTTTTGTCCATTGATTAGAATAAAGTGCATTTCCAATTTTCCATAAAATGGCAACTTATCAGCTTTTATTAAACAATGATGAAAATGGCAATTTTATCTTAAGATCCGATCCGATTGATGGTGATGATGAGGTTAATAACGAACTTAATCTTGATATCATTGTGTGCCCAATTTTACCTCAAGCTGAGGATATTAAGACTTGTGATGCAGTTTTGAATGAAAAGCTAGATGATGTTGATGGGGAATGTCAATCATTGGAAAAATTTGCTCCAACTGCTGAAGTCGCTGAAGTAGATATAAATATCGAGGACCAAGTTCAAGTAGCTCCTTTACCAGAGGGTGAAGAACAAGGAGCTCCTTTACCTGATGATGAAATTGTTTTTATCGAGGCAGATGCAGCTGGAGATGAAGACGAAATTGCTGATACTCGTATAAGGGCTGGAGCTGGTTCCAATGAGTTAGCTAACTACCGGCGTCAGCAAATTATGCCAATGGAAATCGATGAGTATGAGGCAACGTTGGGACGCACAAAGTGCGTCGACATGTTTGTTGGGTTCATCTCAATTGCATTCTTGATCTTTATTTACATTCTTCTTTCATTTTAATATTATTTCTAAATATCTCTATCATTTTATTCAATATCAATATCACACATATATTTTAACCAATTTTATGTTTTGAAACAAAAACATTTGTGACCTATGCAAAATAAAATAAATAACTCCTAGTTTGTTTGTTTTAATGTGGAAACAACCACGGCGACGCGACGCGACGACGGACGGCTGCGGTATGTAATGGAGTACCTATTGGAATTTTTTTTATAGGTAAAGAAAGTTTTTGTTTTAGGTTCAAGTCGAAATGTATTTAAATAAATACATTTTAACTTCATTGTTAAAAAATTGGTTAAAACTAAAACAACCCCGTCTATCGTGCCATTTAGTCCATTATCCACTCAGTGTTATTTTTGTTAGATGGTACAAATTGTTTCGAATATCCCATAAATGAAACTGACTGCCTATTATTGTTGACCTATTACTGACCTAAAAGAAAATATCTCAAAAATTCTGGAGCCTTAAAAATATGCATTTATTTTTTTTTAATAGTATTTACAAATACAAAAACTATGCTCTAACGAGTGAATGACTCTTCAGAGCAAATTTAGTGATTCGGAAAATTATCGAATACGGTTGGTTAAATGAGCAAAAATATGAAGTATGCTCTTCTTAGGAAATCCTAGAACCCGTATCATTAGAATCGTCTTCGTCGTTCGTCATAGTGATCCCCAAGAGAGACTAAAGAGACTATACCCATATTTGGTACTTTGGTAGTTATCGAATTAATTTGATGCGTTGATTTTGTTTGTTTTCATGATAGAGATTTTTGAAAAATTGAAAAAAAGGTGATTCGGTTAACTGTCAACAAAGAAGAAATAATATGACTCTTTTGTTTGCCCAATTTAAATTAATTGATAGGTGTCTATATTGCTGGTTCTTTTTCTTCTTGCTAAAAATAGGAGCTTTTTCTTGAAATTACGTATAATCATTGATTGTATGGATTGGTTTGATAAAAAAAAACAACCAAGTGGACCATGAGAATGAAATTTCGTCAATAGATTGAATATATCCTAAGTGAGGCAAGGAGATTGTGTGAAAAGGACAGTGCCCCAAAAAAATCAGTCTGCAACCTAGAAGTCGTCTTTATTTGACCAAAATGTTCAGGACTTCAGGTCCTTCCGTTTCAAAGAAATAATACCTATTCCCATCATTTTAACTTAAACAACAATTAAATGTTATCTATTATCTTTATTAGTTTAATATATGTACGAGTTAGGTATAATGTATAACATTTTGATATATGGGAATATGTGTTTATAACATAATAAGTTTAATATAAATTTTGAAAAACGGATAAAATCAAACTCAACGTTTAGATGCCCTTACACTTTCATAAATACTGGCCGCCAATATGCCAACCGCCAAAAGCCCAAAAACGACAAAAAACCCTTTAACGATATAAACCGTAATGCACCTAGCCTGCTCGTTACCCTGATCCTCTTCTTCTATCTGCATTTCATAAAACTCTATCGGTGGAGTAGACAAATGTTTTTTGATAGCATCATAGCCTTCCTCAGAATCACAATCACTGCCAAATGTAAAAGTAGCAACAGGAGCGGCAAGAGGATAATCGCTGCTAGTTGCGACTTCTATATCAACGAAAGCATATACTTTTTGGCGTTTTTCGGAAATTGGTTGTTCACTTGTGTTTGGTTCAGCATCTTCGTCAGCAGTTGACTCATCCATCATAGGAAGGGCGTTGGAGATGATGGCTCTGGTAAAGCCTGCTGCTGCTCCTGCTGATGATGTTGATGGGACAGGAGGACCCATGAGTGATTGTCTTGAGATAGGTTGGTTAAGACTCAAATCAGTTACACGATCGATTTCGTTTTTCAAATATTGTTGATATGTTTATGCCATTTTAAACAATTTTAAAACTTAACTGTTTTCACTGTTTCACTAAGTCAATAAACAATTTAGCTAGTAGGTATATCAATCTAGAGAGTTACTCCCGATCTGCATTCGAACTTTCGAAATTGACGAACTTTATTTTTCTCAAATTTTATATCTCTAGGTTCAGAAATAAAATTCAAAACACCGATATAAAATCGATTTTACGTTGTTCGACAAACAAATTATTTTTGTTCTTTTCTTAGTCCAACTCTTACATGCATCTAGCCTTTTTACTCATAATTTCAAATTAAAAATTTCTTTTTTGGTCTCCGTTTTAATGAATTTCATATTTCATGAATTTTCATCTTGGTTAGGTCATTTTTTTTTTCTTAAAAAATCAAAGCTATAAAAATAGTCGCATTTTATTAGATCTCATTTCAACTTGACTTCGCCTCAACGCCAAAGCAAACGCCAACGCCTTTGATTGTGTAACAAAAATCTAGAATTTAATATCCTTTCCTATCTAGTGCGGGAGTGTCACACATAAAATAAAGAAACTCGCTGTTTAAGTGGAAAATGCAAGAGTGCTATTGCTCTTGAAATAATTTATCGGTTTTTTTGTTCTCATTGTTTACTTAAATATTTGTTTCTGCATTGATTGAAGAATTCTTTGCATTATGCTTAACTCTTCAAAACCAAAAAAATATTTAAGTTGTCAAAAAGAACCATAAACTATGAAATTTGTGTCCTATTTGATCCTTTTGATTATTCCCGAAGTCTTTCCTGGGTCATATTGATTTTTTAAGTGTGAAAAACATTTATGATTTCTTATGAGAGTGTCTCATTCTCTTATCCATCATAATGTTTGTCATTACATATTTCTTATCATCTTACAATTCTGAACATAAGTGGAGTTTTTTAAATCTTTTTTTTTTAATGCTTAAAAACTGTTTGACCAACTGTGATATTTTTTTATTTTTTTTTCTTTGAACGAATAATCAATTCGTTTTAATTTTTTAAATCTCAATATTTATTTTTGAAAATTGGGTTTTAAGTGCATAGTATTAAATTTCAAAAATTGTATGCACATTAGTTTCAATTTTTGAATTTTTCAATGTGAACGCACGATTTTTGAAATTATTTTTTGTTTGGCATCATCAGTTTTCAAATCAAACTTTGTTTTCCAAAAAATCAGTCTGGCAGTAATGCTTTGAGAAGTTCTAGTTTATCGAAAGCTACAGCTGATTGTTCATTTTGCTCTAAAAATGAATCTCGTTCATTGACGATCGTTGCAATTGCAATATTTGTTCTATGATTGCATCGCAAAACAAACTTTGAATGAATCACTTGAAGGTCGAAGGAGGTTTTAAATTTCAAACAACCAATGAAGTATGAAATTGATAGAATGAAAACAGCTTTCGATTAAAACAACCAAACCCTGTATGACGTATGAATATGATGTCAATTTTGAGTGGTTATAGCATATAGTGGCGGTTTGGATAGATAGATAGAAAACGATGACGATGATTCTCTTACAAATCTAAAACGTGAAATTTGAATTATTGCAGAAAAATATATAAAAGGACACAAGCCTCCTAAGCCCCCGGCGTCGCTTACGTCGTTGTTCTAGATTTTTGTAATTTCATTTTTATATCTTTATTTAAGTTTCTTTAAGTCGACATGCTGGAAAAAAAAATTGAAGTGACATAAAAAAAAACAACCACCAACAAACACAACAACAAAATGATCTTGGACGTGTCCTGGTCGGTTGGAAGGTATCCTCGTTTGAAAACTCAATCACATCTTGGTTGTCCTTGTGTTGGCTCAGTTTGTTTGAGCTCGATTTTTTTGTCAAGTGGGTACTCGATACCGTTAAAACCCAAATTAATGTGCAATAGAAGATAAAGCAAAAAAAAAAATACATCACCGATCTAGTCCTATTGAAAGTGTTGATTAAAAATGAAATTGTTGATAAAATTCCTTCCCCTTTTTTAAATAATAATTCCTGATTGGTTTTTTTTTGTTGTTGTGAAGTTATGTTTTTTGTTGAATTTTGTGAAAAATTTTGTCTGTGTATTCAAGGTCATTATATTTTTTTTGATGGTTTAAAAAAACCTTCTGTTGGGCCTTATTAGGAACCTGTGCTCTTAATAAGGCCCATAAGTTTTTTTCTCAAACAATGTTGAATTTCTTCCTGCAAAAAGTAAAATTAAAAAAAAAAAGAAATTTTTTATGATATATTGTTATTCTCTTTTGGATGTTGATGGTTTGGGTTGAGAAGCTGTATCCAGTTCCTTTTGTTTCTCTTCGAAGAGATGTTTTGTAACTTCTTGGCCTTTGAAGTTCAAGGCCTTTTTTCGATTTGTTATTCGATTGACCTTAGTTTTAGGTGTGGGAAGCAGTTTTTGAAATGGAGATTTTTTATTTGATTGTTTACGCTCCTCTTCCTCTAATTGATCCATTGCTTGAAGCATTGTAGCTAGTCCTGTAATTTTTAGCGCAGGAGTGAAACCCGATGTTTGAGCTACCAATGTTGAAAGTGGAGCATTGTCAGAGTCATCATCCGAGTTGTAGAGGTCCGGTATAATGTAAGGCTGCTGCGTTTGTGTACCAGATGTGCTTGGAACACTGTTTTCCAAATTTGTCGGGCATTGTAACTCGGAGAGTGCTGACGGAGCGAATGCTATCTCTGGAATCGCTTCAGGATCAAAAGGATACAATCCTGTCGCTCTAAATCCTGAAGTAATGTTGTCATATGTCATGCATTTTAACCAAACACTTGATAATATAACATTGAAGCTTGTTTTATTAAGTTTCCTTTCTGGAAACTTTGAAGTAAACTTCAATACTTCTTGATCCCAGTGATGCTCGAATGATCGGTACACGGCTTTATCCAGAGGTTGGAGCTCGTGCGTGGTGTTTGATGGAAGACAATAGAGCGTTATTTCATGTTTTTCTGCTTCGTCCACAATACTGTAATCCAAATGACACGCAGCTCCGTCAAAAACTAAGAGGCAAGGTCCGTTAGCTTTGAACTTGCTCAAATGAGTTACAAAATCCACAAAAGCGGAGTGGTTCATATAGCCTTTTGGGGTCATCTTCACTACGGACCCGAGTGGGAGATTATCCAAAAACTCCGGTTTTTGCCTTATGCCTTTGAAGATGACCATGGGTGGAATTGCAGTTCCTATGGCGTTGACGCAGCCTACAACGGTGACACTTTCCGCATGTTCGTTTGATATTTGATGAACTCTTTTTGACCCTTTAAGAGCCAAGACGTTTTTTTGGTGATGCAAATTTATTCTGCAGCCTTTTTCATCCATGTTGTAGATGCATTCAGGTCTGTACCTTATGTTTAATCTATCTAGCAGGACCTCCAGTTTTATGAAGTGGTCAGCCACGATTTGCTTATTTAATTTTTGGGCCCTAGCGGGGTTCATGGAATGGGGCTTACTAATCGACAACTCTGGGTTTCGCTTCATAAACAAGTTCATCCACTTTCTTCCTGCCAGATTTCCCGGCCTGCTGAAACTGTTGGCGATGTTGTTGGCCTCACAAAATACAGCGACTTGATGCCTTACCACTTTTTGTGTAAGTGGCATACCAACTTGAGCCAATCTCACAATCCTGCTACATAAATCCTTTTCCTGTTCGGCCGTGAATGTGGGTGGGCGACCCAATTTTTTTTTTGTTGAACCGCTCTTTATGTGGTTCCTGAGAGTCCTTCTAGGAACATTAAAGCGCGCTGAGGCTTCGCGTTGAGACAATAACCCTCTTCTTACAGATTGTATTGCATTTTCAATGTCGACTTCGTTCCATCTTGCCCGTTTATTTTGCTGTGCCATTTTGGCTGAAAATAAGTGAAAAAATGGAATGAAAATTCGCATATACTTAATAAGGCCCACTCAATTTTTTTAATGGGCCTTATTAGGAACACGGTAGACTTTTGTTTATACAATTAAAAACTAAAATCTTCCTGGTAAACAAAAGTTTTTTTTGTGAAAAATGTATCTTTACATTATATATTTCACTAAAAAAAACAAAAAAAAAAGTACTTACCGCAAAATTTTGTCCACAAAAAAGAAAAACAGCTTTATTATTTATTTTTATAGTAACACTCGCGCGCACAGCTTGGCGAACTTCAACGAACTGCCAGTCTCAACACGATCGAGAGAACCGTTATTTTTGTTGTTGTGTGTGCAATGAAATGCGAAGGGTTACACATAATTAATTGTTGATTTTGTTGTTTTCTGTCTAATGGGCCTTATTAGGAGCTGGGCCTTATTTGGTTCAGGTACTTGGATGGAATTAAGTATCCACCAAATAGGTATATTTTTTCTGTAAAATTTGAGTCAGTTTGTATATTGAGGGAAATATTTCCAAATTATTTTTTTTTTTTGTAAGATTTCAGAGATTCCAAAATGTGTAATGAGTTTTTGAGTATTTTAAAAAATCTGATAAGGAAAATCGTATAAAAATTCGCAATGTTTGCACGATTACCCATCAGATCTGATATAAAATGGATGTAAAATTTTTCCAAACTCAGATTTAGATTTTGAGGGTCATTGAATTTTTTAAGTTTTATAATTTGATTTATTCAGTCATACCTACGAGTACCTTAGTAAGGTTGTATTCAATATAGCTCACTATATGATACAACCACTCACAATTCACATTGCCTCATACTCATACGTCATACAGCTGGGTTTGATTATTTTAATTGAAAGCTGTTTTGGTTCTATGAATTTCATACCTCATTGGTTGTCTGGAATTTAAAAACTCCCATTGAGCCCCACCATTATTTATCAGATGTGATATATATTTTTTGGATATAATTTTTTTTCCAAACTCAAGCTAAAGGCAATGCTAACTGTCCTATTTGAGTCGGGAACAATCTTATTCCATGGTGCAATTGCATAACTTTTTTCTGGAATACCTACATAACTGCCAAATAAAAAAGTTGAAAATAAGGTACAGTCATACAGTTGAATTTATAGTCAAGCGATGTGATCATTCCACTTTTTAATATAAACATTCCCACGAAACGGAGACATTGGATTTGATGACAATTAAGCTGACCAGGGGTAATCGGTGAAGTGGGAAGTGTGGATTTCCTTGAAACTTTTTGTTTACACTTAATCCAAAGGGAAACTCTTCTCTCTTCACCGGATACACCCCGAAGATATCATCAAATTTTATATTCTATCGATGAGAATGTTTTTATAAGAATTTATGGTGAATTTTGTAAAGCTCTATGCCAAAGTGGAACGATCACATCGCTTGACTATAAATTCAACTGTATGACTGTACCTTATTTTCAGGGTTTTATTTGGGAGTTATGTTTTCTGTTTATCAGAGAAATTTAAAAACTACGATGGGGAGAATGAGCATCACGAGTGTTTTTTTTTTAATTTCTATCATACCTACATATCTTTTGAATTAAGAAAGTCCTCTCCAGGGTACCTATATATTCACGGTTGAGTGGGTCCCACAATTATGTCTGTCTGTCTGTCCGTCTGTACCTCGACCTACAGCCTAAACTACTGAAGCGATTTTCTTCAAACTTTGGACATAAGGTTTCGGGGAGATTGCCTAGAGGGCAAATCAAATTTTTTTTTAGCTCCAAAAATAACGGTACCTGTCATAGTACCGTTTAGACAAAACATTTTTATCTCGAAAACGGCACTAACGATTTATGATATCTAGGATAGCATCTTCAGTTTTAGGATCAAACTTCTTTCTTGGCTTATTTTATCAATTCAAATAACGAATTTCAGGCTCTTTTTATATTTTTACATGTGACTACAATCGACAGTAGGTAGTCGGGTATTTTTTTTTTTTTCGTTTTTCATCAAATCTTGGAAAATTGTTCTGAAAATGGTGCATTTAGTTCGAGCTAGGTGATCTATTAAGTAATCAAAAAGATTTGAGTCGAAAACTCTAATGGTTTTTGAGAAAAATGCAATTAAATTAGCGAACATGGATCTCTATGAAAATTATTTTTTTTTGTTTTTCATCCTCATCAGAATGAAAAAAATACTTCTATATGGCTATTTTTTCCAAATTTTGTCAAAACTCGAAACAGTTTTTCAAAACACATAGATGACATCATTTGCGACTAGAATACGTTCAAATCATAAAAATCAAGTGAGAACTTTTGAAATGCGAGCTTGACAAAAGCAGCCCTCACAAAAATTTCCTACGATTTTCATTGAAATTCCTATAAGTGCCAGACACAAACGGTTATAATTTCAGTTCTACTTACTTGATTTTGATGATTCAAACGTTCCTTGGTCGTAATATCATTCTTCTATATGTTTCTTCATAAAAATAAATATAAAAAAAAGAAATGAGAAAAAATCCCAAAATTGACTAGTTTCGTTAGTCAAATGCCTCAGAATGAAAAAAAATACTTTTATGTGGCTATTTTTTCCAAATTTTGCCAAAACTCAAAACAGTTGTTCAAAACACATAGATGACATCATTTGCGACTAGAATATGTCTAAATCATACAAATCCAGTAAGAACTTTTGAAATGCGAGCAGACCTCACAAAAATTTCCTACGATTTTCCTTGAAATTCCTATAAGTGCCAGACACAAACGGTTATAATTTCAGTTCTACTTACTTGATTTTGATGATTCAAACGTTCCCTATTCGTAAATCCATTCTTCTATATGTTTCTCTATAAAAATAAAAATAAAAAAAAGAAATGAGAAAAAATCCCAAAACTGACTAGTTTCGTGAGTAAAATGCCTCAGAATGAAAAAAAAAATACTTCTATAGGGCTACTTTTTTCAAATTTTGTACAAACTCAAAACAGTTTTCAAAACACATAGATGACATCATTTGCGACTAGAATACGTTCAAATCATAAAAATCCAGTAAGAACTTTTGAAATGCGAGCAGACCTCACAAAAATTTCCTACGATTTTCCTTGAAATTCCTATAAGTGCCAGACACAAACGGTTATAATTTCAGTTCTACTTACTTGATTTTGATGATTCAAACGTTCCCTAGTCGTAAATCCATTCTTCTATATGTTTCTTTATAAAAATAAATATAAAAAAAAAGAAATGAGAAAAAATCTCAAAACTGACTAGTTTCGTGAGTAAAATGCCTCAGAATGAAAAAAAAAATACTTCTATAGGGCTATTTTTTTCAAATTTTGTCCAAACTCAAAACAGTTTTCAAAACACATAGATGACATCATTTGCGACTAGAATACGTTCAAATCATAAAAATCCAGTAAGAACTTTTGAAATGCGAGCTTGACAAAAGGAGCCCTCACAAAAATTTTCTTACGATTTTCATTGAAATTCCTATAAGTGCCAGACACAAACGGTTATAATTTCAGTTCTACTTACTTGATTTTGATGATTCAAACATTCCCTATTCGTAAATCCATTCTTCTATATGTTTCTCTATAAAAATAAAAATAAAAAAAAGAAATGAGAAAAAATCCCAAAACTGACTAGTTTCGTGAGTAAAATGCCTCAGAATGAAAAAAAAAAATACTTCTATAGGGCTTTTTTTCCAAATTTTGTCAAAACTCAAAATAGTTTTTCAAAACACATAGACGACATCATTTGCGACCAGAATACGTTCAAATCATAAAAATCCAGTGAGAACTTTTGAAATGCGAGCTTGACAAAAGCAGCCCTCACCAAAATTTCCTACGATTTTCCTTGAAATTCCTATAAGTGCCAGACACAAACGGTTATAATTTCAGTTCTACTTACTTGATTTTGATGATTCAAACGTTTCTTGGTCGTAATATCATTCTTCTATATGTTTCTTTATAAAAATAAATATAAAAAAAAGAAATGAGGAAAAATCCCAAAATTGACTAGTTTCGTGAGTAAAATGCCTCAGAATGAAAAAAAAATACTTCTATATGGCTTTTTTTTTCCAAATTTTGCCAAAACTCAAAATAGTTTTTTAAAACACATAGATGACATCATTTTCGACTAGAATACGTTCAAATCATAAAAATCCAGTGAGAACTTTTGAAATGCGAGCTTGACAAAAGCAGCCCTCACAAAAATTTCCTACGATTTTCCTTGAAATTCCTAGAAGTGCCAGACACAAACGGTTATAATTTCAGTTCTACTTACTTGATTTTGATGATTCAAACGTTTCTTGGTCGTAATATCATTCTTCTATATGTTTCTTTATAAAAATAAATATAAAAAAAAGAAATGAGGAAAAATCCCAAAATTGACTAGTTTCGTTAGTAAAATGCCTCAGAATGAAAAAAATACTTTTATATGGCTATTTTTTCAAATAAAATTTTTGTCTTTTCGGCATCTCTCATAGGACCAAAAAAATGACCCGCAACTAGGACCAGAGATATTTTTTACTTTGAGCATTCACAAAACAATCAAAAAAATCGTCAATTAAATATTCTATTATCTGATTTATTATCCCTAAATTTTATTTTGTCTCCATAGGAGGCGCAGAGCACAATTGTTTATCCATTTGTTATAAACAATTTAGTAAATAAAATACAAAAACAGTAAAAATATTAAATTCTGATTCCAATACCGTCAAAATCGGTTCATTAGATCGGAAGATTAAAGTGTTTATAATAAGTAGGTACCTACTATTAAGAACTTCGATTGCCCCTAAATCCTAATTTTTTTGGGATTTCAGCAGATAATGTCAAAAACTATCAGAATATGCACAAACGGTGAAAAATATTGACCTTGACGTTTTGGCGGTCCGTTTCAGAAATTCTGAACCAGTTACACAAACACAAATGCATTGACACAGGGTTGGAGTGAAGGTGGACGGCTACTACGGGCGCCAAAAGGAATTTTTTGCTGCTTTTCTTTCTGAGTGGTTTAATAAAAATATGTGTGTCCATAAAAGAGTAAAGATTTTTTAATTCGGTTTAATTTATTCGATCAAATAAATAATTGAATGAGTCTTTTTGGATTTATTGCTTGCCTGGGTTATAATAACGAACAAAGCATACTTTAAGTAATAATATTAAACTTGCCTCTTTCTTAGCAGTTCTTTAAGCTTTTTTACAAAAACAAAATCAAAAACACTTATTGACGAAAATAAAAAAAAAACCGACGCGATAGACAGTGTGTATGTCTATTTTTGACAGTTCCGAAGTTGTATAGAAACAAAAGTTATTGGGAGCATAATATATGAACATATTGCTATTACAAAAATAGAAAGAGATTAGCTCGACAGAGGCGCAACAATCGAATGTTGTTCATAATCGACACCATGTCAGTTTCATTCAAATTAAACGACACATCAATTTTTGTTTTAACTAGAAGCTATTCGGATGTAAAACGACAAGTCGAAGATATTTTTGTATTTGACAAATTTTTTGAATAACTTCATTATGGAAATAGAATTTAAATGATGTTTAATATTATGAATCAGCACTGTCTTATTGAACTGCCGCCACATGATTATTTAGCAATATAAATTGTTAAAATGAAGTAATAAATATTTCCTACAAATATGCGCTATGCTAAATTTCACCCCGGTCTTCCAAAACACGTCAAAATATTCATTTCAATCTTGACAACAAAAAATCATTTTTGTTCGGAAGTCGGAATAGAAAATTAATATGAGGGCAAATTCCTAAATGTAAAACTTGCGCAAATTATGCTAAGCAAACAGTCCCAAAATGCAACGTAAACATCTCTGCTAAGCAGATTGTCCCTGAATGTAGAAGATTTTATTTTAATGGCAAATGGAAATGTATTTGTGCAAATGTCAAAAATATCTTGCGCACTTCACTTGCTTTTGACATTTGCTTTGGAAATGTTGCAAATGTTTAGGAATTTGTCCTTACTTTCTCAACATTCCAAAACATCGTCCAAAACAAAAGCTTTTAAGCTTTCGTAATTGAATCAGATTTTTACTCCCTCCTTAATCGAAACTATGCGAACGGACTTGAACCGTCCTCTGTCACATTTTTATAATCTGTTACTAGGTTTGTTCGTTGAGCCCTGAAGTCACCCTGGGGTCGCCCTAAAGCGTTTTTTGAAAAACCTGAACTCACCCTGACAATGAAATTCTGTGTGTTTGAGACCTGGGGTCGCCCTGAACTTGCCCTAAAGTAGAACTAGGTTTTTTGCTGTGACGAGTTGGGGTAAAGAATAAACTGTCAAAGTGACACGAGTTTGAAGCATTTGTTTTGCTGTGGATTTTATCGACTGTGCAACGGGTCAATCCGTACAAACTTCAATTTAAACTACTACAGCACAGAGTACAAAATTCATATTTTTCTGGTATGAATATCAAAGAGACAGTTGACAACCCTTAAGTGTTTTTTGAGAACTGAAAAACCCAAGTTTTTTTGACAACTCTTGGGTCTGTCAAGAAAACCTGGGTCAACCCTGGGTAATGTTCAACGAACAAACCTACTATCCCGCTTCTGCTATTGTATGCAAAATTCAGACTTACATATACATATTGCTTTTCTAAGTTTCTAGAAGTTAACAAATTGTTTTTACAATATTGTTGGTTAAAACAAAAAAAAGATACTTATTCATCTCATCTCGGCTCGTTAACACATTCAAACTCCTATGTATCGCGGTTTCTGAATTCACTGACATGACTTTGATTTGATCAGGACCAGGAGAGATCTGGTATGACTCTCTTAAGTAAGAGTTAAGATATGTATTCGAATTTATTGGAAAAAGTTTAGTGGCTTTCAGTTTAACTTCATCTTCAATACTGGAAGCAGCTTCCTAATAACTTAATTCTGTTGACGTTTCTAATTTTTCGAGGTAGTTTTTTTTGTTTGTTGATTTGTTTAAGTTCATCCATAAAATAATATTACAAAGTCAGATCATTACATTAAGGCCATTTTAGAATCATTCGTTCATCATCAAAATCAATATATTTTCGGTTACTAGTTTGCAAAGAATAAGAATGCATCGGAATAATAATAATAATACTACAAGCTCTTTCATTACTCATACCATGAGAGAAAGAAGACATTTGGAAGGAATTGGTCCCGTCACTCTTTCTCCAAACATCAGGGCTTGGTATCCAATTTATCGGGATACACCACCAACTTATGACGAGGTAATGATGGAGATGCAAACTTTATCACAACCACTACCGAGTGGCAAACAAGTTCCAGAAATATTGGTTGAACCATCGACGTCATCATCTAATGAGACTACAGGGTTGCAAACCGTTGTAGAAATACAACCATTGGTTCATAATGAAGGGCATCACGAAGTCGAAGTAATTCCGGCCATATTGGATCAGCAACGACGCCGACGCCCACCATCACCAATAAAAAATTGCGAATGCAAATTGTTTCAACTAATTTATTTTGGTACTCTGGCTTTGCTGATTCTTGGAATGTTGATATTGGTGTTTTCATTGAGACGAGGCTGATTGCATTATTAAAGACATACAATTAACAATATACATATCTTTAATTTTTTTTATTAAATACATACCTATCAATTTTACAAATTTTAATCAACTATTTACAAAATATATATTACTCCAAGGCTGTGAAGAAGAAGGGTGTGGCTTTCCAATCCTTCATGATTCTTCGGTGATTTTTTTAAAATTTCCTACTGGGCAATGCAGTTACATACATACATACTCAACTAGATACTTCCAATATAAAGTTTCCAACTTTATGTGAAATACATTTTTCCCAAATAAAACTGGAATTTAGGTACAGTCATACAGCAAAATATTAGTGGTCAAGCGATGTGATCGTTTGTAAACATCCTTTTCGGTATAGGACTGTATAAGTTCAATGTTTAACTAGGGCTGGCAGGAAGACTAAGCCGAGACGATTTGAAGTCTCGTTCTGGTCTCGCCAAAATCAAAAAAAAAAATCAGTTTAGTCTCAATCAATCAATTCGTCTGCCCAAAAAATCTCGATCTCTCGTGACGTAATCGTCACGATCTCGTCTCGTCTCGATCTAATCTCGATCATATCGACCCGTCTCGGCCTGAAAAATACTTTTTCGTCTCGTTCTCATCTTGGGTACCGCGACCAGTCCTATGTGTAGTTTTTTGTTTAACCTCCCCGATTACCCCTCATTATCGAATTTCATTAAAGCGTTCATTCTCTATCCGTGGGAATTTTTCTATAAAAGCTCTATCCTAATATCATACAATCTCATGGGAATTATGTGTTAAATACGAACTTAAAATCCTTGTATGTGAAGAGAGCAGATTGAATGGAATAAGCGTAGGGCGGTGGTTCAAACTTGCAATTTCGATAATAGAAAAAACTCTACGGTAAACCTTAAAATTGGCAGTGATTGATGAAGAGAATGGCCGAATTGTAAGTGGATGGCAAACGGGCAGCAGAAGCGGCACCGACACTTCGGTAGTGTATTGGTGATAGTAGATATTTACTTTTTAGCAAATCCCAAATAGGAATTTTTACTTTAGGAGGGTGCAAAAAAAAATCGAATTTCGTTTTTTTTTGTGAACTTTGGAATACAGAATTTTAGGTTCACAGAATTTTGAAATACCTGCAAAATTTCAGAAGCTGAATTTTAGCACTCTTAGTGCCTATTGTTGACTTTCTAACCGATGTACACTGGGACAGAACGACTCTTTTGGTACAAATAAATCAGGGAATAGAGCTAGGAACATAAACATTTCTGCAATTGTTTATGACCACGCCCATCAAAACGCCTTTTTTTACCGTTTTTACTACCTACAAGCAAGCAAAAAATAAGTACACATAATTTTTTATTTTGTAGGTATTATTAATTTAAAATAAAATCATGGCATCGCTTTCTTCATCACTGCTATATTCTTGAGCCTCAGAACTATTATTATCAAGAGGGGAAGCTTTCAGCAAACCCAATGCTAAAATTGGTATTTTTAAGGTCAATTTCCTCATGCTAGTCAACTTAGTAGTTATGGGATCAAAATTTAATAGAAAAGAGTTAAAAATATTTGGGTTTGTGTTCCCTCTACTGGATATCCGAGAATGGTGAATTCCTTGTTCCTTGAGTCTTGACTCTTGAGCTTTCTCAGTCAGTACTCAGTTGAACAATGTTTCTTCTTGGCCTGACATTTTACAACTCTTAGTTTCGAATGACTCTTTTTTGTTGCTCGGAAAGTAACTAATTTTTAAAGTCTTTTCTTTGATAATTACCGATTTATATAACTTAAAGCCCTTCCTCACGAAAAACACTTAAATAGCTTAAAAAATACCAGAACTTGAAGGCTCTATACCAAAAATTTAAAAATTGTAGATAAACCAAACCGCAGCTTCTCATGGCAAACGTGTTTATGATATCGGTTTAAAACTTTTACAATATTAAGAGTGCGGTATTTGACTATTAAAATAAAATAAAAATGTGCCCCAATTTCCAATTTCATTTTCGATTTATTGCCATCATTTAGGCTATTCTGCCCCCTTGTGGCGATGGCTTCAACGAAAAAATTGGATTGAGTTGTTACATTACATCTTTAAATGTATGTAGGTATAAGCTAAAATCTACGCTCATCGCTCACGCATCTATGTATTCAGATATTATACGAGTACATACTGAATCCGGAAATTGAGAGCAAACACTTGCATTTAAGTCGGCTATTTCGAATTTATGTCTCTTTACATTCAAATTGTCTCCTACTCATAGAAAAACATGATTTGAATTGTAGGTTTCGATCTCATCCTGATCTTTACATAAATCTCATCTAATCCCTATACACCTTGATAATCATTGATTGTGTGTGTTTGATGATTTACTCTTAAAAACTGATTTCCCATCAAGTGTGGGTGTTCGAAAAAGCTTTAAAATTGCTTGATATATAAATCGATTTTCAATCGAACTAAGTTTAAAGTTGTGCCATTGAACAGTACCTAAGTGTTGTGCGTGAATAAATTTTGAAAATAATGTGTTAACTTTTTGTGATTTTAAAATCTATTTTTTCAACTAACTAACAGGTACTTGGATTAAGAATTATCTGTATTTGATCTTTGAGTCTAGAAAATTCTTAATTCTCTAGTAGTGAACTGAAAAAGAAGTCTTAAGTTATAATAACAGTTTTTTAATTGATTCAGGGAAATCATTTTATTGAAAATTAATTTTCTCCAATTTGAAAAAATATTTTTGAAAGAAAGGTTTTTTTTCCTATATAGCATTTAAATGAATGTCGTATCAACCAACGAAGAGTAAGCATTTTGTATGTGAGTTATATAATAATTTTAACTAAAAATTTTTAGATGACATACCTAATTGAAAAAAAAATGTTTTAAATGAAGACAGCTTAAGTAAATTTCCCATATATTTTTCGGATAGGTATTGCTGCCGTAGTAGTACCTAACAATAAAAAAATTCAAAAAACACTAAAAATATTAAATATTTTTATTTTAAAAGTGTGAATATGAAATAATTGAAAAATATTTTTAAATTTTTGAAGAAAGCTTTAGGAAATTTTTACATCCCCCAACAGAAAAATGAAAATTTCCAAAAATTTCCCTTATATTGTTCATGAAAGAAATTAGGTTTAACTTATTTTTTTTTGTTCCGAATCTACGTATCTATAGGTATGATGAAATAATTCCCAAATTATGCCAGTGATATAAATCCTATTTCTTTATTTTTACTCCTTTGTATCTATCAAAAATAAAACCCGAAAAGGATTTTTTAAATGAGATTTTCACTGATATGATCACAAATTTCCCTATTTTCAACGAACAATTTTGCACGTTCGGATATTTTTCCATTTTTTTCTAAAAGAACTCTTAAATTTTCGGAGTCATTTAATTTTTTTTTAGAAACTTCTAAGACCTTATTTCCTTTTTTTAAATAAGGACATATTGAATTTTTTCATTACAACAGGTTACTTAGGAAAAATTTTCCAGGTATACTATAATCTAGAATTTTCTCATTTCATTTTGTACCCAAGCCAAAACAGAGCAAATAAATAAACTATCTTCCGATTCCAGAAATATGTAAAAACTCCATACATTTTATATAAGTTATGTACATCCATACTGAAGCACTTTAAATAGTATTCAATATCATCCCTTTAGCTGCTGATGATGATCATTCCAAGCTTATGTATTGTGTTTGAAGATTTGCTCTTAAAAAAATATTTCCAGTGTAGTGTGGGTGTTCGAAAAAGCTTTAAAATGAATTGTATCCTATATTCATCGATTTTATCGATCGAACTTAAATCATTATCGTACCAGCCATCGAACAGTTAGCATTGTTTGTTAGTTAAGTCGGAATTGTTGTTTCCGTTAAAAAAGTTTCAAGTGAAAAAATTGTTTGGATACAAAAAAAACGTGTGAACTCTTTTTTTCAATGCAGGAAGTCAATATAATTTTTTTTTATCAAAGAAGTGACTGTCCTTTTATATGAAACCCAATGCAGCTAGTTGAGCTTATCTATTTTAATTTTTTTTTGTACATTTTTCTTTGAGTTTAGAAAATTATTTGTATCTATCTTCAATTTAAAAATTATTTTTGAATAATTTGTTTCAAAAAAAAATCTAAACTTGCCATTATCCGAATTTGTTTTTTCGCACATTGCATTTAAATAAAATTCCGTTAGAAGAATTTTTATGATGAACGGAATTGTACTTGGGTAAGTTGCCGGAAATTTTGTGTTCAATTTTTTTTTAAACCTTGTATAAAGTTCTTTCCAAAAAATATGTTTTCGATAATTTTTTGTTTTCGACAAAGTAATGACGTTGACTTTTTTTTCGAAATGGTGGATGCTAATGACTTCCGTTGAACGATATCTTTGATTTCTGATTTTCTCAAAAATGATTTATTTTCATATATAAAGTCACAGTTACATGAAACATTAGAATGTAGGAGTTACAGTTTTACAGTTGAATTTAGTAGTCAAGCAATGAGACTTTGGGATAGAGCTTTACAAAATTCACCGGAAATGGTAATGTAAACATTTTCATAGATACATGACATCGTAGTTTTTGAGAAGTGATCGGTGAAGAGGGGGACTTCTTTGAACGCAGATTCAGTTAAATTTTTGCTTACATTTAATTTACCATCCTTGGCGTTAGATAGAAGAAAGTCCTCCTGCTCCATCGATGACCCCTCAAAATGGATGATGTCATCAAATCGATGAGAATGTTTATATTCGAATTTCCGATAATTTTTGTAAAGATGTATCTTAAATTTGAACGATCAATTTAAGGGAATAAAATTAAAGAATATTTTAATGGAAGCATAGATTGGTCATTGACATATCTGCTAACCACTAAGGATTTTGACTTTTGAAATCGAAAATGAACTGTCGAATTTTTTTAACCGATCGAGAAAATTTGAAAAACAAATGCATTATCTAATTTTAACTTAAGTTTGTATAAAAACATTATTGAACAAAAATTCTGATTTACAGTCAGTTGTTATCAACATAAATTATTTACTATGGTTTAATATTCAGCAAAAAAAAAGTAAAATTTTGAAAAACATTTTAAACATTATCTTGTGTGATTTAAAATTCGTTAAAACAAAATATATCAGTATCAGATACAGAGTGCTCTAAGAAAAAGAAAGCTTTAGTATTGGTGCATTAGGCCCAATAATGCATAGTATTTAAAATTCATAATTGGGCGCAATGTACCGAAACTATGGTTTTCTAAAGCAACGTCACTTTACTTCTTTTTATAAAAATTATAATTCTTTTCATGTTTTTGTAACAAAAAAAAATTAAATTCATAAACGAACCTACTTTCACCATTTTATTTAATTACCAACTCCGAGTTACAAATTTGTATTTTTAAGAATTGTTTTTTAAGTGAATTGTGAATAAGTGAAAAGTGATTATAAAAAAAAAACTAAAATCTTGATGTCATTGTTTATAGCAGATTGTGATCATTTGAACAAAACCCCAATCTGTTATGGACGATGCGTCAATATTTTATGTTCAGTCAACGCTAATTTCATAAAACGTTATTATTTTGTTTTTATTTTTAATTAAGAACGGGATAATATGAGATACATGTACTTATACGCCCTTCAATTTTATATTTTAAATTCATTAGAAGCAAACATATATTTCAGTTATTGCTGATACTTTGATTTTGTTGTTGATATCTTTTCTTTTTATTACATGTCCCAAACTGTCCCAGGGCTATCCAAAGCTGCCCACCAACTGTCATTAGGACCGGTATTCCGGCATTCAAATTCAAAAAGTGGTGAGTTATTGATTAATTAGAAAATTATCCAGAATTCTCTCTCGCGTACTTCTATCATCGAACTAGAGGATGTATAGTACCGGTATATGTTTCTCGTTTATGTAATGTTTGAAATTCATAGAACGGGCTGCATGTACCGTTCCTATATATTTCAGCAACAAATTAGGTTCGTGGAATAATCCCAGAAAAACCATTTTATAAATATTTAGTTGTTTTATTTAAAAATGTTTTTGGAGTGTCGCAATTTTTTTTAAAGAAAGAATCTACCAAATGTTAAGTGGAGCAAAAAAAGCTGTAGCATTGATGTGTGTTTGAGCTACTCTGTTACGTTTTAAAATCATAGTGGTTCTACACACATCTATATTACGGTTTAATATTCAGCACCAGAAATAATGTGTGATATTTATTTAAAAATAAATTTAAACACTGTTATTGTTATTTTGACCATATTTACGACTATCCAGGCATAGTTTAATTTTATTTAAGCATTTCTTCGGTTTGTTGTATTTGTTTAACTAATTAAAAAAAAATTGTATTTTTGAGAATAAGTGAATTGTGAATAAGTGAAAAGTGATTATAAAAAAAAAACTAAAATCTTGATGCACCGCTTGTGGCAGATTGTGATCATTTGAATAAAACCCCAATCTGTTATGAATGGTGCGTCAATATTTTATGTTCAGTCAACGCTATAGTTTATCATAAAACGACAAAAGATGGTAAAATGTTTTTTTTTTTTCAAATTCTAGGAATATTTGGGTCACCAAATTTCAAATACGTTGAGGTATTTTGAAAATATTATTATTAGAAAATTATTACTTAAATGTTATTGCGCTTGTGTGTCATGAAAATCATAAGTACAATATGGTTTGTGTGATATTTTGCTTACAATCCAAATTAAACAAATTTTTTATTTCAAATCTTTAAAAACAAACACCTTTCATAGAATAGTTTCATATTTAAGCAACATATTAGATATTTACGATTTCTTAATATTTAATATTTATTATATTTGAAAATGTTTTTATCTAAAGAGTCTCTAAAATATTTAAAATCAGTGTTCTAATATTAATTTAGTTTAAAGTTCGATAGGATTGTTTTGAGAATTCATTATTTGGAAAATAATTTTTTTTTTCTTTTGTATCAAAACTTGGCACTTATTAAATGGGATTTAAATACCTAGGTATATTTATATAACATCAATAGTTGTCCTTGGAGAAGAACTTCCTCACTTTTTTTTTAGGTAGATAAGTCAATGTCACTGAAATATCTAAAAAAGAACAAATTCGTAGGTCTTGGATTTTAGAAATAGAACCAAAGACTCAGGTGGCTTTCTTTAACAGTGCCTCTGAAAAGATTCTGAAAAGCAAATTTCTGTCATTCTGACACCAATCGAAAAAGCCATTCCCTTACTATTAGCTGTGATCGAAGGCCTACTTCACTTCTAAATGTAAGTAGGTACTACGTCTATCTAATAAATATTGAAGATGTACCTGGCTGCGTTGTCTCATTTACCTTCCATTGGGTTGATAATGAAACAAAGAAGAGGGGACTGTGACAAAAACACAGTGGTTGGAAACAGGAACAGGAGGTAGCCCGAAACCAGACATCCAAATCCAATCCAAAGTGTATAATGGTGGAAGGGGATTGGTGTTGCGTCGCGTCATGATCGTGATCGTGATAATTGTTTATTTGAATTTTCTTTTGATGTTCGTTGTTTGATTGGCAACCAAGCGGAAAGCTATTAAAAATGGCGACCATCAAACTCATACCAGTTGGTTTTTGTTGTTGACAGCTCAGGAGCTCAGGAGCACAGGTATATATTTATGCTGCAATAGTTTACGGCGAACAACAACAAAAATTCTCAACCGATATTTTTAAGATTTACAAAACAATATTACAATGACGGACTGATTGACTCGGGATCGCGAGGTGGTTCAATTTCTTCCACTTGGTTAATAAAACAAAATGTCGAAGATAAACATTTTTTTCGACATAATTTTTTTGTTAAATTATATTTTAAGCCTTTTTTCCCACCAAATCATTTTTTGGGAAATATGTAGGTACCTATCTTCGGGCTTTTTTTTTTGCAAATTTTTTTTTAACTTATATAAAATAAAATCCACTTGGTTGTTCCAACAATTTTTTTTTATGGCAGATCATTTTATTTTTGGATTTTTTTTTCATAGACATTTCAAAAAGTCCTTCGAAAATTTCCAATAGAATGTCAAACAACAAAGCATCTTAAATTTTTTATATAACTGTTATTTTTATTAGTTTCATATACATATACATATAGGTACAATATATTCATATGTCAGTTTAGACAAAAAAAAAAACTAAAGAAATATATTTTTATTTTGAAATGAGAAAAAATTCAGGGAGTCAGACAGTCAGAAAAAAGAAAATTCTTCAAAACGAAAATAATCAATTTCAATATTTAGAAGACATCATATTTTTAGACAACCATCCCGTAAATATGGCTAAAGCCAAAAGCCCAAAAACAACAAGAGAACCTTTAAGGACATCCTTAACGCACCTTGCCTGCTCGTTACTTTGAATATCTTCTTCTATCTGCATTACATGCATTTCGGCACCCGAATAATTATTTAAAAAATCTGCCTCATCAGGATCACTATCATCTCCAATTATAAATTTAGCCAGAGGGGCTTTATTGGCTTGAGTAAAAGGAAATACATCAAATGCATATTTTCTTGGCTTTTTTTCCGAAATGGTTTGCAACGAAAAAGGTTCGATTTCGAAATCAATTCGCTTGATTCTTCTAATTCCTGTTCCCATTTTCAAATCTTTGTCATTGTCAGCGACACTAGTTGACTCATCGATAGGGACCTTGGTGATTGTAAATCTGCCTACGACTGTTGCAGCTGATGAAACAGGAAAATCCCAGAATGATTTTCTTGATAGAGGTACATAACTCAATTCTTCCAAATATTGATAATGTCTTTGAGCCATTTTTATGTATTTCTTTATTTAACAAACAACAAACGTTTCAAATTAAATTTCGTTTTTTCAACAAACAACTCGAAGACTAGAGTGATTTGAATTTGAAAGGTAGCTACTCGTATATTAAGCTAGTTAGTTAGTTTGGAACTGTAATTTAGAATAACTCCAATAAAGCCCACACCTTGCAATAAATCGGTGAATTTCATTCTCAAGTGTTGCCAACCATACATCTTGATACGAGTATAGAAAAAAATGCAAGGGAAAAGTCAATTGCATAAGTGAGGTACTTTTTGAAGCTAGAAGAGTGTTAGGAAAAATTATATCTAAATTTGAACTCAACGACTGCGCCATAACGGTTCCCTGACTTTGTTTGACAGTTTTTTAGGCTGAATTATTTTTCGCCGTTTATTTTTCAATTTTTTTCACAATTTTTAATTCCGCGGCTCAAAACATTTTTCACTTTTTTCTCATAAAATCAAATTATCAAATTTTTCGTTTTAATGAATTTTATATTTCATGACAATTTTTTTTTCAAAATTCCAAGCTATACAAAATACTTCAACAAAAGATCATTTTATGTATTTGATATACCTAAGTCACTTGACTTTTCCTCAACGCCTTAGCCCTTGACTGGACAAGCGACGGCGACATTTGTTTATTTCTTAAGTGGTCCGTCATTCCATGGATAAATTGTAAAATTGTTGGTCTAATTTTGACAGAAATTGCAACCCAACTCAATCACAATCTAATTACTATTCTTCAGACTTATCTAAAACACAAAATGTCAAAGAATTAATATTTTCGTGTGTGTCTTATTTTCCTTTTGATTATAACACTGGTCAGGTCATATGGATCCCAGCTGGCTGTGAAAAACATTTATGATGACAATTATCGAATTTGAACAGAAACACAAAAGTAAGTGGTGGAGGAGGAGGAGGCAGACAAAATTTGTTTTATTTTTTGATTAGTTTTAATGAGTCCTTTTCTTGTTGATCATACTCATACCTATACCTAAAAAGAAAATGTTCCCAAAAAAAAATCTGGCAATCCCAACACGTTTGAGGAAATGCAATCGCAATCGCAAGCAACAGCTGTGATTGTTCATTTATCTTAAAAATGAATCTTCTCTTTACAGTGGGTTGTGTGGTGATGGTGAATCATTGACGATCGTTGCAAAGTATGCGTTCTATTATAATCGTAGCGTTAGCGTTATAGAGAAAGAAACCTTATAGTTGGGTTAATTGGGTGGTTTCGAATTTCAAACAACCGATGAGGTATGAAATTAACAGAACGAATAACGAAAGCAGCTTTCAATTAAAACGGCCAAACCCAGTTGTAGGTATGACGTATGTAAGTTATTATGTTATGTAGTAGGTACCTGTCTTATTGAAGAAGAGATAAACGAAATTGAAAAAAAATTGTGATTGTACATGTATTAAAATTTAAAGGAGGTTTTAGAATTTAGATTACAGTTATTCCAGGAAAATTAGCAAGACAGATGGAAAAGTGGTGACAAGTTAACAATCGTTTATTAAATTTTAGAGCTTTTTTTTGAACTGCCAAAAGTTAAGTCGAAAAAATGTTCTTCCAAATAAAGAATTCTTGAAAGAAAATGCCGAAAACAAAATTTTAATGAGCAGGAATTCTTATCTTGTAGATTTTTGTAGAACATTGTCCAAAAAAAACATTTCAAAAAGTGTCAAATAAATAATTTGTTGAAAAAATATAATTTCAAATATGATTCGTCAAGAAATAAATTGTGAAAAAAAGGTCGAAAAAATGTTTCCCTATAAGAAATGGTTTGAAAAAAGGCAAAACAAAAAGAATTTCTGCAGAAATAACTTTACAACTAAAAAATTTGTCAAAAAAGTAATTTTAAAAAAATTGTTGGAAAACCCAAGTGATGGAGAATTGAACCGCCAGCCATACGATCACTGTTGTGCGGTGCGGATATCTATTTATTATGACTATGAGTGTTCTCATTTCTTTGAATTCCTAATTTGTTTTCCATATTTATGCTGGACCTCCACGATTGATACAATCCATTTCAGTAGCAAATCTTCTATGGTTGGACCTCTGGTTTGAGCAGCCGATGGACCTGCCGCTTCCGCTGATACGGAATTCAATCAAAGGAATACGTCTTGTTGCTTGCTGTTAAATTGACTAGAGCATATTAATTTTGGTATTTTATTGAGATTTCTTTTTCACTCATAAGCTTTGTCAAACGAATAAAAAAAATTATCTCGATTATGACTATGAGTGATATGTTTACGGGACACCGCATCGACCACGCTGATTGGGTGATTGGGACTGCCGCTCCCCTTTCCATTCAGAAAAAAAGTAAATTTTGAAATCACTCATAATTTTTTCCTCGAGCCGCATTTCACACCAGGAGTTTTTTCCTCTTCAATGTAAATAAATTCTACAGCAGTCATAGCCATTTTCTTCATTTCTTCAAAACCTTCATTTCACTGCGATGTGCATATATCTAGGTACCTACATATGTAATAATTTCCTAAGTTACATAAAACACATAAACTGTATATTTTCTCTCGCTCATAATGAAGCACTTCACTTCGTTTCGATTTGTATTGAAGATCTTCGTTCTCATCCTGATCTTCATTTTAATCTCATGCCATCGATGAAGAGATTTCACACTCAACTGTTTGCTTTCTACGTTAGTGTGTGTGTTCAAAAAAAGAAAAGGTTCAATCGATCTCCCATCGAACCAAAATCAATATTGTGCCAACCATCGAATAGTAAACATTGTTTCTCACAAAAGGGTTCGAATAAAATAAAAATTTCTTCAGTTTAAAAAATATTTTTGAATAATTTTTTTAAAATAAAAATAGGAAAAATAATTTCCATTGCTCAGTTGGTCCGCTTCGGGTTCCAAGGAATTTTCCAAACAGAAATAAAAATATTCGATTAACACTCTTATAGTTTTAAATTTTATTAAATTTTATTTTTCAGTGCTGAAACAACTAAACCATACTTCTAAAGCTCTGTGTACTGTGGTATTCAAATAAATATGCTATTGAATGTAATATTTTAAATTCATCAATGGCAACATGTTTTAGTATTGGGTTTAATATTCAAGCGCAAAAATATAGTCAATTATTTTTTATTAGCCTCAGAATAGGTTTTCTTTTTATTTTCAAAGTGATAGTGTGTTTTTTTTTAAATATGTATGTGCCAAATTTTTAAAATATACCAGTTTGATTATTACTCAAATTATTTGTTCCTTATGTGTCATTAAAATCATATCGAACATTTAATTTGTGTGATAATTTATCAAATAATTAACCTTTTTTTTTTGATCACTTAATTTTTGTTTCAGGAGTGAATTTCAATTAAAAACTCATTAATAATTTGCTAAAATTAGTAATAAAATTTGTATGGTGCTTTATTATTACTCAAATTTTTTGTTCCTTGTGTGCAGTCGAAATCATAGGAACATTTAATGTGAGTTTTAATTTAACATACAATCCAACATCAAGAGATTAAAAAAAAAATTATTCAAAATCATGGTCTTTTTTATATTTAAAATATTTTAATAAAAACAAATTAATAATGTACGAAATTTTTTTAAATAAAAATATTTGAAAACAAAATGGTAATAGAAAGCTATTACTGTATGTTTCTCGTTTATGTAAAATTCTAAATTCATAAAGGGAGGCATAAACCGTTACGATAGTTTTATATTAACCGTTTTTAATATTAAATTTTTTTTATTTCAAAAAATGTTTAAAGTGTCTGAAAAATATTTTAAATTAGTGTTTTACGTTGGATTTTTTTAATTATATTTGGAGTAAAAGCGAGCTATTGTATTGATGCATGTTGATGGGCTGTGATGTATTTGAAATTCATAGCTGAGCAGCCTGCATTAATATTATGGTTTGACAGTGAACCGCAAAATAGTGTTTATTAATTTAAAGTGTTTTAAAAATACATATACCTAAATTTAAAAATTGTCGCTTATGTGATAGTTTTAACTCATAGTCGAGGAGCATGTTCAACTTCTATAGTTTAAAATTTAGCAACAAATAAATTAGCATTAGATAAACTGTTTGTTGGAAATGTTGTATTTGAAAATTATTTCGTAAAATTTTTATTTTTTTAAATTAAAATTAAAGTCCGTGGTATATGCCATTTTCAATCAATTTTTTTTCCACTTTTTGGCAAAATAAAAATAAACATTGGTGGAATAAAAATTTGAAAACAATTGAGAAAATTGAAGCCTTACAACCAACTAGTAGTAACTCTCGTTAGTCTTAATAAGAATTTATTCATTATTCCTACTTGGTGGAGCTATTGTATTGCCACATTTTGGCTGGATGTGTTGTATTAAAAATTCATAACTAGTCGTGATGTGGCAATATTATGGTTTGACATTCAAACTTTCATTAAATTATCTTTTGCTTTTTTTCACATTTGCAAGTGTTTTGAGATTATATATAAATGTTTTCTAAAAATTTTCAGTGGCTATAGTACTGGAATATGTGACTCACTTATGTGATATTCATAAGTGGGGAGCGTGTTCCACTTTTATAGTTTCATATATTTCAGCAACAAATACAATCATCATTTTTTTCTAAAAGTGCTAAGTCATCTTACTAATATGAACAATGACTTTTGCATAACTTAATGAATTTTCCTTTCTTAGGTCACAAGAGACTCCTTCAAGTCTCAAATGGATTTGAAGCTTTTGACACCATAATATCCGTTTTACAGATGACTTCTCTGATCTCTAACAAAATGAATTGAGATTTTCACTCTAAAAAGATTTTATCATTTAAAACGTAATTTGCCAATCGTTTAATATTTTTTTTTTTGCTTTCAGGTCAACCATAAAAGCAAATTTCTGTCATTCTGACACCAATCGAAAAAGCCATTCCCTTACAATTAGCTGTGATCGAAGGCCTACTTCTATCTAAGCTGCGTTGTCTCATTTACCTTCCATTGGGTTGCTAATGAAACAAAGAAGAGGGGACTGTGACAAAAACACAGTGGTTGGAAACAGGAACAGGTAGTAGCCCGAAACCAGACATCCAAATCCAATCCAAAGTGTATAATGGTGGAAGGGGATTGGTGTTGCGTCGCGTCGTGATCGTGATCGTGACAATTGTTTATTTCAATTTTCTTTTGATGTTCGTTGTTTGATTGGCAACCAAGCGGAAAGCTATTAAAAATGGCGACCATCAAACTCGTACCGGTATGACTTGAATCAAGTTGGTTTTTGTTGTTGACAGCTCAGGTATATATTTTTGCTGCAATAGTTTACGGCGAACAACAACAAAACTTCTCAGTTGGTCACCAAATTTACATTATTTCAATAAATTTTATAACTTTTTTGACGCGAACAAATGGCTTGAAGAGCAGAGGAATGAAATTGTCTAAGTGTCTACTATCAGTAATTTTACTTGGGATCAAATCCAAATAAACATAATTTGCAACCATCATTGTCATTCTATCATTCTTCATTGTCTCCAAGATTCGCATATCCCAATATCCAACCTTCGCTGATAAATAAAAAACGGATGAATCATCGAATAACTCTTTACGTAATTCCGTAATATTTAATACGCATAGGAGCTCAAAGAAAACATTTTCCAAGTTTGAAGTCTCTAACTTAATAATGGGACCTTTCAACAATCTCGATGGGTGTTTTATTTCAAACGGAATTTCTTATTCCAAACAAATTTTTTTTCCAGCTATCGTGAAATTGTAAAAATACTGATACAAAATTTTCAAAGCTCACAAATATCTTTAGGAATACGAGATGAGATCTGGGACACCCTGATGTATGTACATGTATAGGAAATATAGTATTTTGCCCACTCGAGGGTTAGTGGAAAATTTTATCAAACAGGCCCATTAATAATGGAACCATCAAAGTTTGAAAATCATTACCTCCCAAAAGCCACCCAAGGTCTAAAATCGGGCTCTTAGGAGACGTCGACGTTTTGGAACTCGGCCCATAAAGATATAAAAATTATTTTGAGGTTGAATTTCAACGACTTACGGCCAGTTGTACACCAGGCGAGGCCAGCACCGTAAATTTGCAATTGCACTTCCACTTTTAAAATGATGGGTCGCGATATATCCATCTTTCTTCAATCCATTTATTAATATACGAATTTTTTCTTCCTATCTTAGATGAAGGTGATGACGATAAGCATGTGTTGGTCCCATCCCAATTCCCCAACTCAACTCTCCACCGCGCATGCATCTCACAACGATCGTTTCTTTGGAAAATTCTTCAACTACGAAAAGTATCTATTCCATTCTACGAATCGAACTCTCGCTCCTATAGCATTGTGGAATTATTTATATTTGATCAGTTGGAAAACTACTTTTGAGTGCAGCACTTCTTCAATTCTGTCTTCTTCAAGTGAGTTTGCAAAAAAAAAAACCCTTATTGATTTGTAATAAATTTTTCCTTTTTTTTTCATTCCATTAAAATTAGGCGCATTGATATAAAATGGCATCGAAATTGCAATTATTAAGCAGTTATTATGACGATTTTATCTTCAACTGCACTCGCGTCCTACTATCACGCCGACATGACATGAACCCAACCGATACCGATATTGAAGTAAATAACCCAATTGACCCCGAATCACGAACACCTCAAGCTGAGGGTATTGATAATTATGAAGAAGTTTTATGCGGTATCCTTGAAGAATATCCAGTTATTGATGTCGAATGTCGACAGTTGGAAAGATTCTATTCTACCACGGATTTGGCATCAGTTGTGCTATATATCGACGATGAAATACAAGAATCCCCTCTAGCTGAAGCTGAAGATGGAGGAGCTGCTCAAACTGGAGCTGCTAATGATGGTGATGAAGATCGTCAGCATCAAGATCGACATTTGGAAGCAATTGCATCTGCGACTGATTTGGCATCAGTTGCAATATTACATATCGACGATGAAGTCCAAGGAGCTGCTTCAGCTAATGGCGAAGCTTCTGCATCCGGATTTCATCAAGCTGGCGATGATGTGAATAATGGGACTCGAACTGGGTGTAATAACTACAATGACCATCGTCAGCGAATCATGCCCTTTGCAATTGATGAAGACGAAGAAGCTACGCAAAATACAGACACAGAGTGCATAGACACATTGATCGAACTACTGTGTGCTTTATTTTTACTATGTATTTTCTTTCTTTTGTCGTTGAAGATTTAATTTTATTTTATGTATCCATTATTTCATTGAACCATTTTTATTTTAGCCGACTAAATGAGTGACAAATAACTGTCTTAATAAATAAACCAATAAAGAATAAAGTTTTTTCTTTTAAATGGGAAGCAACGAAAGACGCGAAAAATAATTCAAGGTATTCCAGGAGTATTCAAATTTCATAAACAAAAAGTTTTAGTTTATTGGCGACTATAGGTACTAAAGGGCAGGTTTCGAATTCGTAAAAAAAATCCGAAACAAGAAATTAATAAGACTTGACATTACATTCTGTCTGTCTTCTATCTGGCATAGAACCAGATCTCGGTTTTTGATTTTTTCTCATAAATGATCTTAAAAAACGCAGAAGCTAAATAAAGAAGTCATCCATATGGTTCACTCACCAAAAATAAGAGAAAGAACTTAATTTTTTTCGGTGGTGGGATTACTTGAAAATCGCTGATGAAAAATAAAATTTTCAGTTAACATTCAAAAAAGTATTTTTATAAAAAAAAAGTTGGTACGCGCATTTTTAGTACATACACTTAAAACCAAATCAAAAAAAAATATTTATTAGTTTTCAAAATATTGAGTTTAAAAAAAAAATTGATTTTTTCAGACAGACAGAATTGTGGGACCCACTTTTTTCGCGTTGTCTATCATCTGAATTATATCTCGAGTTCGATGTTTTGCACGAATCCAAAACTTGAACTATAATACCTATAGTCGCAAGTAAAAATGTGTTCTTTACTCAGAAACAAAACAAAATGTGATCACACATAGGTACTCGTAAGAGCAAGTAAGTGCGACCCAGTTGTTCATTTTATTATGATTGCATCATCGTCATGCCTCTCTGGCGCTGATTTGTGCACCAAACACCAAACACACACGCAGATTTAGCCAAGATCTTCAGATACTTTTCTCCAAAGAAACTATGTAGGTATACAAAAATCCCTCGAAAATTTCCCATAGACATAGCCTAGCCACACTCGTGGACTCCAACAACAAAGCAACTTGTGTATAACTGTGATTTTTATTAGTTTTATAGATATATGGGTACAATATGTTGATATGTTAGATACAATAAACAATTTATGGGAATATATATTTATATCATATTAAGAAACAAATTAGAACAAAATTATGCCAATACACTTTTATAAATGCAGCCCATAAATATGGCAACAGTTAAAAGCGCAATAATGACAAGAGAGCCCTTAAGGACATCCTTCATGCAATTTGCCTGGTCGTTGACTTGAACCGCTTCCTCTATTTGCTTCTGCATTTCATGAAACTCTTCTGGGGCAGTGCCTGAATACTTTTTGATAACATCCACCTCCTCAGGATCACTATCACCTCCAATTGAAAATTTATCAAGAGGCACTTTATTGCCTTGAGATGATCTGGCAGTCGCACCTGAGATATCAATTGCAACAAATTCATATGGTGGAGTATTTTTTGATGAAAAAGCTTCAATTTGGGAGTTGATTCTCCTAACTTCAGCTTTGACGTCAACAGCTTTAAAATCATTGTCATCATTGATAGAGGGGGTGTTGGTGATAGGTGGGGCTGCTACAGCTGATGATGTTGATGGGACAGGGGGACCCCAAAATGATTGTCTTGCGGTTGCGAGGGGTCGGTTGCGGCGTAATTCAATCACACGGGCAATTTCGTAGCGAACATCGTCTAAGTATTGTTCATATTGGTCCATTTTGATTTTCGTATTTTTATTTAAACAAAAAAGTCAAAATTTTAAATTCGTTTTGTTTTTTAATTTATTTTCACTTAGTCAACAAACAAAGCAGTTAGAGATTTAAGCAGGAAGGTAGGTAGCTATATCTACCTCAAAAGTTACTTTGAAACTGTCATTTAGAAAAAAATTCAAAAGGTAGCAACTAGCAACACTACGATGAATAGATGAATTATAAAAGTGTTGCCAGCAAAATAAAGTTGTGAAAAATAATATTTTAAAGAAGAAAATTCGTCATAAAAAAATAAACTTTACGAGGAAACTTCCAAATAGAAATTTTTGAATCGCGAATTTTTTTTTTTGACAAAATTTAGTTTGTGAATACATTTTTAAATTTTGTTTTCAAAACATTTTTTATTCTGAATTAATCGTCCTACAAACATAAAAACACTTAGGCCAAAAATTTAATCTGGCAATACTTGTTTTCTGATTCATTGACGAATGACGATCGTTGCACATTGCATTCTATACAAAACAGACTTTGAATGAATCATCGTTATAGAGAAAGAAACCTTAAACTTGAAAGTCGAAGACTCGAAGGGGCTATATGGGAGGTTTAAATAAAATAAACAACCAATGAGGTGAAGTTCATAGAACAAAAACAGCTTCCAATTAAAATAACCAAACCCAGCTGTATGACGTATGAATGGTTATTAACTATATAGTGTGATATTGAATGTGATTTAAAGGAGTTTTGAATTATAGCTAGGTATACTCAGGAAAAGAAAAGACAACATTGTGGTCCTAGTCAGGATCATGATAATTGTCGGTTGATAAGGAAGAAAAAGAAGAAGGAAAGTGGTTATGAAAGCACATCTCAAATTTCTGTGTTGAAAATCATATTATAGAGAACTCCGAAGGTACCGCATCTTCACTAACATTTTGGTGAAGTACTCGTATGTCCCAGTTTCTATATCGAATGGTGCAGATATTTCTTCCGATTCCCTTACTTTCTTTCTTACTCTTAGCTTGAATTTGGGGACACTATTTCTTTGCATCTTTCTGGGAATCAAGTGCCACCTGATTGTGTGATCTTAATAATAGACAAAAATTCTGCCATGTACCATAGATAGTTTTCCATTTCAAGACCAATGGCCTTTTCCATTGGTCTAATCCGGAAGAAGAATTTGAAATTCTGAAAAATCTATTGAAATTATGTTCAAAAGAAGAATCGCAATCAGCTGAACGAAGGCGTACTTCTAAATGTACTATAACTCATAGCAAGAACAGAGAGAGAAATATGCTATTGATCAATGTGCCATGTATATTGTACGATGTGTCCTACGTTGTGTCTTTATCTATTATTAGCTTGATAATGATAAACAGAAGAAGAGGAAAACGTGTACGTGATAAGAAACAGTCAAGTCACAAATTTAAAATAACCAACCAGACACCCGAAGTGAACAATGTGCAAGGGGATTGGTGTGCATGATCATTGATCAGTGTTAAATTGTGGATTCTCTTTGCTTCATTTTCATTGCTGTTTGATTGGCAACCAAGCAGAAAGCGCTATAAAAAATGGCGATCATCACGCCAACTTCTTGAATTGGTTGTTATTTTAGTCTACCTAGAAGTTTAAAAGTAAATTTTTGGTGGTGCGCTGCTGGGTTATGCCTTTATGGACAACAACAACAAAATCTCTCAACCGTTCTGATAAGTGTGTTTGATTAATCAAATGGAGTGGAGGGGCTGAATTCGAATGTTTAAGGTTGGGGGAACTTTATAATTACAGTAGGTAGAGTATATGTAGACGTTTTAAAAGTAATGGCGGAATATTTTAAGAAACCCGTTGTTTGGTGTTTTTGTTCAAAGCTTCAATGGGCATGTTAAACACTGACCCCCCTTCCGCAGTCTCCTAGAGCATAGAGTAGAAGGGACAAAATTTAAAAATTCAGATTTTCATTCACCGCCCAATTTGCCATATTTTTTCGATTAAACTAAGCATTTGCCCCACTGTAGCCATGCTTCGCTAAAAGCTTAAAATAGCTTCATAAGTTGAGCAGGCATGGATACCTACATTTGGTTTCACTGACTGCTTACTACGTCACGTGTTTTCTATACATTCCATCATCGAATATAAGGTACGGGGGCCAAATAAGGCCCTGTTCCTAATAAGGCCCACTTCTCAGAAAACACAGAAACGAACAAATAACGGGGCTTTTTTTTCTTTCCATGAGTAAACCATGTCTGCAAGAACACACACAAAGGAAAAAAGCCAGCTGCGCGATTCGTGTCGTGACCTGCGGTTGAATGAAGTTCATTGACCGGTGAAGGCCTACTAAATTATAAAAAAGTTGTGCGTTTTTGGTGTTTTTTCAACGAATTTCAACAAAGTAAGTACATATTTTTTTATTTTTACCGTATAATATATAATATTTTGAGTAAATAAAAACATTTGTTTGTTAAAAATGTTTGATAGTTAGTTTTATATAAATTTGTTTTTAAAAGTCTTGCATGTTCCTAATAAGGCCCAAAAAAAAAGGGATGGGCCTTATTAGGGACACGTAAATTATTGGTTTTTATTTTGTATTTTTAATGTGTTTCAGACAAAATGTCAACTTTACCCAAAAATTGGACAGGAGTCGATATGGGAAATGCGTTGCAGACTGTAAAACGCGGTTTAACACAGCATCAAGCTTCTAAGCGTTTTTTGTTTATGTTTTTTGTTAAATTTAAGTTTTTGTTTATTTTATGTAGTTTTTTTAACTGAAAAGACTGTTTTCTTATGAAATAAATTTAAAAGAATATATTTATTAAAATACATTGATTTGTTTGTGTTTTTACTTTCAAAACATTGTTTTCTTGCTAGAAATTTTGCGAAATTCTTAAGAAAACTGAGTGGGCCTTACTAAGACCCCATGGGCCTTATTAAGAACAACATAAGCTTTTTTTAAATGTCAAAAAAATATATTTTTCAATTAAAAAAATCAATAAAATCTATGTACCTATTCATGTAGATAAAATGACAAAGAATCATAAAATTTTTAGTTTACTCGGATATTCTCAAAAACCTAGAAGATATTTAGAAAAATCTGTTAGGTGGGCCTTATTTGGCCCCCCTACCTTATCTTTACTTAATTCCTCAAAAATATATGACCATATATGGCTATAACTAAGAACGAACCACGATCCATATTATACTGTTTGAATGTTTGCCTTTGCCCTGTTTTTATTACCTACGCATTCCGAAACTATAAATTAGGATGCCCCAGATTTTCCGAACTTTTTAATTTAATATTTAATACGCACAGGATAATGGGACCTTTCAACAATCTCGATGGGTGTTTTATTTCAAACGGAATTTCTTATTCCCAACAAATTTTTTTTCTAGCTATCGTGAAATTGTAAAAATACTGATACAAAATTTTCAAAGCTCACAAATATCTTTAGGAATATGAGATCTGGGACACCCTAATGTATGTACATGTATAGGAAATATAATATTTTGCATTTCGTTGCAAAAACCCTGTGCCGACTCGAGGGCATCCATCTATCCATCTTTTTTCAACCCATACATCAATATAGGAATCTGTTTTGGGTGAAGTTGATGGAGATGACGTCTCACCACCACACATGTACTTCCTTATGGACTTGTAGTTTTTTAACGATCGTTTCTGCTGAATCGGATATATCTACAATACAAAAAGTAGGTATATATTTCATTTTCCGGAAACAGCTTACATCATTGCGAAATTATTTGATCAGTTCAATTCAGTTAGAAGAAGACATTTGAGTTTGAGTGAGCCAGTGCTTCCGTGCTTCTGTTCTTTTGTTATCTTCAATTCTTGTAAGTTTGCAGAAGAAAAAAAAACACTTATTGATTTTTAGTAATTTATTTTTTGTCCATTGATTAGAATAAAGTGCATTTCCAATTTTCCATAAAATGGCAACTTATCAGCTTTTATTAAACAATGATGAAAATGGCAATTTTATCTTAAGATCCGATCCGATTGATGGTGATGATGAGGTTAATAACGAACTTAATCTTAATATCATTGTGTGCCCAATTTTACCTCAAGCTGAGGATATTAAGACTTGTGATGCAGTTTTGAATGAAAAGCCAGATGATGTTGATGGGGAATGTCAATCATTGGAAAAATTTGCTCCAACTGCTGAAGTCGCTGAAGTAGATATAAATATCGAGGACGAAGTTCAAGTAGCTCCTTTACCAGAGGGTGAAGAACAAGGAGCTCCTTTGCCTAATGATGAAATTGTTCCTATCGAGGCAGATGCAGCTGGAGATGAAGACGAAATTGCTGATATAAGGGCTGGAGCTGGTTCCAATGAGTTAGCTAACTACCGGCGTCAGCAAATTATGCCAATGGAAATCGATGAGTATGAGGCAACGTTGGGACGCACAAAGTGCGTCGACATGTTTGTTGGGTTCATCTCAATTGCATTCTTGATCTTTATTTACATTCTTCTTTCATTTTAATATTATTTCTAAATATCTCTATCATTTTATTCAATATCAATATCACACATATATTTTAACCAATTTTATGTTATGAAACAAAAACATTTGTGACCTATGCAAAATAAAATAAATAACTCCTAGTTTGTTTGTTTTAATGTGGAAACAACCACGGCGAGGCGACGCGACGACGGACGGCTGCGGTATGTAATGGAGTACCTATTGGAATTTTTTTTATAGGTAAAGAAAGTTTTTGTTTTAGGTTCAAGTCGAAATGTATTTAAATAAATACATTTTAACTTCATTGTTAAAAAATTGGTTAAAACTAAAACAACCCCGCCTATCGTGCCATTTAGTCCATTATCCACTCAGTGTTATTTTTGTTAGATGGTACAAATTGTTTCGAATATCCCATAAATGAAACTGACTGCCTATTATTGTTGACCTATTACTGACCTAAAAGAAAATATCTCAAAAATTCTGGAGCCTTAAAAATATGCATTTATTTTTTTTTAATAGTATTTACAAATACAAAAACTATGCTCTAACGAGTGAATGACTCTTCAGAGCAAATTTAGTGATTCGGAAAATTATCGAATACGGTTGGTTAAATGAGCAAAAATATGAAGTATGCTCTTCTTAGGAAATCCTGGAACCCGTATCATTAGAATCGTCTTCGTCGTTCGTCATAGTGATCCCCAAGAGAGACTAAAGAGACTATACCCATATTTGGTACTTTGGTAGTTATCGAATTAATTTGATGCGTTGATTTTGTTTGTTTTCATGACAGAGATTTCTTGTTGAAAAAAAGTGACTCGGTTAACGGTCTTTTGTTTGTCCAATTTAAATTAATTGATAGGTGTCTATTGCTGGTTCTTTTTCTTCTTGCCTCGTAAGAATCAAACAGTCACAATACTGTCGCGATGACAATGTCACAATACAAATAATTTATATTTAAAAATAGGAGCTTTTTCTTGAAATTACGTATAATCTTTGATTGTATGGATTGGTTTGATAAAAAAAAACAACCAAGTGGACCATGAGAATGAAATTTCGTCAATAGATTGAATATACCCTAAGTGAGGCAAGGTGATTATGTGAAAAGGACAGTGCCCCAAATCAGTCTGCAACCTAGTAGTCGTCTTTATTTGACCAAAATGTTCAGGTCCTTCCGTTTCAAAGAAATTATACCTACTTTAGGTACTACATTTCAAAACATTGCATCGCTCTAAAATTTCCCATCAGTTTAACTTAAACAACAATTAAATGTTATCTTTATTAGTTTAATATATGTACGAGTATATGATATATGGGAATATGTATTTATAACATAATAAGTTTAATATAAATTTTGAAAAACGGATAAAATCAAACTCAACGTTTAGATGCCCTTACACTTTCATAAATACTGGCCGCCAATATGCCAACCGCCAAAAGCCCAAAAACGACAAAAAACCCTTTAACGATATAAACCGTAATGCACCTAGCCTGCTCGTTACCCTGATCCTCTTCTTCTATCTGCATTTCATAAAACTCTATTGGTGGAGTAGACAAATGTTTTTTGATAGCATCATAGCCTTCCTCAGAATCACAATCACTGCCAAATGTAAAAGTAGCAACAGGAGCGGCAAGAGGATAATCGCTGCTAGTTGCGACTTCTATAAATTGATTGTTCACTTGTGTTTGGTTCAGCATCTTCGTCAGCAGTTGACTCATCCATCATAGGAAGGGCGTTGGAGATGATAGCTCTGGTAAAGCCTGCTGCTGCTCCTGCTGATGATGTTGATGGGACAGGAGGACCCATGAGTGATTGTCTTGAGATAGGTTGGTTAAGACTCAACTCAGTTACACGATCGATTTCGTTTTTCAAATATTGTTGATATGTTTGTGCCATTTTAAACAATTTTAAAACTTAACTGTTTTCACTGTTTCACTAAGTCAATAAACAATTTAGCTAGTAGGTATATCAATCTAGAGAGTTACTCCCGATCTGCATTCTGTATTGGGATGACTCGATGAACTGAATTTTCATATAGAAGTGTTGCCAGTAGCAAAATTTGTTTGACGAACTTTATTTTTCTCAAATTTTATATCTCTATAGAAATAAAATTCAAAACACCGATATAAAATCGATATTACGTTGTTCGACAAACAAAAAGAAATGTTTTTTTTTCAAATTTTATGTTGAGACCATTTTTTTCAAATAATTTTTGTTCTTTTCTTAGTCCAACTCTTACATGCATCTAAAAATTTCTTTTTTTGGTCCCCGTTTTAATGAATTTCATATTTCATATTTCATGAATTTTCATCTTGGTTAGGTCATTTTTTTTTTCTTAAAAAATCAAAGCTATAAAAATAGTCGCATTTTATTAGATCTCATTTCCACTTGACTTCGCCTCAACGCCATTGATTGTGTTACAAAAATCTAGAATTTAATATCCTTTCCTATCCAGTGCGGGAGTGTCACACATAAAATAAAGAAACTCGCTGTTTAAGTGGAAAATGCAAGAGTGCTATAATTGCTATTGAAATAATTTATCGGTTTTTTTGTTTTCCTTTTTGTTTTCATTGTTTACTTAAATATTTGTTTCTGCATGAAGATTGAAGAATTCTTTGCATTTATGCTGGATGTTGGTCAAATTTTGACAGAAACTTCTACCCAACTCTTCAAAACCAAAAAAAAAATATTTAAATTGTCAAAGAGAACCATAAACTATGAAATTTGTGTCCTATTTGATCCTTTTGATTATTCCCGAAGTCTTTCTTGGGTCATATTGATTTTTTAAGTGTGAAAAACATTTATGAATTCTTATGAGAGTGTCTCATTCTCTTATCCATCATAATGTTTGTCATTACATATTTCTTATCATCTTACAAATCTGAACATAAGTGGAGGTTAAAAATGCAGTAGAATTTGTCAATTGAGTTCTGTTTTTGTTTTTTGATACCTAGTTTTTTAAATCTTTTTTTTTATGCTTAAAAGAGACTAATTGCGGTTTTTGAGTTTGAGTTTAATTAATAATAACAATTTTGTGTTTTCGATTTTCTCATAAACTGTTTGACGAACTGTGATAATTTTTAATTTTTTTTCTTTAAACGAATAATCAATTCGTTTTAATTTTTTAAATCTCAATACTTATTTTTGAAAATTGGGTTTTAAGTGCATACTATTAAATTTTTTCAAAGTTATTTACAAGATTTTTAATTGTGGACGGACATATTTCTTTAAGTCGACATACTGGACAAAAAATTGAAGTGACATAAAAAAAAACAACCACCAACAAACACAACAACAAAATGATCTTGGACGTGTCCTGGTCGGTTGGAAGGTATCCTCGTTTGAAAACTCAATCACATCTTGGTTGTCCTTGTGTTGGCTCAGTTTGTTTGAGCTCGATTTTTTTGTCAAGTGGGTACTCGTGGGTAAAAAATTAAACAAAACAGAAATTTTTTATGATATATTTTTATTTTAAAATGTCTTCCTGACAAAAAGGAACTTAAAAAAAAACTTAACAGTTTAAGAGTTTAAACACATCCACCTGGACATTCAAAAGCCTCGTCTTCTTCAGTCAACCCGACGCATAGTTTATGATACCAAGCGCCGCAAGCTTGGCATTGCCTCATGTCTTCCATGCTATCAATTTTACAGGCGTGACAATACGACGCTCCTGTCCCTTCCTTTCGTTTAGATTCTCTTTTGGATGTTGATGGTTTGGGTTGAGAAGCTGTATCCAGTTCCTTTTGTTTCTCTTCGAAGAGATGTTTTGTAACTTCTTGGCCTTTGAAGTTCAAGGCCTTTTTTCGATTTGTTATTCGATTGACCTTAGTTTTAGGTGTGGGAAGCAGTTTTTGAAATGGAGATTTTTTATTTGATTGTTTACGCTCCTCTTCCTCTAATTGATCCATTGCTTGAAGCATTGTAGCTAGTCCTGTAATTTTTAGCGCAGGAGTGAAACCCGATGTTTGAGCTACCAATGTTGAAAGTGGAGCATTGTCAGAGTCATCATCTGAGTTGTAGAGGTCCGGTATAATGTGAGGCTGCTGCGTTTGTGTACCAGATGTGCTTGGAACACTGTTTTCCAAATTTGTCGGGAATTGTAACTCGGAGAGTGCTGACGGAGCGAATGCTATCTCTGGAATCGCTTCAGGATCAAAAGGATACAATCCTGTCGCTCTAAATCCTGAAGTAATGTTGTCATATGTCATGCATTTTAACCAAACACTTGATAATATAACATTGAAGCTTGTTTTATTAAGTTTCCTTTCTGGAAACTTTGAAGTAAACTTCAATACTTCTTGATCCCAGTGATGCTCGAATGATCGGTACACGGCTTTATCCAGAGGTTGGAGCTCGTGCGTGGTGTTTGATGGAAGACAATAGAGCGTTATTTCATGTTTTTCTGCTTCGTCCACAATACTGTAATCCAAATGACACGCAGCTCCGTCAAAAACTAAGAGGCAAGGTCCGTTAGCTTTGAACTTGCTCAAATGAGTTACAAAATCCACAAAAGCGGAGTGGTTCATATAGCCTTTTGGGGTCATCTTCACTACGGACCCGAGTGGGAGATTATCCAAAAACTCCGGTTTTTGCCTTATGCCTTTGAAGATGACCATGGGTGGAATTGCAGTTCCTATGGCGTTGACGCAGCCTACAACGGTGACACTTTCCGCATGTTCGTTTGATATTTGATGAACTCTTTTTGACCCTTTAAGAGCCAAGACGTTTTTTTGGTGATGCAAATTTATTCTGCAGCCTTTTTCATCCATGTTGTAGATGCATTCAGGTCTGTACCTTATGTTTAATCTATCTAGCAGGACCTCCAGTTTTATGAAGTGGTCAGCCACGATTTGCTTATTTAATTTTTGGGCCCTAGCGGGGTTCATGGAATGGGGCTTACTAATCGACAACTCTGGGTTTCGCTTCATAAACAAGTTCATCCACTTTCTTCCTGCCAGATTTCCCGGCCTGCTGAAACTGTTGGCGATGTTGTTGGCCTCACAAAATACAGCGACTTGATGCCTTACCACTTTTTGTGTAAGTGGCATACCAACTTGAGCCAATCTCACAATTCTGCTACATAAATCCTTTTCCTGTTCGGCCGTGAATGTGGGTGGGCGACCCAATTTTTTTTTTTGTTGAACCGCTCTTTATGTGGTTCCTGAGAGTCCTTCTAGGAACATTAAAGCGCGCTGAGGCTTCGCGTTGAGACAATAACCCTCTTCTTACAGATTGTATTGCATTTTCAATGTCGACTTCGTTCCATCTTGCCCGTTTATTTTGCTGTGCCATTTTGTCTGAAAATAAGTGAAAAAAATGGAATGAAAATTCGCATATACTTAATAAGGCCCACTCAATTTTTTAATGGGCCTTATTAGGAACACGGTAGACTTTTGTTTATACAATTAAAAACTAAAATCTTTCTGGTAAACAAAAGTTTTTTTTGTGAAAAATGTATCTTTACATTATATATTTCACTAAAAAAAAACAAAAAAAAAATACTTACCGCAAAATTTTGTCCACAAAAAAAAACAGCTTTATTATTTATTTTTATAGTAACACTCGCGCGCACAGCTTGGCGAACTTCAACGAACTGCCAGTCTCAACACGATCGAGAGAACCGTTATTTTTGTTGTTGTGTGTGCAATGAAATGCGAAGGGTTACACATAATTAATTGTTGATTTTGTTGTTTTCTGTCTAATGGGCCTTATTAGGAGCTGGGCCTTATTTGGTTCAGGTACTTGGATGGAATTAAGTATCCACCAAATAGGTATATTTTTTCTGTAAAATTTGAGTCAGTTTGTATATTGAGGGAAATATTTCCAAATTATTTTTTTTTTTTGTAAGATTTCAGAGATTCCAAAATGTGTAATGAGTTTTTGAGTATTTTAAAAAATCTGATAAGGAAAATCGTATAAAAATTCGCAATGTTTGCACGATTACCCATCAGATGTAATATTTTAAGTTTTAAGTCTTGGATATAAAATTTTTCCAAACTCAGATTTAGATTTTGAGGGTCATTGAATTTTTTAAGTTTTATAATTTGATTTATTCAGTCATACCTACGAGTACCTTAGTAGGGTTGTATTCAATATAGCTCACTATATGATACAACCACTCACAATTCACATTGCCTCATACTCATACGTCATACAGATTATTTTAATATTGAAAGCTGTTTTGGTTCTATGAATTTCATACCTCATTGGTTGTCTGGAATTTAAAAACTCCCATTTAGCCCCACCACCCAACACCCCCTGAAAAACGAAAATATGAAAAACCACAAAATTCATTATTTGAGTTTCTAAGTAGGTATTTTAAAAAATCCGATGCACCATTATTTATCAGATGTGATATATATTTTTTGGATATAATTTTTTTTCCAAACTCAAGCTAAAGGCAATGCTAACTGTCCTATTTGAGTCGGGAACAATCTTATTCCATGGTGCAATTGCATAACTTTTTTCTGGAATACCTACATAACTGCCAAATAAAAAAGTTGAAAATAAGGTACAGTCATACAGTTGAATTTATAGTCAAGCGATGTGATCATTCCACTTTTTAATATAAACATTCCCACGAAACGGAGACATTGGATTTGATGACAATTAAGCTGACCAGGGGTAATCGGTGAAGTGGGAAGTGTGGATTTCCTTGAAACTTTTTGTTTACACTTAATCCAAAGGGAAACTCTTCTCTCTTCACCGGATACACCCCGAAGATATCATCAAATTTTATATTCTATCGATGAGAATGTTTTTATAAGAATTTATGGTGAATTTTGTAAAGCTCTATTCAACTGTATGACTGTACCTTATTTTCAGGGTTTTATTTGGGAGTTATGTTTTCTGTTTATCAGAGAAATTTAAAAACTACGATGGGGAGAATGAGCATCACGAGTGTTTTTTTTTTAATTTCTATCATACCTACATATCTTTTGAATTAAGAAAGTCCTCTCCAGGGTACCTATATATTCACGGTTGAGTGGGTCCCACAATTATGTCTGTCTGTCTGTCCGTCTGTACCTCGACCTACAGCCTAAACTACTGAAGCGATTTTCTTCAAACTTTGGACATAAGGTTTCGGGGAGATTGCCTAGAGGGCAAATCAAATTTTTTTTTAGCTCCAAAAATAACGGTACCTGTCATAGTACCGTTTAGACAAAACATTTTTATCTCGAAAACGGCACTAACGATTTATGATATCTAGGATAGCATCTTCAGTTTTAGGATCAAACTTCTTTCTTGGCTTATTTTATCAATTCAAATAACGAATTTCAGGCTCTTTTTATATTTTTACATGTGACTACAATCGACAGTAGGTAGTCGGGTATTTTTTTTTTTCGTTTTTCATCAAATCTTGGAAAATTGTTCTGAAAATGGTGCATTTAGTTCGAGCTAGGTGATCTATTAAGTAATCAAAAAGATTTGAGTCGAAAACTCTAATGGTTTTTGAGAAAAATGCAATTAAATTAGCGAACATGGATCTCTATGAAAATTATTTTTTTTTGTTTTTCATCCTCATCAGAATGAAAAAAATACTTCTATATGGCTATTTTTTCCAAATTTTGTCAAAACTCGAAACAGTTTTTCAAAACACATAGATGACATCATTTGCGACTAGAATACGTTCAAATCATAAAAATCAAGTGAGAACTTTTGAAATGCGAGCTTGACAAAAGCAGCCCTCACAAAAATTTCCTACGATTTTCCTTGATATTCCTATAAGTGCCAGACACAAACGGTTATAATTTCAGTTCTACTTACTTGATTTTGATGATTCAAACGTTCCTTGGTCGTAATATCATTCTTCTATATGTTTCTTTATAAAAATAAATATAAAAAAAAGAAATGAGAAAAAATCCCAAAACTGACTAGTTTCGTGAGTAAAATGCCTCAGAATGAAAAAAAAATACTTCTATATGGCTTTTTTTTCCAAATTTTGCCAAAACTCAAAATAGTTTTTTAAAACACATAGATGACATCATTTGCGACTAGAATACGTTCAAATCATAAAAATCCAGTGAGAACTTTTGAAATGCGAGCTTGACAAAAGCAGCCCTCACAAAAATTTCCTACGATTTTCCTTGAAATTCCTATAAGTGCCAGACACAAACGGTTATAATTTCAGTTCTACTTACTTGATTCTGATGATTCAAACGTTCCCTAGTCGTAAATCCATTCTTCTATATGTTTCTTTATAAAAATAGATATAAAAGAAGAAATGAGAAAAAATCCCAAAATTGACTAGTTTCGTGAGTAAAATGACTCAGAATGAAAAGAAAAATACTTCTTATGGCTATTTTTTCCAAATTTTGCCAAAACTCAAAACGGTTTTTCAAAACACATAGATGACATCATTTGCGACCAGAATACGTTCAAATCATAAAAATCCAGTAAGAACTTTTGAAATGCGAGCAGACCTCACAAAAAATTCCTACGATTTTCCTTGAAATTCCTATAAGTGCCAGACACAAACGGTTATAATTTCAGTTCTACTTACTTGATTTTGATGATTCAAACGTTCCCTAGTCGTAAATCCATTCTTCTATATGTTTCTTTATAAAAATAAATATAAAAAAAAAGAAATGAGAAAAAATCTCAAAACTGACTAGTTTCGTGAGTAAAATGCCTCAGAATGAAAAAAAAAATACTTCTATAGGGCTATTTTTTTCAAATTTTGTCCAAACTCAAAACAGTTTTCAAAACACATAGATGACATCATTTGCGACTAGAATACGTTCAAATCATAAAAATCCAGTAAGAACTTTTGAAATGCGAGCAGACCTCACAAAAATTTCCTACGATTTTCCTTGAAATTCCTATAAGTGCCAGACACAAACGGTTATAATTTCAGTTCTACTTACTTGATTTTGATGATTCAAACGTTCCCTAGTCGTAAATCCATTCTTCTATATGTTTCTTTATAAAAATAAATATAAAAAAAAGAAATGAGAAAAAATCTCAAAACTGACTAGTTTCGTGAGTAAAATGCCTCAGAATGAAAAAAAAAATACTTCTACAGGGCTATTTTTTTCAAATTTTGTCCAAACTCAAAACAGTTTTCAAAACACATAGATGACATCATTTGCGACTAGAATACGTTCAAATCATAAAAATCCAGTAAGAACTTTTGAAATGCGAGCAGACCTCACAAAAATTTCCTACGATTTTCCTTGAAATTCCTATAAGTGCCAGACACAAACGGTTATAATTTCAGTTCTACTTACTTGATTTTGATGATTCAAACGTTCCCTAGTCGTAAATTCATTCTTCTATATGTTTCTTCATAAAAATAAAAATAAAAAAAAGAAATGAGAAAAAATCCCAAAATTGACTAGTTTCGTGAGTAAAATGCCTCAGAATGAAAAAAAAAATACTTCTATATGGCTATTTTTTTCAAATTTTGTCGAAACTCAAAACAGTTTTTCAAAACACATAGATGACATCATTTGCGACTAGAATACGTTCAAATCATAAAAATCCAGTGAGAACTTTTGAAATGCGAGCTTGACAAAAGGAGCCCTCACAAAAATTTTCTTACGATTTTCATTGAAATTCCTATAAGTGCCAGACACAAACGGTTATAATTTCAGTTCTACTTACTTGATTTTGATGATTCAAACGTTCCCTAGTCGTAAATCCATTCTTCTATATGTTTCTCTATAAAAATAAAAATAAAAAAAAGAAATGAGAAAAAATCCCAAAATTGACTAGTTTCGTGAGTAAAATGCCTAAGAATGAAAAAAAAATACTTCTATATGGCTATTTTTTTCAAATTTTGCCAAAACTCAAAACAGTTTTTCAAAACACATAGATGACATCATTTGCGACTAGAATATGTCTAAATCATACAAATCCAGTGAGAACTTTTGAAATGCGAGCTTGACAAAAGCAGCCCTCACAAAAATTTCCTACGATTTTCCTTGAAATTCCTAGAAGTGCCAGACACAAACGGTTATAATTTCAGTTCTACTTACTTGATTTTGATGATTCAAACGTTCCCTATTCGTAAATCCATTCTTCCATATGTTTCTCTATAAAAATAAAAATAAAAAAAAGAAATGAGAAAAAATCCCAAAACTGACTAGTTTCGTGAGTAAAATGCCTCAGAATGAAAAAAAAATATTTCTATATGGCTTTTTTTTCTCCAAATTTTGCCAAAACTCATAATAGTTGTTTAAAACACATAGATGACATCATTTGCGACTAGAATACGTTCAAATCATAAAAATCAAGTGAGAACTTTAGAAATGCGAGCTTGACAAAAGCAGCCCTCACCAAAATTTCCTACGATTTTCCTTGAAATTCCTATAAGTGCCAGACACAAACGGTTATTATTTCAGTTCTACTTACTTGATTTTGATGATTCAAACGTTTCTTGGTCGTAATATCATTCTTCTATATGTTTCTTTATAAAAATAAATATAAAAAAAAGAAATGAGGAAAAATCCCAAAATTGACTAGTTTCGTGAGTAAAATGCCTCAGAATGAAAAAAAAAATACTTCTATATGGCTTTTTTTTCCAAATTTTGCCAAAACTCAAAATAGTTTTTTAAAACACATAGATGACATCATTTTCGACTAGAATACGTTCAAATCATAAAAATCCAGTGAGAACTTTTGAAATGCGAGCTTGACAAAAGCAGCCCTCACAAAAATTTCCTACGATTTTCCTTGAAATTCCTAGAAGTGCCAGACACAAACGTTATAATTTCAGTTCTACTTACTTGATTTTGATGATTCAAACGTTCCTTTGTCGTAAATCCATTCTTCTATGTGTTTCTCTATAAAAATAAAAATAAAAAAAAGAAATGAGAAAAAATCCCAAAATTGACTAGTTTCGTTAGTAAAATGCCTCAGAATGAAAAAAATACTTTTATATGGCTATTTTTTCAAATAAAATTTTTGTCTTTTCGGCATCTCTCATAGGACCAAAAAAATGACCCGCAACTAGGACCAGAGATATTTTTTACTTTGAGCATTCACAAAACAATCAAAAAAATCGTCAATTAAATATTCTTTTATCTGAGCAATAGGCATCCTCCAAAATCTTGCTCTATCCCTAAATTTTTTTTTGTCTCCATAGGAGGCGCAGAGCACAATTGTTTATCCATTTGTTATAAACAATTTAGTAAATAAAATACAAAAACAGTAAAAATATTAAATTGTGATTCCAATACCGTCAAAATCGGTTCATTAGATCGGAAGATTAAAGTGTTTATAATAAGTAGGTACCTACTATTAAGAACTTCGATTGCCCCTAAATCCTATTTTTTTGGGATTTCAGCAGATAATGTCAAAAACTATCAGAATATGCACAAACGGTGAAAAATATTGACCTTCACGTTTTGGCGGTCCGTTTCAGAAATTCTGAACCAGTTACACAAACACAAATGCATTCACACAGGGTTGGAGTGAAGGTGGACGGCTACTACGGGCGCCGAAAGGAAAAGTTATTGGGAGCATAATATACATATGAACATATTGCTATTACAAAAATAGAAAGAGATTAGCTCGACAGAGGCGCAACAATCGAATGTTGTTCATAATCGACACCATGTCAGTTTCATTCAAATTAAACGACACATCAATTTTTGTTTTAACTAGAAGCTATTCGGATGTAAAACGACAAGTCGAAGATATTTTTGTATTTGACAAATTTTTTGAATAACTTCATTATGGAAATAGAATTTAAATGATGTTTAATATTATGAATCAGCACTGTCTTATTGAACTGCCGCCACATGATTATTTAGCAATATAAATTGTTAAAATGAAGTAATAAATATTTCCTACAAATATGCGCTATGCTAAATTTCACCCCGGTCTTTCAAAACACGTCAAAATATTCATTTCAATCTTGACAACAAAAAATCATTTTTGTTCGGAAGTCGGAATAGAAAATTAATATGAGGGCAAATTCCTAAATGTAAAACTTGCGCAAATTATGCTAAGCAAACAGTCCCAAAATGCAACGTAAACATCTCTGCTAAGCAGATTGTCCCTGAATGTAGAAGATTTTATTTTCATGCGCAAATGGAAATGTATTTGTGCAAATGTCAAAAATATCTTGCGCACTTCACTTGCTTTTGACATTTGCTTTGGAAATGTTGCAAATGTTTAGGAATTTGTCCTTACTTTTTCAACATTCCAAAACATCGTCCAAAACAAAAGCTTTTAAGCTTTCGTAATTGAATCAGATTTTTACTCCCTCCTTAATCGGAACTATGCGAACGGACTTGAACCGTCCTCTGTCACATTTTTATAATCTGTTACTAGGTTTGTTCGTTGAGCCCTGAAGTCACCCTGGGGTCGCCCTAAAGCGTTTTTTGAAAAACCTGAACTCACCCTGACAATGAAATTCTGTGTGTTTGAGACCTGGGGTCGCCCTGAACTTGCCCTAAAGTAGAACTAGGTTTTTTGCTGTGACGAGTTGGGGTAAAGAATAAACTGTCAAAGTGACACGAGTTTGAAGCATTTGTTTTGCTGTGGATTTTATCGACTGTGCAACGGGTCAATCCGTACAAACTTCAATTTAAACTACTACAGCACAGAGTACAAAATTCATATTTTTCTGGTATGAATATCAAAGAGACAGTTGACAACCCTTAATGTCGTTTTCAATTGGCAATTGGGAAGTAGAAAAAAGCATTCTGAATGCGTTCAATTGGGCAAAAGTGACAGTTCTGATTCTAAAAAAAAGAGAATTTCTCTTCTGGATTTGAAATCAGAAGCAAAAACAGAATCACTCACACATTCAAAGATTTAATGTCACGCTTGATAATTGTCATATTTTTTTAAATTTACAACTGTGAAGTGATTGCTTGAAATACTAATACTCTCACACCAAACATCAAATTTTTCAGAATCGAAAAAAACTGTTCAATTGGGATTCCGAATCTAAAACCAATTCCGGATTGCCAATTGAAAACGACATAAGTGTTTTTTGAGAACTGAAAAACCCAAGTTTTTTTGACAACTCTTGGGTCTGTCAAGAAAACCTGGGTCAACCCTGGGTAATGTTCAACGAACAAACTTACTATCCCGCTTCTGCTATTGTATGCAAAATTCAGACTTACATATACATAGATTGCTTTTCTAAGTTTCTAGAAGTTAACAAATTGTTTTTACAATATTGTTGGTTAAAACAACATCTCGGCTAGTTAACACATTCAAACTCCTATGTATCGCGGTTTCTGAATTCACTGACATGACTTTGATTTGATCAGGACCAGGAGAGATCTGGTATGACTCTCTTAAGTAAGAGTTAAGATATGTATTCGAATTTATTGGAAAAAGTTTAGTGGCTTTCAGTTTAACTTCATCTTCAATACTGGAAGCAGCTTCCTAATAACTTAATTCTGTTGACGTTTCTAATTTTTCGAGGTAGTTTTTTTTGTTTGTTGATTTGTTTAAGTTCATCCATAAAATAATATTACAAAGTCAGATCATTACATTAAGGCCATTTTAGAATCATTCGTTCATCATCAAAATCAATATATTTTCGGTTACTAGTTTGCAAAGAATAAGAATGCATCCGAATAATAATAATAGTACTCCAAGCTCTTTCATTACTCATACCATGAGAGAAAGAAGACATTTGGAAGGAATTGGTCCCGTCACTTTTTCTCCAAACATCAGGGCTTGGTATCCAATTTATCGGGATACACCACCAACTTATGACGAGGTAATGATGGAGATGCAAACTTTATCACAACCACTACCGAGTGGCAAACAAGTTCCAGAAATATTGGTTGAACCATCGACGTCATCATCTAATGAGACTACAGGGTTGCAAACCGTTGTAGAAATACAACCATTGGTTCATAATGAAGGGCATCACGAAGTCGAAGTAATTCCGGCCATATTGGATCAGCAACGACGCCGACGCCCACCATCACCAATAAAAAATTGCGAATGCAAATTGTTTCAACTAATTTATTTTGGTACTCTGGCTTTGCTGATTCTTGGAATGTTGATATTGGTGTTTTCATTGAGACGAGGCTGATTGCATTATTAAAGACATACAATATACATATCTTTAATTTTTTTTATTAAATACATACCTATCAATTTTACAAATTTTAATCAACTATTTACAAAATATATATTACTCCAAGGCTGTGAAGAAGACTTTACTTTTTTTGTAATAATATTGTATTTAATAATAATTCAATAAATAAATACCATTCCAAGCTGAATGGCTCATGAAAAAATCTTTTGTTTGATGATCATGGCTTTAGAAGAAAGTGGTTAGAAATGGTTGAATCAAAAACTGGATATAGGTAGGAACTAGTGCAGTCAAAAGAGACAAAAATATCTACAAAAAGGCAAAATTATCGAACTTATGAATTAGTAAGTTCCACTTGAGTAGTTGATAATTTGTTTAATGGTTTCATACAAAATTCCTCGGGTATGGCTTTCCAATCCTTCATGATTCTTCGGTGATTTTTTTTAAATTTCCTACTGGGCAGTACAGTTACATACATACATACTCAACTAGATACTTCCAATATAAAGTTTCCAACTTTATGTGAAATACATTTTTCCCAAATAAAACTGGAATTTAGGTACAGTCATACAGCAAGAAATTAGTGGTCAAGCGATGTGATCGTTATGTAAACATCCTTTTCGGTATAGGACTGTATAAGTTCAATGTTTAACTAGGGCTGGCAGGAAGACTAAGCCGAGACGATTTGAAGTCTCGTTCTGGTCTCGCCAAAATCAAAAAAAAAATCAGTTTAGTCTCAATCAATCAATTCGTTTGCCCAAAAAATCTCGATGTCTCGTGACGTGATCGTCACGATCTCGTCTCGTCTCGATCTAATCTCGATCATATCGACCCGTCTCGGCCTGAAAAATACTTTCTCGTCTCGTTCTCATCTTGGGTACCGCGACCAGTCCTATGTGTAGTTTTTTGTTTAACCTCCCCGATTACCCCTCATTATCGAATTCCATTAAAGCGTTCATTCTCTATCCGTGGGAATTTTTCTATAAAAGCTCTATCCTAATATCATACAATCTCATGGGAATTACTTGTTAAATACGAACTTAAAAACCTTGTATGTGAAGAGAGCAGATTGAATGGAATAAGCGTAGGGCGGTGGTTCAAACTTGCAATTTCGATAATAGAAAAAACTCTACGGTAAACCTTAAAATTGGCAGAGATTGATGAAGAGAATGGCCGAATTGTAAGTGGATGGCAAACGGGCAGCAGAAGCGGCACCGACACTTCGGTAGTGTATTGGTGATAGTAGATATTTACTTTTTAGCAAATCCCAAATAGGAATTTTTACTTTAGGAGGGTGCAAAAAAAAATCGAATTTCGTTTTTTTTTGAGAACTTTGGAATACAGAATTTTAGGTTCACAGAATTTTGAAATACCTGCAAAATTTCAAAAGCTGAATTTTAGCACTCTTAGTGCCTATGGTTGACTTTCTAACCGATGTACACTGGGACAGAACGACTCTTTTGGTACAAATAAATCAGGGAATAGAGCTAGGAACATAAACATTTCTGCAATTGTTTATGACCACGCCCATCAAAACGCCTTTTTTTTACCGTTTTTACTACCTACAAGCAAGCAAAAAATAAGTACACATAATTTTTTATTTTGTAGGTATTATTAATTTAAAATAAAATCATGGCATCGCTTTCTTCATCACTGCTATATTCTTGAGCCTCAGAACTATTATTATCAAGAGGGGAAGCTTTCAGCAAACCCAATGCTAAAATTGGTATTTTTAAGGTCAATTTCCTCATGCTAGTCAACTTAGTAGTTATGGGATCAAAATTTAATAGAAAAGAGTTAAAAATATTTGGGTTTGTGTTCCCTCTACTGGATTTCCGAGAATGGTGAATTCCTTGTTCCTTGAGTCTTGACTCTTGAGCTTTCTCAGTCAGTACTCAGTTGAACAATGTTTCTTCTTGGCCTGACATTTTACAACTCTTAGTTTCGAATGACTCTTTTTTGTTGCTCGGAAAGTAACTAATTTTTAAAGTCTTTTCTTTGATAATTACCGATTTATATAACTTAAAGCCCTTCCTCACGAAAAACACTTAAATAGCTTAAAAAATACCAGAACTTGAAGGCTCTATACCAAAAATTTAAAAATTGTAGATACACTCTTTACACCAAACACCAGCTTCTCAAGGCAAACGTGTTTATGATATCGGTTTAAAATTTTTACAATATTAACAGTGCGGTATTTGACTATTAAAATAAAATAAAAAAGTGCCCCAATTTCAAATTTCATTTTCGATTTATTGCCATCATTTAGGCTATTCTGCCCCATTGTGGCGATGGCTTCAACGAAAAAATTGGATTGAGTTGTTACATTACATCTTTAAATGTATGTAGGTATAAGCTAAAATCTACGCTCATCGCTCACGCATCTATGTATTCAGATGTTATACGAGTACATACTGAATCCGGAAATTGAGAGCAAACACTTGCATTTAAGTCGGCTATTTCGAATTTATGTCTCTTTACATTCAAATTGTCTCCTACTCATAGAAAAACATGATTTGAATTGTAGGTTTCGATCTCATCCTGATCTTTACATAAATCTCATCTAATCCCTATACACCTTGATAATCATTGATTGTGTGTGTTTGATGATTTACTCTTAAAAACTGATTTCCCATCAAGTGTGGGTGTTCGAAAAAGCTTTAAAATTGCTTGATATATAAATCGATTTTCAATCGAACTAAGTTTAAAGTTGTGCCATTGAACAGTACCTAAGTGTTGTGCGTGAATAAATTTTGAAAATAATGTGTTAACTTTTTGTGATTTTAAAATCTATTTTTTCAACTAACTAACAGGTACTTGGATTAAGAATTATCTGTATTTGATCTTTGAGTCTAGAAAATTCTTAATTCTCTAGTAGTGAACTGAAAAAGAAGTCTTAAGTTATAATAACAGTTTTTTAATTGATTCAGGGAAATCATTTTATTGAAAATTAATTTTCTCCAATTTGAAAAAATATTTTTGAATGAAAGGTTTTTTTCCTATATAGCATTTAAATGCATGTCGTATCAACCAACGAAGAGTAAGCATTTTGTATGTGAGTTATATAATAATTTTAACTAAAAATTTTTAGATGACATACCTAATTGAAAAAAAATGTTTTAAATGAAGACAGCTTAAGTAAATTTCCCATATATTTTTCGGATAGGTATTGCTGCCGTAGTAGTAACAATAAAAAAATTCAAAAAACTCTAAAAATATTAAATATTTTTATTTTAAAAGTGTGAATATGAAATAATTGAAAAATATTTTTAAATTTTTGAAGAAAGCTTTAGGAAATTTTTACATCCCCCAACAGAAAAATGAAATAACTCCAAAAATTTCCCTTAGATTGTTCATGAAAGAAATTAGGTTTAACTTATTTTTTTTTGTTCCGAATCTACGTATCTATAGGTATGATGAAATAATTCCCAAATTATGCCAGTGATATAAATCCTATTTCTTAATTTTTACTCCATTTTTTGTATCTATCAAAAATAAAACCCGAAAAGGATTTTTTAAATGAGATTTTCAGTGATATGATCACAAATTTCCCTATTTTCAACGAACAATTTTGCACGTTCGGATATTTTTCCATTTTTTTCTAAAAGAACTCTTAAATTTTCGGAGTCATTTAATTTTTTTTTAGAAACTCCTAAGACCTTATTTCCTTTTTTTAAATAAGGACATATTGAATTTTTTCATTACAACAGGTTACTTAGGAAAAATTTCCCAGGTATACTATAATCTAGAATTTTCTCATTTCATTTTGTACCCAAGCCAAAACAGAGCAAATAAATAAACTATCTTCCGATTCCAGAAATATGTAAAAACTCCATACATTTTATATAAGTTATGTACATCCATACTGAAGCACTTTGAATAGTATTCAATATCATCCCTTTAGCTGCTGATGATGATCATTCCAAGCTTATGTATTGTGTTTGAAGATTGTTTGTTAGTTAAATCGGAATTGTTGTTTCCGTTAAAAAAGTTTCGAGTGAAAAAATTGTTTGGATACAAAAAAAAAAAGTGTGAACTCTTTTTTTCAATGCAGGAAGTCAATATAATTTTTTTTTATCAAAGAAGTGACTGTCCTTTTATATGAAAACCAATGCAGCTAGTTGAGCTTATCTATTTTAATTTTTTTTGTAACTGTTCTTTGAGTTTAGAAAATTATTTGTATCTATCTTCAATTTAAAAATTATTTTTGAATAATTTGTTCTAAATCTAAACTTGCCATTATCCGAATTTGTTTTTTCGCACATTGCATTTAAATAAAATTCCGTTAGAAGAATTTTTATGATGAACGGAATTGTACTTGGGTAAGTTGCCGGAAATTTTGTGTTCAATTTTTTTTAAGCCTTGTATAAAGTTCTTTCCAAAAAATATGTTTTCGACAAAGTAATGACGTTGACTTTTTTTCGAAATGGTGGATGCTAATGACTTCCGTTGAACGATATCTTTGATTTCTGATTTTCTCAAAAATGATTTATTTTCATATATAAAGTCACAGTTACCTACATGAAACATTAGAATGTAGGAGTTACAGTTTTACAGTTGAATTTAGTAGTCAAGCAATGTGACTATTTGACTTTGGGATAGAGCTTTACAAAATTCACCGGAAATGGTAATGTAAACATTTTCATAGATACATGACATCGTAGTTTTTGAGAAGTGATCGGTGAAGAGGGGGACTTCTTTTCGAACGAATTAAGTAAACAAAAATTATACTTTGAACGCAGATTCAGTTAAATTTTTGCTTACATTTAATTTACCATCATTGGCGTTAGATATAAGAAAGCCCTCCTGCTCCATCGATGACCCCTCAAAATGGATGATGTCATCAAATCGATGAGAATGTTTATATTCGAATTTCCGATAATTTTTGTAAAGATGTATCTTAAATTTGAACGATCAATTTAAGGGAATAAAATTAAAGAATATTTTAATGGAAGCATAGATTGGTCATTGACATATCTGCTAACCACTAAGGATTTTGACTTTTGCCATCGAAAATGAACTGTCGAATTTTTTTAACCGATCGAGAAATTTGAAAAACAAATGCATTAATTTTAACTTATGTTTCTAGAAAAACATTATTAAACAAAAATTCTGATTTACAGTCAGTTGTTATCAACATAAATTATTTACTATGGTTTAATATTCAGCAAAAAAAAAGTAAAATTTTCGTTTTTATTCAAAAACATTTTAAACATTATCTTGTGTGATTTAAAATTCGTTAAAACAAAATATATCAGTATCAGATACAGAGTGCTCTAAGAAAAAGAAAGCTTTAGTATTGGTGCATTAGGCCCAATAATGCATAGTATTTAAAATTCATAATTGGGCGCAATGTACCGAAACTATGGTTTTCTAAAGCAACGTCACTTTACTTCTTTTTATAAAAATTATAATTCTTTTCATGTTTTTGTAACAAAAAAAAATTAAATTCATAAACGAACCTACTTTCACCATTTTATTTAATTACCAACTCCGAGTTACAAATTTGTATTTTTAAGAATTGTTTTTTAAGTGAATTGTGAATAAGTGAAAAGTGATTATAAAAAAAAAAACTAAAATCTTGATGTCATTGTTTATAGCAGATTGTGATCATTTGAACAAAACCCCAATCTGTTATGGACGATGCGTCAATATTTTATGTTCAGTCAACGCTAATTTCATAAAACGTTCTTATTTTTAATTAAGAACGGGATAATATGAGATACATGTACTTATACGCCCTTCAATTTTATATTTTAAATTCATTAGAAGCAAACATATATTTCAGTTATTGCTGATACTTTGATTTTGTTGTTGATATCTTTTCTTTTTATTACATGTCCCAAACTGTCCCAGGGCTATCCAAAGCTGCCCACCAACTGTCATTAGGACCGGTATTCCGGCATTCAAATTCAAAAAGTGGTGAGTTATTGATTAATTAGAAAATTATCCAGAACTCTTTCTCGCTTTCTTCAGCTATATAAAACTAAAATCTTGATACATTGTTCATAGCAGATTGTGATCATTTGAACAAAACCCCAATCTGTTATGGACGATGCGTCAATATTTTATGTTCAGTCAACGCTAATTTCATAAAACGTTCTTATTTTTAATTAAGAACGGGATAATATGAGATACATGTACTTATACGCCCTTCAATTTTATATTTTAAATTCATTAGAAGCAAACATATATTTCAGTTATTGCTGATACTTTGATTTTGTTGTTGATATCTTTTCTTTTTATTACATGTCCCAAACTGTCCCAGGGCTATCCAAAGCTGCCCACCAACTGTCATTAGGACCGGTATTCCGGCATTCAAATTCAAAAAGTGGTGAGTTATTGATTAATTAGAAAATTATCCAGAACTCTTTCTCGCTTTCTTCAGCTATATTTCAGCTACAAATTAGGTTCGTGGAGTAATCCCAGAAAAACCATTTTTTAAATATTTAATTGTTTTATTTAAAAATGTTTTTGGAGCGTCGCAATTTTTTTTTAAAGAAAGAATCTACCAAATGTTAAGTGGAGCAAAAAGGCTGTAGCATTAATGTGTGTTTGAGCTACTACATATGTTACGTTTTAAAATCATAGTGGTTCTACACACATCTATATTACGGTTTAATATTCAGCACCAGAAATAATGTGTGCTATTTATTCAAAAATAAATTTAAACACTGTTATTGTTATTTTGACCATATTTACGACTATCCAGTCATGGTTTAATTTTATTTAAGCATTTGTTCGGTTTGTTGTATTGGCTTAACTAATTAAAAAATTTGTATTTTTGAGAATAAGTGAATTGTGAATAAGTGAAAAGTGATTATAAAAAAAAAACTAAAATCTTGATGCACCGCTTGTGGCAGATTGTGATCATTTGAATAAAACCCCAATCTGTTATGAATGGTGCGTCAATATTTTATGTTCAGTCAACGCTATAGTTTATCATAAAACGACAAAAGATGGTAAAATGTTTTTTTTTTTCAAATTCTAGGAATATTTGGGTCACCAAATTTCAAATACGTTGAGGTATTTTGAAAATATTATTATTAGAAAATTATTACTTAAATGTTATTGCGCTTGTGTGTCATGAAAATCATAAGTACAATATGGTTTGTGTGATATTTTGCTTACAATCCAAATTAAACAAATTTTTTATTTCAAATCTTTAAAAACAAACACCTTTCATAGAATAGTTTCATATTTAAGCAACATATTAGATATTTACGATTTCTTAATATTTAATATTTATTATATTTGAAAATGTTTTTATCTAAAGAGTCTCTAAAATATTTAAAATCAGTGTTCTAATATTAATTTAGTTTAAAGTTCGATAGGATTGTTTTGAGAATTCATTATTTGGAAAATAATTTTTTTTTTCTTTTGTATCAAAACTTGGCACTTATTAAATGGGATTTAAATACCTAGGTATATTTATATAACATCAATAGTTGTCCTTGGAGAAGAACTTCCTCACTTTTTTTTTAGGTAGATAAGTCAATGTCACTGAAATATCTAAAAAAGAACAAATTCGTAGGTCTTGGATTTTAGAAATAGAACCAAAGACTCAGGTGGCTTTCTTTAACAGTGCCTCTGAAAAGATTCTGAAAAGCAAATTTCTGTCATTCTGACACCAATCGAAAAAGCCATTCCCTTACTATTAGCTGTGATCGAAGGCCTACTTCACTTCTAAATGTAAGTAGGTACTACGTCTATCTAATAAATATTGAAGATGTACCTGGCTGCGTTGTCTCATTTACCTTCCATTGGGTTGATAATGAAACAAAGAAGAGGGGACTGTGACAAAAACACAGTGGTTGGAAACAGGAACAGGAGGTAGCCCGAAACCAGACATCCAAATCCAATCCAAAGTGTCTAATGGTGGAAGGGGATTGGTGTTGCGTCGCGTCGTGATCGTGATCGTGATAATTGTTTATTTGAATTTTCTTTTGATGTTTGTTGTTTCCGACCAAATCATTTTTTGGGAAATATGTATTAGGTACCTATCTTCGGGCTTTTTTTTTGCAAATTTTTTTTTAACTTATATAAAATAAAATCCACTTGGTTGTTCCAACAATTTTTTTTTATGGCAGATCATTTTATTTTTGGATTTTCTTTTCATAGACATTTCAAAAAGTCCTTCGAAAATTTCCCATAGAATGTCAAACAACTCAAACAACAAAGCATCTTAAATTTTTTATATAACTGTTATTTTTATTAGTTTCATATACATATACATATAGGTACAATATATTCATATGTCAGTTTAGGCAAAAAAAAAAAACTAAAGAAATATAGGTATATTTATTTTGAAATAAGAAAAAAATCAGGGAGTCAGACAGTCAGAAAAAAAAGTTATCAAAAGAAAATTCTTCAAAACGAAAATAATCAATTTCAATATTTAGAAGACATCATATTTTTAGACAACCATCCCGTAAATATGGCTAAAGCCAAAAGCCCAAAAACAACAAGAGAACCTTTAAGGACATCCTTAACGCACCTTGCCTGCTCGTTACTTTGAATATCTTCTTCTATCTGCATTACATGCATTTCGGCACCCGAAGAATTTTTTAAAAAATCTGCCTCATCAGGATCACTATCATCTCCAATTATAAATTTAGCCAGAGGGGCTTTATTAGCTTGAGTAAAAGGAAATACATCAAATGCATATTTTCTTGGCTTTTTTTCCGAAATGGTTTGCAACGAAAAAGGTTCGATTTCGAAATCAATTCGCTTGATTCTTCTAATTCCTGTTCCCATTTTCAAATCTTTGTCATTGTCAGCGACACTAGTTGACTCATCGATAGGGACCTTGGTGATTGTAAATCTGCCTACGACTGTTGCAGCTGATGAAACAGGAAAATCCCAGAATGATTTTCTTGATAGAGGTACATAACTCAATTCTTCCAAATATTGATAATGTCTTCGAGCCATTTTTATGTATTTCTTTATTTAACAAACAACAAACAACAAATGTTTCAAATTAAATTTCGTTTTTTCAACAAACAACTCGGAGACTAGAGTGATTTGAATTTGAAAGGTAGCTACTCGTATATCAAGCTAGTTAGTTAGTTTGGAACTGTAATTTAGAATAACTCCAATAAAGCCCACACCTTGCAATAAGTCGGTGAATTTCATTCTCAAGTGTTGCCAACCATACATCTTGATACGAGTATAGAAAAAAATGCAAGGGAAAAGTCAATTGCATAAGTGAGGTACTTTTTGAAGCTAGAAGAGTGTTAGGAAAAATTATATCTAAATTTGAACTCAACGACTGCGCCATAACGGTTCCCTGACTGTGTTTGACAGTTTTTTAGGCTGAATTATTATTCGCCGTTTATTTTTATTTTTAATTCCGCGGCTCAAAATATTTTTCACTTTTTTCTCATAAAATCAAATTATCAAATTTTTCGTTTTAATGAATTTTATATTTCATGACAATTTTTTTTTCAAAATTCCAAGCTATACAAAATACTTCAACAAAAGATCATTTTATGTATTTGATATACCTAAGTCACTTGACTTTTCCTCAACGCCTTAGCCCTTGACTGGACAAGCGACGGCGACATTTGTTTATTTCTTAAGTGGTCCACTTGGACTAGGCGTCATTCCATGGATAAATTGTAAAATTGTTGGTCTAATTTTGACAGAAATTGCAACCCAACTCAATCACAATCTAATTACTATTCTTCAGTGTTATCTAAAACACAAAATGTCAAAGTATTAATATTTTCGTGTGTGTCCTATTTTCCTTTTGATTATAACACTGGTCAGGTCATACGGATCCCAGCTGGCTGTGAAAAACATTTATGATGACAATTATCGAATTTGAACAGAAACACAAAAGTAAGTGGAGGGGGGGGGGGGAGGAGGAGGAGGAGGCAGACAAAATTTGTTTTATTTTTTGATTAGTTTTCATGAGTCCTTTTCTTGTTGATCATACTCATACCTATACCTAAAAAGAAAATGTTCCCAAAAAAAAATCTGGCAATCCCAACACGTTTGAGGAAATGCAATCGCAATCGCAAGCAACAGCTGTGATTGTTCATTTATCTTAAAAATGAATCTTCTCTTTACAGTGGGTTGTGTGGTGATGGTGAATCATTGACGATCGTTGCAAAGTATGCGTTCTATTATAATCGTAGCGTTAGCGTTATAGAGAAAGAAACCTTATAGTTGGGTTAATTGGGTGGTTTCGAATTTCAAACAACCGATGAGGTATGAAATTAACAGAACGAATAACGAAAGCAGCTTTCAATTAAAACGGCCAAACCCAGTTGTAGGTATGACGTATGTAAGTTATTATGTTATGTAGTAGGTACCTGTCTTATTGAAGAAGAGATAAACGAAATTGAAAAAAAATTGTGATTGTACATGTATTAAAATTTAAAGGAGGTTTTAGAATTTAGATTACAGTTATTCCAGGAAAATTAGCAAGACAGATGGAAAAGTGGTGACAAGTTAACAATCGTTTATTAAATTTTAGAGCTTTTTTTTGAACTGCCAAAAGTTAAGTCGAAAAAATGTTCTTCCAAATAAAGAATTCTTGAAAGAAAATGCCGAAAACAAAATTTTAATGATCAGGAATTCTTATCTTGTAGATTTTTGTAGAACATTGTCCAAAAAAAACATTTCAAAAAGTGTCAAATAAATAATTTGTTGAAAAAATATAATTTCAAATATGATTCGTCAAGAAATAAATTGTGAAAAAAAGGTCGAAAAAATGTTTCCCTATAAGAAATGGTTTGAAAAAAGGCAAAACAAAAAGAATTTCTGCAGAAATAACTTTACAACTAAAAAATTTGTCAAAAAAGTAATTTTAAAAAAATTGTTGGAAAACCCAAGTGATGGAGAATTGAACCGCCAGCCATACGATCACTGTTGTGCGGTGCGGATATCTATTTATTATGACTATGAGTGTTCTCATTTCTTTGAATTCCTAATTTGTTTTCCATATTTATGCTGGACCTCCACGATTGATACAATCAATTTTAGTAGCAAATCTTCTATGGTTGGACCTCTGGATTGAGCAGCCGATGGACCTGCCGCTTCCGCTGATACGGGACCCTTTTGACCGCGCAAACCTAATCCACCTTTGTGGAATTTAATCAAAGGAATACGTCTTGAAGTAGAGCATATTAATTTTGGTATTTTATTGAGATTTCTTTTTCACTCATAAGCTTTGTCAAACGAATAAAAAAAATATCTCTATTATGACTATGAGTGATATGTTTGCGGGACACCGCATCGACCACGCTGATTATGTGATTGGGACTGCCGCTCCCCTTTCCATTCAGAAAAAAAGTAAATTTTGAAATCACTCATAATTTTTTCCTCGAGCCGCATTTCACACCAGGAGTTTTTTCCTCTTCAATGTAAATAAATTTTACAGCAGTCATAGCCATTTTCTTCATTTCTTCAAAACCTTCATTTCACTGCGATGTGCATATATCTAGGTACCTACTTATGTAATAATTTCCTAAGTTACATAAAACACAAAAACTGTATATTTTTTCTCGCTCATAATGAAGCAATTCACTTCATTTCGATTTGTATTGAAGATCTTCGTTCTCATCCTGATCTTCATTTTAATCTCATGCCATCGATGAAGAGATTTCACACTGAACTGTTTGCTTTCTACGTTAGTGTGTGTGTTCAAAAAAAGAAAAGGTTCAATCGATCTCCCATCGAACCAAAATCAATATTGTGCCAACCATCGAATAGTAAACATTGTTTCTCACAAAAGTGTTCGAATAAAATAAAAATTTCTTCAGTTAAAAAATATTTTTGAATAATTTTTTTAAAATAAAAATAGGAAAAATAATTTCCATTGCTCAGTTGGTCCGCTTCGGGTTCCAAGGAATTTTCCAAACAGAAATAAAAATATTCGATTAACACTCTTATAGTTTTAAATTTTATTAAATTTTATTTTTCAGTGCTGAAACAACTAAACCATACTTCTAAAGCTCTGTGTACTGTGGTATTCAAATAAATATGCTATTGAATGTAATATTTTAAATTCATCAATGCAACATGTTTTAGTATTGGGTTTAATATTCAAGCGCAAAAATATAGTCAATTATTTTTTATTCGCCTCAGAATAGGTTTTCTTTTTATTTTCAAAGTGATAGTGTGTTTTTTTTAAAATATGTATGTGCCAAATTTTTAAAATATACCAGTTTGATTATTACTCAAATTATTTGTTCCTTATGTGTCATTAAAATCATATCGAACATTTAATTTGTGTGATAATTTATCAAATAATTAACCTTTTTTTTTTGATCACTTAATTTTTGTTTCAGGAGTGAATTTCAATTAAAAACTCATTAATAATTTGCTAAAATTAGTAATAAAATTTTTATGGTGCTTTATTATTACTCAAATTTTTTGTTCCTTGTGTGCAGTCGAAATCATAGGAACATTTAATGTGAGTTTTAATTTAACATACAATCCAACATCAAGAGATTAAAAAAAAAATTATTCAAAATCATGGTCTTTTTTATATTTAAAATATTTTAATAAAAACAAATTAATAATGTACGAAATTTTTTTAAATAAAAATAAAAATATTTCAAAAACAAAATGGTAATAGAAAGCTATTACCGTATGTTTCTCGTTTATGTAAATTTCTAAATTCATAAAGGGAGGCATAAACCGTTACGATAGTTTTATATTAACCGTTTTTAATATTAAATTTTTTTTATTTCAAAAAATGTTTAAAGTGTCTGAAAAATATTTTAAATTAGTGTTTTACGTTGGATTTTTTTAATTATATTTGGAGTAAAAGCGAGCTATTGTATTGATGCATGTTGATTGGCTGTGGTGTAGTTGAAATTCATAGCTGAGCAGCCTGCATTAATATTATGGTTTGACAGTGAACCGCAAAATAGTGTTTATTAATTTAAAGTGTTTTAAAAATACACATACCTAAATTTAAAAATTGTCGCTTATGTGATAGTTTTAACTCATAGTCGAGGAGCATGTTCAACTTCTATAGTTTAAAATTTAGCAACAAATAAATTAGCATTAGATAAACTGTTTGTTGGAAATGTTGTATTTGAAAATTATTTCATAAAATTTTTATTTTTTTAAATTAAAATTAAAGTCCGTGGTATATGCCATTTTCAATCAATTTTTTTTCCACTTTTTGGCAAAATAAAAATAAACATTGGTGGAATAAAAATTTGAAAACAATTGAGAAAATTGAAGCCTTACAACCAACTAGTAGTAACTCTCGTTAGTCTTAATAAGAATTTATTCATTATTCCTACTTGGTGGAGCTATTGTATTGCCACATTTTGGCTGGATGTGTTGTATTAAAAATTCATAACTAGTCGTGATGTGGCAATATTATGGTTTGACATTCAAACTTTCATTAAATTATCTTTTGCTTTTTTACTCATCTTTGCAAGTGTTTTGAGATTATATACTCGTATAAATGTTTTCTAAAATTTTCACTGGCTATAGTACTGGAATATGTGACTCACTTATGTGATATTCATAAGTGGGGAGCGTGTTCCACTTTTATAGTTTCATATATTTCAGCAACAAATACAATCATCATTTTTTTCTAAAAGTGCTAAGTCATCTTACTAATATGAACAATGACTTTTGCATAACTTAATGAATTTTCCTTTCTTAGGTCACAAGAGGATTTGAAGCTTTTGACACCATAATATCCGTTTTACAGATGACTTCTCTGATCTCTAACAAAAGGAATTGAGATCTTCACTCTAAAAAGATTTTATCATTTAAAACGTAATTTGCCAATCGTTTAACAATTTTTTTTTGCTTTCAGGTCAACGCCATAAGACCAAAATTAGGGGGGCTTCTATATACCTAATACATTATATCTTCGGAGACTACCTTCCTTACTTAATTGTAGCTTATTCTAAGAACCATCTAGAATATCATAACAATAATAATATTCATAATACTTAAAGGAGAACAAATTCGTAGGCCTTTGATTTTAGAAATAGAACCAAAGACTCAGGTGGCTTTCTTTAACAGTGCCTCTGAAAAGATTCTGAAAAGCAAATTTCTGTCATTCTGACACCAATCGAAAAAGCCATTCCCTTACAATTAGCTGTGATCGAAGGCCTACTTCACTTCTAAATGTAAGTAGGTACTACGTCTATCTAATAAATATTGAAGATGTACCTGGCTGCGTTGTCTCATTTACCTTCCATTGGGTTGATAATGAAACAAAGAAGAGGGGACTGTGACAAAAACACAGTGGTTGGAAACAGGAACAGGAGGTAGCCCGAAACCAGACATCCAAATCCAATTCAAAGTGTATAATGGTGGAAGGGGATTGGTGTTGCGTCGCGGCGTCGTGATCGTGATCGTGATAATTGTTTATTTGAATTTTCTTTTGATGTTTGTTGTTTGATTGGCAACCAAGCGGAAAGCTATTAAAAATGGAGACCATCAAACTCATACCGGTATGACTTGAATCAAGTTGGTTTTTATTGTTGACAGCTCAGGTATATATTTTTGCTGCAATAATTTACGGCGAACAACAACAAAACTTCTCAATTGGTCATCAAATTTACATTATTTCAATAAATTTTATAACTTTTTTGACGCGAAGAGCGTTTTATATTTTCTTACCCCAACACAAATGGCTTGAAGAGCAGAGGAATGAAATTGTCTAAGTGTCTACTATCAGTAATTTTACTTGGGATCAAATCCAAATAAACATAATTTGCAACCATCATTGTCATTCTATCATTCTTCATTGTCTCCAAGATTCGCATATCCCAATATCCAACCTTCGCTGATAAATAAAAAACGGATGAATCATCGAATAACTCTTTACGTAATTCCGTAATATTTAATACGCATAGGAGCTCAAAGAAAATATTTTCCAAGTTTGAAGTCTCTAACTTAATAATAAGACCTTTCAACAATCTCGAACATTTTTTGTTAAAAATTTATTTTCGAGTGAAGTTCTTGAGTATCATTTTCAATGTTTGAGGAAGGATTTTTTTCCCGCCATAGCCCCAATAACTTTCATAGCATTTTACCTTAAAATTCATCGAAATTGTAAAAAAAAACTGATACAAAATTTCCAAAGCTCACAAATATATTTAGGAATACGAGATGAGATCTGGGACACCCTGATGTATGTACATGTATAGGAAATATAGTATTTTGCCGACTCGAGGGTTAGTGGAAAATTTTATCAAACAGGCCCATTAATAATGGAACCATCAAAGTTTGAAAATCATTACCTCCCAAAAGCCACCCAAGGTCTAAAATCGGGCTCTTAGGAGACGTCGACGTTTTGGAACTCGGCCCATAAAGATATAAAAATTATTTTGAGGTTGAATTTCAACGACTTACGGCCAGTTGTACACTAGGCGAGGCCAGCACCGTAAATCTGCAATTGCACTTCCACTTTTAAAATGATGGGTCGCGATATATCCATCTTTCTTCAATCCATTTATTAATATACGAATTTTTTCTTCCTATCTTAGATGAAGGTGATGACGATAAGCATGTGTTGGTCCCATCCCAATTCCCCAACTCAACTCTCCACCGCGCATGCATCTCACAACGATCGTTTCTTTGGAAAATTCTTCAACTACGAAAAGTATCTATTCCATTCTAGGAATCGAACTCTCGCTCCTATAGCATTGTGTAATTATTTATATTTGATCAGTTGGAAAACTACTTTTGAGTGCAGCACTTCTTCAATTCTGTCTTCTTCAAGTGAGTTTGCAAAAAAAAAAACCCTTATTGATTTGTAATAAATTTTTCCTTTTTTTTTCATTCCATTAAAATTAGGCGCATTGATATAAAATGGCATCGAAATTGCAATTATTAAGCAGTTATTATGACGATTTTATCTTCAACTGCACTCGCGTCCTACTATCACGCCGACATGACATGAACCCAACCGATGCCGATATTGAAGTAAATAACCCAATTGACCCCGAATCACGAACACCTCAAGCTGAGGGTATTGATAATTATGAAGAAGTTTTATGCGGTATCCTTGAAGAATATCCAGTTATTGATGTCGAATGTCGACAGTTGGAAAGATTCTATTCTACCACGGATTTGGCATCAGTTGTGCTATATATCGACGATGAAATACAAGAATCCCCTCTAGCTGAAGCTGAAGATGGAGGAGCTGCTCAAACTGGAGCTGCTAATGATGGTGATGAAGATCGTCAGCATCAAGATCGACATTTGGAAGCAATTGCATCTGCGACTGATTTGGCATCAGTTGCAATATTACATATCGACGATGAAGTCCAAGGAGCTGCTTCAGCTAATGGCGAAGCTTCTGCATCCGGATTTCATCAAGCTGGCGATGATGTGAATAATGGGACTCGAACTGGGTGTAATAACTACAATGACCATCGTCAGCGAATCATGCCCTTTGCAATTGATGAAGACGAAGAAGCTACGCAAAATACAGACACAGAGTGCATAGACACATTGATCGAACTACTGTGTGCTTTATTTTTACTATGTATTTTCTTTCTTTTGTCGTTGAAGATTTAATTTTATTTTATGTATCCATTATTTCATTGAACCATTTTTATTTTAGCCGACTAAATGAGTGACAAATAACTGTCTTAATAAATAAACCAATAAATAATAAAGTTTTTTCTTTTAAATGGGAAGCAACGAAAGACACGAAAAATAATTCAAGGTATTCCAGGAGTATTCAAATTTCATAAACAAAAAGTTTTAGTTTATTGGCGACTATAGGTACTAAAGGGCAGGTTTCGAATTCGTAAAAAAAATCCGAAACAAGAAATTAATAAGACTTGACATTACATTCTGTCTGTCTTCTATCTGGCATAGAACCAGATCTCGGTTTTTGATTTTTTCTCATAAATGATCTTAAAAAACGCAGAAGCTAAATAAAGAAGTCATCCATATGGTTCACTCACCAAAAATAAGAGAAAGAACTTAATTTTTTTCGGTGGTGGGATTACTTGAAAATCGCTGATGAAAAATAAAATTTTCAGTTAACATTCAAAAAAGTATTTTTATAAAAAAAAAGTTGGTACGCGCATTTTTAGTACATACACTTAAAACCAAATCAAAAAAAAATATTTATTAGTTTTCAAAATATTGAGTTTAAAAAAAAAATTGATTTTTTCAGACAGACAGAATTGTGGGACCCACTTTTTTCGCGTTGTCTATCATCTGAATTATATCTCGAGTTCGATGTTTTGCACGAATCCAAAACTTGAACTATAATACCTATAGTCGCAAGTAAAAATGTGTTCTTTACTCAGAAACAAAACAAAATGTGATCACACATAGGTACTCGTAAGAGCAAGTAAGTGCGACCCAGTTGTTCATTTTATTATGATTGCATCATCGTCATGCCTCTCTGGCGCTGATTTGTGCACCAAACACCAAACACACACGCAGATTTAGCCAAGATCTTCAGATACTTTTCTCCAAAGAAACTATGTAGGTATACAAAAATCCCTCGAAAATTTCCCATAGACATAGCCTAGCCACACTCGTGGACTCCAACAACAAAGCAACTTGTGTATAACTGTGATTTTTATTAGTTTTATAGATATATGGGTACAATATGTTGATATGTTAGATACAATAAACAATTTATGGGAATATATATTTATATCATATTAAGAAACAAATTAGAACAAAATTATGCCAATACACTTTTATAAATGCAGCCCATAAATATGGCAACAGTTAAAAGCGCAATAATGACAAGAGAGCCCTTAAGGACATCCTTCATGCAATTTGCCTGGTCGTTGACTTGAACCGCTTCCTCTATCTGCATTTCATGAAACTCTTCTGGGGCAGTGCCTGAATACTTTTTGATAACATCCACCTCCTCAGGATCACTATCACCTCCAATTGAAAATTTATCAAGAGGCACTTTATTGCCTTGAGATGATCTGGCAGTCGCACCTGAGATATCAATTGCAACAAATTCATATGGTGGAGTATTTTTTGATGAAAAAGCTTCAATTTGGGAGTTGATTCTCCTAACTTCAGCTTTGACGTCAACAGCTTTAAAATCATTGTCATCATTGATAGAGGGGGTGTTGGTGATAGGTGGGGCTGCTACAGCTGATGATGTTGATGGGACAGGGGGACCCCAAAATGATTGTCTTGCGAGAGGTCGGTTGCGGCGTAATTCAATCACACGGGCAATTTCGTAGCGAACATCGTCTAAGTATTGTTCATATTGGTCCATTTTGATTTTCGTATTTTTATTTAAACAAAAAAGTCAAAATTTTAAATTCGTTTTGTTTTTTAATTTATTTTCACTTAGTCAACAAACAAAGCAGTTAGAGATTTAAGCAGGAAGGTAGGTAGCTATATCTACCTCAAAAGTTACTTTGAAACTGTCATTTAGAAAAAAATTCAAAAGGTAGCAACTAGCAACACTACGATGAATAGATGAATTATAAAAGTGTTACCAGCAAAATAAAGTTGTGAAAAATAATATTTTAAAGAAGAAAATTCGTCATAAAAAATAAACTTTACGAGGAAATTTTTGAATCGCGAGATGAAAAGTATATTTTTTTTTTTTGACAAAATTTAGTTTGTGAATACATTTTTAAATTTTGTTTTGAAAACATTTTTTATTCTGAATTAATCGTCCTACAAACATAAAAACACTTAGGCCAAAAATTTAATCTGGCAATACTTGTTTTCTGATTCATTGACGAATGACGATCGTTGCACATTGCATTCTATACAAAACAGACTTTGAATGAATCATCGTTATAGAGAAAGAAACCTTAAACTTGAAAGTCGAAGACTCGAAGGGGCTATATGGGAGGTTTAAATAAAATAAACAACCAATGAGGTGAAGTTCATAGAACAAAAACAGCTTCCAATTAAAATAACCAAACCCAGCTGTATGACGTATGAATGGTTATTAACTATATAGTGTGATATTGAATGTGATTTAAAGGAGTTTTGAATTATAGCTAGGTATACTCAGGTCCTAGTCAGGATCATGATAATTGTCGGTTGATAAGGAAGAAAAAGAAGAAGGAAAGTGGTTATGAAAGCACATCTCAAATTTCTGTGTTGAAAATCATATTATAGAGAACTCCGAAGGTACCGCATCTTCACTAACATTTTGGTGAAGTACTCGTATGTCCCAGTTTCTATATCGAATGGTGCAGATATTTCTTCCGATTCCCTTACTTTCTTTCTTACTCTTAGCTTGAATTTGGGGACACTATTTCTTTGCATCTTTCTGGGAATCAAGTGCCACCTGATTGTGTGATCTTAATAATAGACAAAAATTCTGCCATGTACCATAGATAGTTTTCCATTTCAAGACCAATGGCCTTTTCCATTGGTCTAATCCGGAAGAAGAATTTGAAATTCTGAAAAATCTATTGAAATTATGTTCAAAAGAAGAATCGCAATCAGCTGAACGAAGGCGTACTTCTAAATGTACTATAACTCATAGCAAGAACAGAGAGAGAAATATGCTATTGATCAATGTGCCATGTATATTGTACGATGTGTCCTACGTTGTGTCTTTATCTATTATTAGCTTGATAATGATAAACAGAAGAAGAGGAAAACGTGTACGTGATAAGAAACAGTCAAGTCACAAATTTAAAATAACCAACCAGACACCCGAAGTGAACAATGTGCAAGGGGATTGGTGTGCATGATCATTGATCAGTGTTAAATTGTGGATTCTCTTTGCTTCATTTTCATTGCTGTTTGATTGGCAACCAAGCAGAAAGCGCTATAAAAAATGGCGATCATCACGCCAACTTCTTGAATTGGTTGTTATTTTAGTCTACCTAGAAGTTTAAAAGTAAATTTTTGGTGGTGCGCTGCTGGGTTATGCCTTTATGGACAACAACAACAAAATCTCTCAACCGTTCTGATAAGTGTGTTTGATTAATCAAATGGAGTGGAGGGGCTGAATTCGAATGTTTAAGGTTGGGGGAACTTTATAATTACAGTAGGTAGAGTATATGTAGACGTTTTAAAAGTAATGGCGGAATATTTTAAGAAACCCGTTGTTTGGTGTTTTTGTTCAAAGCTTCAATGGGCATGTTAAACACTGACCCCCCTTCCGCAGTCTCCTAGAGCATAGAGTAGAAGGGACAAAATTTAAAAATTCAGATTTTCATTCACCGCCCAATTTGCCATATTTTTTCGATTAAACTAAGCATTTGCCCCACTGTAGCCATGCTTCGCTAAAAGCTTAAAATAGCTTCATAAGTTGAGCAGGCATGGATACCTACATTTGGTTTCACTGACTGCTTACTACGTCACGTGTTTTCTATACATTCCATCATCGAATATAAGGTACGGGGGCCAAATAAGGCCCTGTTCCTAATAAGGCCCACTTCTCAGAAAACACAGAAACGAACAAATAACGGGGCTTTTTTTTCTTTCCATGAGTAAACCATGTCTGCAAGAACACACACAAAGGAAAAAAGCCAGCTGCGCGATTCGTGTCGTGACCTGCGGTTGAATGAAGTTCATTGACCGGTGAAGGCCTACTAAATTATAAAAAAGTTGTGCGTTTTTGGTGTTTTTTCAACGAATTTCAACAAAGTAAGTACATATTTTTTTATTTTTACCGTATAATATATAATATTTTGAGTAAATAAAAACATTTGTTTATTAAAAATGTTTGATAGTTAGTTTTATATAAATTTGTTTTTAAAAGTCTTGCATGTTCCTAATAAGGCCCAAAAAAAAAAAGGGATGGGCCTTATTAGGGACACGTAAATTATTGGTTTTTATTTTGTATTTTTAATGTGTTTCAGACAAAATGTCAACTTTACCCAAAAATTGGACAGGAGTCGATATGGGAAATGCGTTGCAGACTGTAAAACGCGGTTTAACACAGCATCAAGCTTCTAAGCGTTTTTTGTTTATGTTTTTTGTTAAATTTAAGTTTTTGTTTATTTTATGTAGTTTTTTTAACTGAAAAGACTGTTTTCTTATGAAATAAATTTAAAAGAATATATTTATTAAAATACATTGATTTGTTTGTGTTTTTACTTTCAAAACATTGTTTTCTTGCTAGAAATTTTGCGAAATTCTTAAGAAAACTGAGTGGGCCTTACTAAGACCCCATGGGCCTTATTAAGAACAACATAAGCTTTTTTTAAATGTCAAAAAAATATATTTTTCAATTAAAAAAATCAATAAAATCTATGTACCTATTCATGTAGATAAAATGACAAAGAATCATAAAATTTTTAGTTTACTCGGATATTCTCAAAAACCTAGAAGATATTTAGAAAAATCTGTTAGGTGGGCCTTATTTGGCCCCCCTACCTTATCTTTACTTAATTCCTCAAAAATATATGACCATATATGGCTATAACTAAGAACGAACCACGATCCATATTATACTGTTTGAATGTTTGCCTTTGCCCTGTTTTTATTACCTACGCATTCCGAAACTATAAATTAGGATGCCCCAGATTTTCCGAACTTTTTAATTTAATATTTAATACGCACAGGATAATGGGACCTTTCAACAATCTCGATGGGTGTTTTATTTCAAACGGAATTTCTTATTCCCAACAAATTTTTTTTCTAGCTATCGTGAAATTGTAAAAATACTGATACAAAATTTTCAAAGCTCACAAATATCTTTAGGAATATGAGATCTGGGACACCCTAATGTATGTACATGTATAGGAAATATAATATTTTGCATTTCGTTGCAAAAACCCTGTGCCGACTCGAGGGCATCCATCTATCCATCTTTTTTCAACCCATACATCAATATAGGAATCTGTTTTGGGTGAAGTTGATGGAGATGACGTCTCACCACCACACATGTACTTCCTTATGGACTTGTAGTTTTTTAACGATCGTTTCTGCTGAATCGGATATATCTACAATACAAAAAGTAGGTATATATTTCATTTTCCGGAAACAGCTTACATCATTGCGAAATTATTTGATCAGTTCAATTCAGTTAGAAAAAGACATTTGAGTTTGAGTGAGCCAGTGCTTCCGTGCTTCTGTTCTTTTGTTATCTTCAATTCTTGCAAGTTTGCAGAAAAAAAAACACTTATTGATTTTTAGTAATTTATTTTTTGTCCATTGATTAGAATAAAGTGCATTTCCAATTTTTCATAAAATGGCAACTTATCAGCTTTTATTAAACAATGATGAAAATGGCAATTTTATCTCAAGATCCGATCCGATTGATGGTGATGATGAGGTTAATAACGAACTTAATCTTGATATCATTGTGTGCCCAATTTTACCTCAAGCTGAGGATATTAAGACTTGTGATGCAGTTTTGAATGAAAAGCCAGATGATGTTGATGGGGAATGTCAATCATTGGAAAAATTTGCTCCAACTGCTGAAGTCGCTGAAGTAGATATAAATATCGAGGACGAAGTTCAAGTAGCTCCTTTACCAGAGGGTGAAGAACAAGGAGCTCCTTTGCCTAATGATGAAATTGTTCCTATCGAGGCAGATGCAGCTGGAGATGAAGACGAAATTGCTGATATAAGGGCTGGAGCTGGTTCCAATGAGTTAGCTAACTACCGGCGTCAGCAAATTATGCCAATGGAAATCGATGAGTATGAGGCAACGTTGGGACGCACAAAGTGCGTCGACATGTTTGTTGGGTTCATCTCAATTGCATTCTTGATCTTTATTTACATTCTTCTTTCATTTTAATATTATTTCTAAATATCTCTATCATTTTATTCAATATCAATATCACACATATATTTTAACCAATTTTATGTTATGAAACAAAAACATTTGTGACCTATGCAAAATAAAATAAATAACTCCTAGTTTGTTTGTTTGTTTTAATGTGGAAACAACCACGGCGACGCGACGCGACGACAGACGGCTGCGATATGTAATGGAGTACCTATTGGAATTTTTTTTATAGGTAAAGAAAGTTTTTGTTTTAGGTTCAAGTCGAAATGTATTTAAATAAATACATTTTAACTTCATTGTTAAAAAATTGGTTAAAACTAAAACAACCCCGCCTATCGTGCCATTTAGTCCATTATCCACTCAGTGTTATTTTTGTTAGATGGTACAAATTGTTTCGAATATCCCATAAATGAAACTGACTGCCTATTATTGTTGACCTATTACTGACCTAAAAGAAAATATCTCAAAAATTCTGGAGCCTTAAAAATATGCATTTATTTTTTTTAATAGTATTTACAAATACAAAAACTATGCTCTAACGAGTGAATGACTCTTCAGAGCAAATTTAGTGATTCGGAAAATTATCGAATACGGTTGGTTAAATGAGCAAAAATATGAAGTATGCTCTTCTTAGGAAATCCTGGAACCCGTATCATTAGAATCGTCTTCGTCGTTCGTCATAGTGATCCCCAAGAGAGACTAAAGAGACTATACCCATATTTGGTACTTTGGTAGTTATCGAATTAATTTGATGCGTTGATTTTGTTTGTTTTCATGATAGAGATTTCTGAAAAATTGAAAAAAAAGGTGATTCGGTTAACTGTCAACAAAGAAGAAATAATATGACTCTTTTGTTTGCCCAATTTAAATTAATTGATAGGTGTCTATATTGCTGGTTCTTTTTCTTCTTGCTAAAAATAGGAGCTTTTTCTTGAAATTACGTATAATCATTGATTGTATGAATTGGTTTGATAAAAAAAAACAATCAAGTGGACCATGAGAATGAAATTTCGTCAAAAGATTGAATATACCCTAAGTGAGGCAAGGTGATTATGTGAAAAGGACAGTGCCCCAAATCAGTCTGCAACCTAGTAGTCGTCTTTATTTGACCAAAATGTTCAGGTCCTTCCGTTTCAAAGAAATTATACCTACTTTAGGTACTACATTTCAAAACATTGCATCGCTCTAAAATTTCCCATCAGTTTAACTTAAACAACAATTAAATGTTATCTTTATTAGTTTAATATATGTACGAGTATATGATATATGGGAATATGTATTTATAACATAATAAGTTTAATATAAATTTTGAAAAACGGATAAAATCAAACTCAACGTTTAGATGCCCTTACACTTTCATAAATACTGGCCGCCAATATGCCAACCGCCAAAAGCCCAAAAACGACAAAAAACCCTTTAACGATATAAACCGTAATGCACCTAGCCTGCTCGTTACCCTGATCCTCTTCTTCTATCTGCATTTCATAAAACTCTATTGGTGGAGTAGACAAATGTTTTTTGATAGCATCATAGCCTTCCTCAGAATCACAATCACTGCCAAATGTAAAAGTAGCAACAGGAGCGGCAAGAGGATAATCGCTGCTAGTTGCGACTTCTATAAATTGATTGTTCACTTGTGTTTGGTTCAGCATCTTCGTCAGCAGTTGACTCATCCATCATAGGAAGGGCGTTGGAGATGATAGCTCTGGTAAAGCCTGCTGCTGCTCCTGCTGATGATGTTGATGGGACAGGAGGACCCATGAGTGATTGTCTTGAGATAGGTTGGTTAAGACTCAGCTCAGTTACACGATCGATTTCGTTTTTCAAATATTGTTGATATGTTTGTGCCATTTTAAACAATTTTATTACATAACTATTTTCACTAAGTCAATAAAAAATTTAGCTCGTAGGTATATCAATCTAGAGAGTTACTCCCGATCTGCATTCGAACTTTCGAAATTGACGAACTTTATTTTTCTCAAATTTTATATCTCTAGGTTCAGAAATAAAATTCAAAACACCGATATAAAATCGATTTTACGTTGTTCGACAAACAAATTATTTTTGTTCTTTTCTTAGTCCAACTCTTACATGCATCTAGCCTTTTTACTCATAATTTCAAATTAAAAATTTCTTTTTTGGTCTCCGTTTTAATGAATTTCATATTTCATGAATTTTCATCTTGGTTAGGTCATTTTTATTCTTAAAAAATCAAAGCTATAAAAATAGTCGCATTTTATTAGATCTCATTTCCACTTGACTTCGCCTCAACGCCATTGATTGTGTTACAAAAATCTAGAATTTAATATCCTTTCCTATCCAGTGCGGGAGTGTCACACATAAAATAAAGAAACTCGCTGTTTAAGTGGAAAATGCAAGAGTGCTATAATTGCTATTGAAATAATTTATCGGTTTTTTTGTTTTCATTGTTTACTTCAATATTTGTTTCTGCATTGATTGAAGAATTCTTTGCATTATGCTTAACTCTTCAAAACCAAAAAAAAAATATTTAAATTGTCAAAAAGAACCATAAACTATCAAATTTGTGTCCTGTCTTTCCTGGGTCATAGTGATTTTTTAAGTGTGAAAAACATTTATGATTTCTTATGAGAGTGTCTCATTCTCTTATCCATCATAATGTTTGTCATTATTTCTTATGATCTTACAATTCTGAACATAAGTGGAGGTTAAAAATGCAGTAAAATTTGTCATTTGAGTTCTGTTTTTTTTAATGCTTAAGAGACTAATTGCGGTTTTTGAGTTTGAGTTTAATTAATAATAACAATTTTGTGTTTTCGATTTTCTCATAAACTGTTTGACGAACTGTGATAATTTTTAATTTTTTTTCTTTAAACGAATAATCAATTCGTTTTAATTTTTTAAATCTCAATATTTATTTTTGAAAATTGGGTTTTAAGTGCATAGTATTAAATTTCAAAAATTGTATGCACATTAGTTTCAATTTTTGAATTTTTCAATGTGAACGCACGATTTTTGAAATTATTTTTTGTTTGGCATCATCAGTTTTCAAATCAAACTTAGTTTTCCAACAGCAAGAAAAAATCGGGCAAAAAATCAGTCTGGCAGTAATGCTTTGAGAAGTTCTAGTTTATCGAAAGCTACAGCTGATTGTTCATTTTGCTCTAAAAATGAATCTCGTTCATTGACGATCGTTGCAATTGCAATATTTGTTCTATGATTGCATCGCAAAACAAACTTTGAATGAATCACTTGAAGGTCGAAGGAGGTTTTAAATTTCAAACAACCAATGAAGTATGAAATTGATAGAATGAAAACAGCTTTCGATTAAAACAACCAAACCCTGTATGACGTATGAATATGATGTCAATTTTGAGTGGTTATAGCATATAGTGGCGGTTTGGATAGATAGATAGAAAACGATGACGATGATTCTCTTACAAATCTAAAACGTGAAATTTGAATTATTGCAGAAAAATATATAAAAGGACACAAGCCTCCTAAGCCCCCGGCGTCGCTTACGTCGTTGTTCTAGATTTTTGTAATTTCATTTTTATATCTTTATTTAAGTTTCTTTAAGTCGACATGCTGGAAAAAAAATTGAAGTGACATAAAAAAAACAACCACCAACAAACACAACAACAAAATGATCTTGGACGTGTCCTGGTCGGTTGGAAGGTATCCTCGTTTGAAAACTCAATCACATCTTGGTTGTCCTTGTGTTGGCTCAGTTTGTTTGAGCTCGATTTTTTTGTCAAGTGGGTACTCGATACCGTTAAAACCTAAATTAATGTGCAATAGAAGATAAAACAAAAAAAAATACATCACCGATCTAGTCCTATTGAAAGTGTTGATTAAAAATGAAATTGTTGATAAAATTCCTTCCCCTTTTTTAAATAATAATTCCTGATTGGTTTTTTTTTTTTGTTGTTGTGAAGTTATGTTTTTTGTTGAATTTTGTGAAAAATTTTGTCTGTGTATTCAAGGTCATTATATTTTTTTTGATGGTTTAAAAAAACCTTCTGTTGGGCCTTATTAGGAACCTGTGCTCTTAATAAGGCCCATAAGTTTTTTTCTCAAACAATGTTGAATTTCTTCCTGCAAAAAGTAAAATTAAAAAAAAAAAAGAAATTTTTTATGATATATTGTTATTTTAAAAGGTCTTCTTGACAAAAAGGAACTTAAAAAAAAACTTAACAGTTTAAACACATCCACCTGGACATTCAAAAGCCTCGTCTTCTTCAGTCAACCCGACGCATAGTTCATGATACCAAGCGCCGCCGCAAGCTTGGCATTGCCTCATGTCTTCCATGCTATCAATTTTACAGGCGTGACAATACCACGCTCCTGTCCCTTCCTTTCGTTTAGATTCTCTTTTGGATGTTGATGGTTTGGGTTGAGAAGCTGTATCCAGTTCCTTTTGTTTCTCTTCGAAGAGATGTTTTGTAACTTCTTGGCCTTTGAAGTTCAAGGCCTTTTTTCGATTTGTTATTCGATTGACCTTAGTTTTAGTTGTGGGAAGCAGTTTTTGAAATGGAGATTTTTTATTTGATTGTTTACGCTCCTCTTCCTCTAATTAATCCATTGCTTGAAGCATTGTAGCTAGTCCTGTAATTTTTAGCGCAGGAGTGAAACCCGATGTTTGAGCTACCAATGTTGAAAGTGGAGCATTGTCAGAGTCATCATCTGAGTTGTAGAGGTCCGGTATAATGTGAGGCTGCTGCGTTTGTGTACCAGATGTGCTTGGAACACTGTTTTCCAAATTTGTCGGGAATTGTAACTCGGAGAGTGCTGACGGAGCGAATGCTATCTCTGGAATCGCTTCAGGATCAAAAGGATACAATCCTGTCGCTCTAAATCCTGAAGTAATGTTGTCATATGTCATGCATTTTAACCAAACACTTGATAATATAACATTGAAGCTTGTTTTATTAAGTTTCCTTTCTGGAAACTTTGAAGTAAACTTCAATACTTCTTGATCCCAGTGATGCTCGAATGATCGGTACACGGCTTTATCCAGAGGTTGGAGCTCGTGCGTGGTGTTTGATGGAAGACAATAGAGCGTTATTTCATGTTTTTCTGCTTCGTCCACAATACTGTAATCCAAATGACACGCAGCTCCGTCAAAAACTAAGAGGCAAGGTCCGTTAGCTTTGAACTTGCTCAAATGAGTTACAAAATCCACAAAAGCGGAGTGGTTCATATAGCCTTTTGGGGTCATCTTCACTACGGACCCGAGTGGGAGATTATCCAAAAACTCCGGTTTTTGCCTTATGCCTTTGAAGATGACCATGGGTGGAATTGCAGTTCCTATGGCGTTGACGCAGCCTACAACGGTGACACTTTCCGCATGTTCATTTGATATTTGATGAACTCTTTTTGACCCTTTAAGAGCCAAGACGTTTTTTTGGTGATGCAAATTTATTCTGCAGCCTTTTTCATCCATGTTGTAGATGCATTCAGGTCTGTACCTTATGTTTAATCTATCTAGCAGGACCTCCAGTTTTATGAAGTGGTCAGCCACGATTTGCTTATTTAATTTTTGGGCCCTAGCGGGGTTCATGGAATGGGGCTTACTAATCGACAACTCTGGGTTTCGCTTCATAAACAAGTTCATCCACTTTCTTCCTGCCAGATTTCCCGGCCTGCTGAAACTGTTGGCGATGTTGTTGGCCTCACAAAATACTGCGACTTGATGCCTTACCACTTTTTGTGTAAGTGGCATACCAACTTGAGCCAATCTCACAATCCTGCTACATAAATCCTTTTCCTGTTCGGCCGTGAATGTGGGTGGGCGACCCAATTTTTTTTTTGTTGAACCGCTCTTTATGTGGTTCCTGAGAGTCCTTCTAGGAACATTAAAGCGCGCTGAGGCTTCGCGTTGAGACAATAACCCTCTTTTTACAGATTGTATTGCATTTTCAATGTCGACTTCGTTCCATCTTGCCCGTTTATTTTGCTGTGCCATTTTGGCTGAAAATAAGTGAAAAAAATGGAATGAAAATTCGCATATACTTAATAAGGCCCACTCAATTTTTTAATGGGCCTTATTAGGAACACGGTAGACTTTTGTTTATACAATTAAAAACTAAAAAAAAAACAAAAAAAAGTACTTACCGCAAAATTTTGTCCACAAAAAAGAAAAACAGCTTTATTATTTATTTTTATAGTAACACTCGCGCGCACAGCTTGGCGAACTTCAACGAACTGCCAGTCTCAACACGATCGAGAGAACCGTTATTTTTGTTGTTGTGTGTGCAATGAAATGCGAAGGGTTACACATAATAAATTGTTGATTTTGTTGTTTTCTGTCTAATGGGCCTTATTAGGAGCTGGGCCTTATTTGGTTCAGGTACTTGGATGGAATTAAGTATCCACCAAATAGGTATATTTTTTCTGTAAAATTTGAGTCAGTTTGTATATTGAGGGAAATATTTCCAAATTATTTTTTTTTTTTGTAAGATTTCAGAGATTCCAAAATGTGTAATGAGTTTTTGAGTATTTAAAAAAATCTGATAAGGAAAATCGTATAAAAATTCGCAATGTTTGCACGATTACCCATCAGATGTAATATTTTAAGTTTTAAGTCTTGGATATAAAATTTTTCCAAACTCAGATTTAGATTTTGAGGGTCATTGAATTTTTTAAGTTTTATAATTTGATTTATTCAGTCATACCTACGAGTACCTTAGTAAGGTTGTATTCAATATAGCTCACTATATGATACAACCACTCACAATTCACATTGCCTCATACTCATACGTCATACAGCTGGGTTTGATTATTTTAATTGAAAGCTGTTTTGGTTCTATGAATTTCATACCTCATTGGTTGTCTGGAATTTAAAAACTCCCATTTAGCCCCACCACCCAACACCCCCTGAAAAACGAAAATATGAAAAACCACAAAATTCATTATTTGAGTTTCTAAGTAGGTATTTTAAAAAATCCGATGCACCATTATTTATCAGATGTGATATATATTTTTTGGATATAATTTTTTTTCCAAACTCAAGCTAAAGGCAATGCTAACTGTCCTATTTGAGTCGGGAAAAATCTTATTCCATGGTGCAATTGCATAACTTTTTTCTGGAATACCTACATAACTGCCAAATAAAAAAGTTGAAAATAAGGTACAGTCATACAGTTGAATTTATAGTCAAGCGATGTGATCATTCCACTTTTTAATATAAACATTCCCACGAAACGGAGACATTGGATTTGATGACAATTAAGCTGACCAGGGGTAATCGGTGAAGTGGGAAGTGTGGATTTCCTTGAAACTTTTTGTTTACACTTAATCCAAAGGGAAACTCTTCTCTCTTCACCGGATACACCCCGAAGATATCATCAAATTTTATATTCTATCGATGAGAATGTTTTTATAAGAATTTATGGTGAATTTTGTAAAGCTCTATGCCAAAGTGGAACGATCACATCGCTTGACTATAAATTCAACTGTATGACTGTACCTTATTTTCAGGGTTTTATTTGGGAGTTATGTTTTTCTGCTTATCAGAGAAATTTAAAAACTAGGATGGGGAGAATGAGCATCACGAGTGTTTTTTTCTTAATTTCTATCATACCTACAATCCTACATATCTTTTGAATTAAGAAAGTCCTCTCCAGGGTACCTATATATTCACGGTTGAGTGGGTCCCACAATTATGTCTGTCTGTCTGTCTGTCCGTCTGTACCTCGACCTACAGCCTAAACTACTGAAGCGATTTTCTTCAAACTTTGGACATAAGGTTTCGGGGAGATTGCCTAGAGGGCAAATCAAATTTTTTTTAGCTCCAAAAATAACGGTACCTGTCATATGTAGTACCGTTTAGACAAAACATTTTTATCTCGAAAACGGCACTATATCTAGGATAGCATCTTCAGTTTTAGGATCAAACTTCTTTTTTGGCTTATTTTATCAATTCAAATAACGAATTTCAGGCTCTTTTTATATTTTTACATGTGACTACAATCGACAGTAGGTAGTCGGGTATTTTTTTTTTCGTTTTTCATCAAATCTTGGAAAATTGTTCTGAAAATGGAGCATTTAATTCGAGCTAGGTGATCTATTAACTAATCAAAAAGATTTGAGTCGAAAGATCTAATGGTTTTTGAGAAAAATGGAATTAAAGTTAGCATAGGTACCTATGTAGGTATATATGAAAATAATTTTTTTTTTTTCGTTTTTCATCAAATCTTGGAAAATTGTTCTGAAAATGGAGCATTTAATTCGAGCTAGGTGATCTATTAACTAATCAAAAAGATTTGAGTCGAAAGATCTAATGGTTTTTGAGAAAAATGGAATTAAAGTTAGCATAGGTACCTATGTAGGTATATATGAAAATAATTTTTTTTTTTTCGTTTTTCATCAAATCTTGGAAAATTGTTCTGAAAATGGAGCATTTAATTCGAGCTAGGTGATCTATTAACTAATCAAAAAGATTTGAGTCGAAAACTCTAATGGTTTTTGAGAAAAATGCAATTAAATTAGCGAACATGGATCTCTATGAAAATTATTTTTTTTTGTTTTTCATCCTCATCAGAATGAAAAAAATACTTCTATATGGCTATTTTTTCCAAATTTTGTCAATATTTAAAACAGTTTTTCAAAACACATAGATGACATCATTTGCGACCAGAATACGTTCAAATCATAATAATCCAGTAAGAACTTTTGAAATGCGAGCTTGACAAAAGCAGCCCTCACAAAAATTTCCTACGATTTTCCTTGAAATTCCTATAAGTGCCACACACAAACGGTTATAATTTCAGTTCTACTTACTTGATTTTGATGATTCAAACGTTCCCTATTCGTAAATCCATTCTTCTATATGTTTCTCTATAAAAATAAAAATAAAAAAAAGAAATGAGAAAAAATCCCAAAACTGACTAGTTTCGTAAGTAAAATGCCTCAGAATGAAAAAAAATACTTCTGTATGGCTATTTTTTCCAAATTTTGCCAAAACTCAAAATAGTTTTTCAAAACACATAGACGACATCATTTGCGACCAGAATACGTTCAAATCATAAAAATCCAGTGAGAACTTTTGAAATGCGAGCTTGACAAAAGCAGCCCTCACCAAAATTTCCTACGATTTTCATTGAAATTCCTATAAGTGCCAGACACAAACGGTTATAATTTCAGTTCTACTTACTTGATTTTGATGATTCAAACGGTCCTTGGTCGTAATATCATTCTTCTATATGTTTCTTTATAAAAATAAATATAAAAAAAAGAAATGAGGAAAAATCCCAAAATTGACTAGTTTCGTCAGTAAAATGCCTCAGAATGAAAAAAAAAATACTTCTATATAGCTATTTTTTCCAAATTTTGCCAAAACTCAAAACAGTTTTTCAGAACACATAGATGACATCATTTGCGACTAGAATACGTTCAAATCATAAATATCCAGTGAGAACTTTTGAAATGCGAGCAGACCTCGCAAAAATTTCCTACGATTTTCCTTGAAATTCCTATAAGTGCCAGACACAAACGGTTATAATTTCAGTTCTACTTACTTGATTTTGATGATTCAAACGTTCCCTAGTCGTAAATCCATTCTTCTATATGTTTCTTTATAAAAATAAATATAAAAAAAAAGAAATGAGAAAAAATCTCAAAACTGACTAGTTTCGTGAGTAAAATGCCTCAGAATGAAAAAAAAATACTTCTATATGGCTATTTTTTCCAAATTTTGCCAAAACTCAAAATAGTTTTTTAAAACACATAGATGACATAATTTGCGACTAGAATACGTTCAAATCATAAAAATCAAGTGAGAACTTTAGAAATGCGAGCTTGACAAATGCAGCCCTCACCAAAATTTCCTACGATTTTTCTTGAAATTCCTATAAGTGCCAGACACAAACGGTTATAATTTCAGTTCTACTTACTTGCTTTTGATGATTCAAACGTTCCCTAGTCGTAAATCCATTCTTCTATATGTTTCTCTATAAAAATAAAAATAAAAAAAAGAAATGAGGAAAAATCCCAAAATTGACTAGTTTCGTGAGTAAAATGACTCAGAATGAAAAGAAAAATACTTCTTATGGCTATTTTTTTCAAATTTTGCCAAAACTCAAAATAGTTTTTTAAAACACATAGATGACATCATTTGCGACTAGAATACGTTCAAATCATAAAAATCAAGTGAGAACTTTAGAAATGCGAGCTTGACAAAAGCAGCCCTCACCAAAATTTCCTACGATTTTCCTTGAAATTCCTATAAGTGCCAGACACAAACGGTTATAATTTCAGTTCTACTTACTTGATTTTGATGATTCAAACGGTCCCTAGTCGTAAATCTATTCTTCTATATGTTTCTCTATAAAAATAAAAATAAAAAAAAGAAATGAGAAAAAATCCCAAAATTGACTAGTTTCGTGAGTAAAATGCCTCAGAATGAAAAAAAAATACTTCTATATGGCTTTTTTTTCCAAATTTTGCCAAAACTCAAAATAGTTTTTTAAAACACATAGATGACATCATTTGCGACTAGAATACGTTCAAATCATAAAAATCAAGTGAGAACTTTAGAAATGCGAGCTTGACAAAAGCAGCCCTCACCAAAATTTCCTACGATTTTCCTTGAAATTCCTATAAGTGCCAGACACAAACGGTTATAATTTCAGTTCTACTTACTTGATTTTGATGATTCAAACGTTCCCTAGTCGTAAATCCATTCTTCTATATGTTTCTCTATAAAAATAAAAATAAAAAAAAGAAATGAGGAAAAATCCCAAAATTGACTAGTTTCGTGAGTAAAATGCCTCAGAATGAAAAAAAAATACTTCTATATGGCTTTTTTTCCAAATTTTGCCAAAACTCAAAATAGTTTTTTAAAACACATAGATGACATCATTTGCGACTAGAATACGTTCAAATCATAAAAATCCAGTAAGAACTTTTGAAATGCGAGCAGACCTCACAAAAAATTCCTACGATTTTCCTTGAAATTCCTATAAGTGCCAGACACAAACGGTTATAATTTCAGTTCTACTTACTTGATTTTGATGATTCAAACGTTCCCTAGTCGTAAATCCATTCTTCTATATGTTTCTCTATAAAAATAAAAATAAAAAAAAGAAATAAGAAAAAATCCCAAAATTGACTAGTTTCGTGAGTAAAATGCCTCAGAATGAAAAAAAAATACTTCTATATGGCTATTTTTTCCAAATTTTGCCAAAACTCAAAACAGTTTTTCAGAACACATAGATGACATCATTTGCGACTAGAATACGTTCAAATCATAAATATCCAGTGAGAACTTTTGAAATGCGAGCAGACCTCACAAAAAATTCCTACGATTTTCCTTGAAATTCCTATAAGTGCCAGACACAAACGGTTATAATTTCAGTTCTACTTACTTGATTTTGATGATTCAAACGTTCCCTAGTCGTAAATCCATTCTTCTATATGTTTCTTTAAAAAAATAAAAACAAAAAAAAGAAATGAGAAAAATTCCAAAATTTGACTATCTTCGTTAGTAAAATGCAGTACATCAGAATGAAATTCACGACTGGGTCGCACGTACTTGCTCCTTGTGTGATATCATCTTGGTTTTTTAAGTCTGAGTATAAATACAAATTTATTTGAAAAGAATCATACTGTATATTATTGTCACAAGTAAAAATATGAAAAAGCCTGAAATTCAATATTTGAATTGATAAAATAAGCCAAACAAGAGTTTAATCTTAAAACTGATTATGCCATCCCTATGTATCATAAAAATAAAAATTTTTGAAAAAAAAAAATTCAAAAATCGTTAGAGCTGTTTTTACAAAAAATTATTTCTTTATAGGTAGGTATATATAATTTTTTAAATATTTTCATAAAAAAAAGTTGGTATGCACATTTTTGGTATTTGATAAGGATAACATATGCCTACACTTAAAATCAAATTAAAAAAAGTATTTATTAGTTTTCAAAATATTTTTTTGAAAATTTTGATATGCAATATTATTAAGATGATAGAAATCCGTCCGAAAATCCGGTTCTATAACAGGTACCTACCGTTAGGTAGGTAGGTAGGTACCTACCGCTTCAGTAGTTTAGGCTGTAGGTCGAGGCACAGAATTGAGGGACCCACTGTTTTCGCGTTGTCTATCATCTGATTAATATCTCGAGTTCGATGTTTTGCACGAATCCAAAACTTGAACTATAAAACCTATAGTCGCAAGTAAAAATGTGTTCTTTACTCAGAAACAAAACAAAATGTGATCACACATAGGTACTCGTCAGAGCAAGTAAGTGCGACCCAGTTGTTCATTTTATTATGATTGCATCATCGTCATGCCTCTCTGCCCGCTGGCGCTGATTTGTGCACCAAACACCAAACACACACGCAGATTTAGCCAAGATCTTCAGATACTTTTCTCCAAAGAAACTATGTATACAAAAATCCCTCGAAAATTTCCCATAGACATAGCCTAGCCACACTCGTGGACTCCAACAACAAAGCAACTTGTGTATAACTGTGATTTTTATTAGTTTTATAGATATATGGGTACAATATGTTGATATGTTAGATACAATAAACAATTTATGGGAATATATATTTATATCATATTAAGAAACAAATTAGAACAAAATTATGCCAATACACTTTTATAAATGCAGCCCATAAATATGGCAACAGTTAAAAGCGCAATAATGACAAGAGAGCCCTTAAGGACATCCTTCATGCAATTTGCCTGGTCGTTGACTTGAACCGCTTCCTCTATTTGCTTCTGCATTTCATGAAACTCTTCTGGGGCAGTGCCTGAATACTTTTTGATAACATCCACCTCCTCAGGATCACTATCACCTCCAATTGAAAATTTATCAAGAGGCACTTTATTGCCTTGAGATGATCTGGCAGTCGCACCTGAGATATCAATTGCAACAAATTCATATGGTGGAGTATTTTTTGATGAAAAAGCTTCAATTTGGGAGTTGATTCTCCTAACTTCAGCTTTGACGTCAACAGCTTTAAAATCATTGTCATCATTGATAGAGGGGGTGTTGGTGATGGGTGGGGCTGCTACAGCTGATGATGTTGATGGGACAGGGGGACCCCAAAATGATTGTCTTGCGAGAGGTCGGTTGCGGCGTAATTCAATCACACGGGCAATTTCGTAGCGAACATCGTCTAAGTATTGTTCATATTGGTCCATTTTGATTTTCGTATTTTTATTTAAACAAAAAAGTCAAAATTTTAAATTCGTTTTGTTTTTTAATTTATTTTCACTTAGTCAACAAACAAAGCAGTTAGAGATTTAAGCAGGAAGGTAGGTAGCTATATCTACCTCAAAAGTTACTTTGAAACTGTCATTTAGAAAAAAATTCAAAAGGTAGCAACTAGCAACACTACGATGAATAGATGAATTATAAAAGTGTTACCAGCAAAATAAGTTGTGAAAAATAATATTTTAAAGAAGAAAATTCGTCATAAAAAATAAACTTTACGAGGAAATTTTTGAATCGCGAGATGAAAAGTATATTTTTTTTTGACAAAATTTAGTTTGTGAATACATTTTTAAATTTTGTTTTGAAAACATTTTTTATTCTGAATTAATCGTCCTACAAACATAAAAACAATTAGACCGACAATTTAATCTGGCAATACTTGTTTTGTGATTCATTGACGAATGACGATCGTTGCACATTGCATTCTATACAAAACAGACTTTGAATGAATCATCGTTATAGAGAAAGAAACCTTAAACTTGAAAGTCGAAGACTCGAAGGGGCTATATGGGAGGTTTAAATAAAATAAACAACCAATGAGGTGAAGTTCATAGAACAAAAACAGCTTCCAATTAAAATAACCAAACCCAGCTGTATGACGTATGAATGGTTATTAACTATATAGTGTGATATTGAATGTGATTTAAAGGAGTTTTGAATTATAGCTAGGTATACTCAGGTCCTAGTCAGGATCATGATAATTGTCGGTTGATAAGGAAGAAAAAGAAGAAGGAAAGTGGTTATGAAAGCACATTTCAAATTTCTGTGTTGAAAATCATATTATAGAGAACTCCGAAGGTACCGCATCTTCACTAACATTTTGGTGAAGTACTCGTATGTCCCAGTTTCTATATCGAATGGTGCAGATATTTCTTCCGATTCCCTTACTTTCTTTCTTACTCTTAGCTTGAATTTGGGGACACTATTTCTTTGCATCTTTCTGGGAATCAAGTGCCACCTGATTGTGTGATCTTAATAATAGACAAAAATTCTGCCATGTACCATAGATAGTTTTCCATTTCAAGACCAATGGCCTTTTCCATTGGTCTAATCCGGAAGAAGAATTTGAAATTCTGAAAAATTTATTGAAATTATGTTCAAAAGAAGAATCGCAATCAGCTGAACGAAGGCGTACTTCTAAATGTACTATAACTCATAGCAAGAACAGAGAGAGAAATATGCTATTGATCAATGTGCCATGTATATTGTACGATGTGTCCTACGTTGTGTCTTTATCTATTATTAGCTTGATAATGATAAACAGAAGAAGAGGAAAACGTGTACGTGATAAGAAACAGTCAAGTCACAAATTTAAAATAACCAACCAGACACCCGAAGTGAACAATGTGCAAGGGGATTGGTGTGCATGATCATTGATCAGTGTTAAATTGTGGATTCTCTTTGCTTCATTTTCATTGCTGTTTGATTGGCAACCAAGCAGAAAGCGCTATAAAAAATGGCGATCATCACGCCAACTTCTTGAATTGGTTGTTATTTTAGTCTACCTAGAAGTTTAAAAGTAAATTTTTGGTGGTGCGCTGCTGGGTTATGCCTTTATGGACAACAACAACAAAATCTCTCAACCGTTCTGATAAGTGTGTTTGATTAATCAAATGGAGTGGAGGGGCTGAATTCGAATGATTAAGGTTGGGGGAACTTTATAATTACAATAGGTAGAGTATATGTAGACGTTTTAAAAGTAATGGCGGAATATTTTAAGAAACCCGTTGTTTGGTGTTTTTGTTCAAAGCTTCAATGGGCATGTTAAACAAATCACAATTTTTTTCAAGGAAAAGCCAACTGATCCCCCTTCCGCAGTCTCCTAGAGCATAGAAGTAGAACTAGAAGGGACAAAATTTAAAAATTCAGATTTTCATTCACCGCCCAATTTGCCATATTTTTTCGATTAAACTAAGCATTTGCCCCACTGTAGCTATGCTTCGCTAAAAGCTTAAAATAGCTTCATAAGTTGAGCAGGCATGGATACCTACATTTGGTTTCACTGACTGCTTACTACGTCACGTGTAGCAGGATTTCTATACATTCCATCATCGAATATAAGGTACGGGGGCCAAATAAGGCCCTGTTCCTAATAAGGCCCACTTCTCAGAAAACACAGAAACGAACAAATAACGGGGCTTTTTTTTCTTTCCATGAGTAAACCATGTCTGCAAGAACACACACAAAGGAAAAAAGCCAGCTGCGCGATTCGTGTCGTGACCTACGGTTGAATGAAGTTCATTGACCGGTAAAGGCCTACTAAATTATAAAAAAGTTGTGCGTTTTTGGTGTTTTTTCAACAAAGTAAGTACATATTTTTTTATTTTTACCGTATAATATATAATATTTTGAGTAAATAAAAACATTTGTTTGTTAAAAATGTTTGATAGTTAGTTTTATATAAATTTGTTTTTAAAAGTCTTGCATGTTCCTAATAAGGCCCAAAAAAAAAGGGATGGGCCTTATTAGGGACACGTAAATTATTGGTTTTTATTTTGTATTTTTAATGTGTTTCAGACAAAATGTCAACTTTACCCAAAAATTGGACAGGAGTCGATATGGGAAATGCGTTGCAGACTGTAAAACGCGGTTTAACACAGCATCAAGCTTCTAAGCGTTTTTTGTTTATGTTTTTTGTTAAATTTAAGTTTTTGTTTATTTTATGTAGTTTTTTTAACTGAAAAGACTGTTTTCTTATGAAATAAATTTAAAAGAATATATTTATTAAAATACATTGATTTGTTTGTGTTTTTACTTTCAAAACATTGTTTTCTTGCTAGAAATTTTGCGAAATTCTTAAGAAAACTCGAGTGGGCCTTATTAAGACCCCATGGGCCTTATTAAGAACAACATAAGCTTTTTTTAAATGTCAAAAAAATATATTTTTCAATTAAAAAAAATCAATAAAATCTATGTACCTATTCATGTAGATAAAATGACAAAGAATCATAAAATTTTTAGTTTACTCGGATATTCTCAAAAACCTAGAAGATATTTAGAAAAATCTGTTAGGTGGGCCTTATTTGGCCCCCCTACCTTATCTTTACTTAATTCCTCAAAAATATATGACCATATATGGCTATAATGTTTGCCTTTGCCCTGTTTTTATTACCTACGCATTCCGAAACTATAAATTAGGATGCCCCAGATTTTCCGAACTTTTTAATTTAATATTTAATACGCACAGGATAATGGGACCTTTCAACAATCTCGATGGGTGTTTTATTTCAAACGGAATTTCTTATTCCCAACAAATTTTTTTTCTAGCTATCGTGAAATTGTAAAAATACTGATACAAAATTTTCAAAGCTCACAAATATCTTTAGGAATACGAGATTAGATCTGGGACACCCTAATGTATGTACATGTATAGGAAATATAGTATTTTGCATTTCGTTGCAAAAAGCCTGTGCCGACTCGAGGGCATCCATCTATCCATCTTTTTTCAACCCATACATCAATATAGGAATCTGTTTTGGGTGAAGTTGATGGAGATGACGTCTCACCACCACACATGTACTTCCTTATGGACTTGTAGTTTTTTAACGATCGTTTCTGCTGAATCGGATATATCTACAATACAAAAAGTAGGTATATATTTCATTTTCCGGAAACAGCTTACATCATTGCGAAATTATTTGATCAGTTCAATTCAGTTAGAAAAAGACATTTGAGTTTGAGTGAGCCAGTGCTTCCGTGCTTCTGTTCTTTTGTTATCTTCAATTCTTGTAAGTTTGCAGAAAAAAAAACACTTATTGATTTTTAGTAATTTATTTTTTGTCCATTGATTAGAATAAAGTGCATTTCCAATTTTCCATAAAATGGCAACTTATCAGCTTTTATTAAACAATGATGAAAATGGCAATTTTATCTTAAGATCCGATCCGATTGATGGTGATGATGAGGTTAATAACGAACTTAATCTTGATATCATTGTGTGCCCAATTTTACCTCAAGCTGAGGATATTAAGACTTGTGATGCAGTTTTGAATGAAAAGCCAGATGATGTTGATGGGGAATGTCAATCATTGGAAAAAATTGCTCCAACTGCTGAAGTCGCTGAAGTAGATATAAATATCGAGGACCAAGTTCAAGTAGCTCCTTTACCAGAGGGTGAAGAACAAGGAGCTCCTTTACCTGATGATGAAATTGTTCCTATCGAGGCAGATGCAGCTGGAGATGAAGACGAAATTGCTGATATAAGGGCTGGAGCTGGTTCCAATGAGTTAGCTAACTACCGGCGTCAGCAAATTATGCCAATGATTGATTAGTATGAGGCACAAAGTGCGTCGACATGTTTGTTGGGTTCATCTCAATTGCATTCTTGATCTTTATTTACATTCTTCTTTCATTTTAATATTATTTCTAAATATCTCTATCATTTTATTCAATATCAATATCACACATATATTTTAACCAATTTTATGTTATGAAACAAAAACATTTGTGACCTATGCAAAATAAAATAAATAACTCCTAGTTTGTTTGTTTGTTTTAATGTGGAAACAACCACGGCGAGGCGACGCGACGACGGACGGCTGCGGTATGTAATGGAGTACCTATTGGAATTTTTTTTATAGGTAAAGAAAGTTTTTGTTTTAGGTTCAAGTCGAAATGTATTTAAATAAATACATTTTAACTTCATTGTTAAAAAATTGGTTAAAACTAAAACAACCCCGCCTATCGTGCCATTTAGTCCATTATCCACTCAGTGTTATTTTTGTTAGATGGTACAAATTGTTTCGAATATCCCATAAATGAAACTGACTGCCTATTATTGTTGACCTATTACTGACCTAAAAGAAAATATCTCAAAAATTCTGGAGCCTTAAAAATATGCATTTATTTTTTTTTAATAGTATTTACAAATACAAAAACTATGCTCTAACGAGTGAATGACTCTTCAGAGCAAATTTAGTGATTCGGAAAATTATCGAATACGGTTGGTTAAATGAGCAAAAATATGAAGTATGCTCTTCTTAGGAAATCCTGGAACCCGTATCATTAGAATCGTCTTCGTCGTTCGTGATATGATCCCCAAGAGAGACTAAAGAGACTATACCCATATTTGGTACTTTGGTAGTTATCGAATTAATTTGATGCGTTGATTTTGTTTTGTTTTGTTCGTCAAGGAAAAACCAAATTTCAGAACCAAATTTAATTCTAGGAGTTTTAAAAATCCGAAAAACGGAAATTTTGGTTAAGTATTAAAATAAATTTCGAATAAAAAAAAGTTTAGCGACTGAATATAGATACCCTAAGTGAGGCAAGGTGATTGTGTGAAAAGGACAGTGCCCCAAAAAAATCAGTCTGCAACCTAGTAGTGAGTAGTCGTCTTTATTTGACCAAAATGTTCAGGACTTCAGGTCCTTCCGTTTCAAAGAAATTATACCTATTCCCATCATTTTAACTTAAACAACAATTAAATGTTATCTATTATCTTTATTAGTTTAATATATGTGTATATAATGTATAACATTTTGATATATGGGAATATGTATTTATAACATAATAAGTTTAATATAAATTTTGAAAAACGGATAAAATTAAACTCAATGTTTAGATGCCCTTACACTTTCATAAATACTGGCCGCCAATATGCCAACCGCCAAAAGCCCAAAAACGACAAAAAACCCTTTAACGATATAAACCGTAATGCACCTAGCCTGCTCGTTACCCTGATCCCCTTCTTCTATCTGCATTTCATAAAACTCTATTGGTGGAGTAGACAAATGTTTTTTGATAGCATCATAGCCTTCCTCAGAATCACAATCACTGCCAAATGTAAAAGTAGCAACAGGAGCGGCAAGAGGATAATCGCTGCTAGTTGCGACTTCTATAAATTGATTGTTCACTTGTGTTTGGTTCAGCATCTTCGTCAGCAGTTGACTCATCCATCATAGGAAGGGCGTTGGAGATGATAGCTCTGGTAAAGCCTGCTGCTGCTCCTGCTGATGATGTTGATGGGACAGGAGGACCCATGAGTGATTGTCTTGAGATAGGTTGGTTAAGACTCAGCTCAGTTACACGATCGATTTCGTTTTTCAAATATTGTTGATATGTTTGTGCCATTTTAAACAATTTTATTACATAACTATTTTCACTAAGTCAATAAAAAATTTAGCTCGTAGGTATATCAATCTAGAGAGTTACTCCCGATCTGCATTCGAACTTTCGAAATTGACGAACTTTATTTTTCTCAAATTTTATATCTCTAGGTTCAGAAATAAAATTCAAAACACCGATATAAAATCGATTTTACGTTGTTCGACAAACAAATTATTTTTGTTCTTTTCTTAGTCCAACTCTTACATGCATCTAGCCTTTTTACTCATAATTTCAAATTAAAAATTTCTTTTTTGGTCTCCGTTTTAATGAATTTCATATTTCATGAATTTTCATCTTGGTTAGGTCATTTTTTTTTTTCTTAAAAAATCAAAGCTATAAAAATAGTCGCATTTTATTAGATCTCATTTCCACTTGACTTCGCCTCAACGCCATTGATTGTGTTACAAAAATCTAGAATTTAATATCCTTTCCTATCCAGTGCGGGAGTGTCACACATAAAATAAAGAAACTCGCTGTTTAAGTGGAAAATGCAAGAGTGCTATAATTGCTATTGAAATAATTTATCGGTTTTTTTGTTTTCCTTTTTGTTTTCATTGTTTACTTAAATATTTGTTTCTGCATGAAGATTGAAGAATTCTTTGCATTTATGCTGGATGTTGGTCAAATTTTGACAGAAACTTCTACCCAACTCTTCAAAACCAAAAAAAAAAATATTTAAATTGTCAAAAAGAACCATAAACTATGAAATTTGTGTCCTATTTGATCCTTTTGATTATTCCCGAAGTCTTTCTTGGGTCATATTGATTTTTTAAGTGTGAAAAACATTTATGAATTCTTATGAGAGTGTCTCATTCTCTTATCCATCATAATGTTTGTCATTACATATTTCTTATCATCTTACAATTCTGAACATAAGTGGAGGTTAAAAATGCAGTAGAATTTGTCAATTGAGTTCTGTTTTTGTTTTTTGATACCTAGTTTTTTAAATCTTTTTTTTTATGCTTAAAAGAGACTAATTGCGGTTTTTGAGTTTGAGTTTAATTAATAATAACAATTTTGTGTTTTCGATTTTCTCATAAACTGTTTGACGAACTGTGATATTTTTTTATTTATTTTTCTTTGAACGAATAATCAATTCGTTTTAATTTTTTAAATCTCAATATTTATTTTTGAAAATTGGGTTTTAAGTGCATACTATTAAATTTTTTCAAAGTTATTTACAAGATTTTTAATTGTGGACCGACATATTTCTTTAAGTCGACATGCTGGAAAAAAAAATTGAAGTGACATAAAAAAAAAAACAACCACCAACAAACACAACAACAAAATGATCTTGGACGTGTCCTGGTCGGTTGGAAGGTATCCTCGTTTGAAAACTCAATCACATCTTGGTTGTCCTTGTGTTGGCTCAGTTTGTTTGAGCTCGATTTTTTGTCAAGTGGGTACTCGATACCGTTAAAACCTAAATTAATGTGCAATAGAAGATAAAGTAAGAAAAAATATATCACCGATCTAGTCCTATTGAAAGTGTTGATTAAAAATGAAATTGTTGATAAAATTCCTTCCCCTTTTTTAAATAATAATTCCTGATTGGCTTTTTTTGTTGTTGTTGTGAAGTTATGTTTTTTGTTGAATTTTGTGAAAAATTTTGTCTGTGTCTTCAAGGTCCAGTTGTATACAAATTTAAATTGCGGTTTTACGATCTATTAGCCCGTTCCCATGAACATCTGCTGGTGCGCAGCCGTAGGCAAATTTCCAGGTATGTTATTTCGCCCAAAACAAAAAATTGTAAATAAGTATTGTCCAAATTCACATTTCTTCAAAAAGATGGATGGAATTAAGTATCCACCAAATAGGTATATTTTTTCTGTAAAATTTGAGTCAGTTTGTATATTGATGGAAATATTTCCAGATTATTTTTTTTTTGTAAGATTTCAGAGATTCCAAAATGTGTAATGAGTTTTTGAGTATTTTAAAAAATCTGATAAGGAAAATCGTATAAAAATTCGCAATGTTTGCACGATTACCCATCAGATCTGATATAAAATGGATGTAAAATTTTTCCAAACTCAGATTTAGATTTTGAGGGTCATTGAATTTTTTAAGTTTTATAATTTGATTTATTCTGTCATACCTACGAGTACCTTAGTAGGGTTGTATTCAATATAGCTCACTATTCACATTGCCTCATACTCATACGTCATACAGCTGGGTTATTATTTTAATTGAAAGCTGTTTTGGTTCTATGAATTTCATACCTCATTGGTTGTCTGGAATTTAAAAATTCCCTTCGACATTGAAAGCTTGCTGTGAAAACGATAGGTATAGAAAATAAGGATCCACCACTCTGAAAATAACGGGATTCAAAAATGAACAATCAGCTAGCGGTTGCTTATGAATTATGATAAACTATAGAACGTCTTCAACAAGTTAGTCCTGCCAGATAAATCTGGGACTTTTTTTCGGCAGATCAAAGTTAGCAGAAAATATTTTTTTAAAGTAAAGAAATTAAAACTCAATTCGATTTGAAGGATTGGTATATATTAATAATTGTATTAAAGAGAAAAATATCAGGTAACTTATTAAAATTGCTTGTAGGTATTTTTTGAAGAGTGCTTGCATATTTTTTCATACTCTTAATAAATTTTGATCTTTACTTAACTTTTTTTTTTTTGACTTCCTTGTTCTTTGCAGATTTTTTGTTAGAAGTTTCCTTAAAAATCGAAAAATAAATAAGTTTATTTATTTTTTTGTTGTCTGCATTTTTGCCACTGCATCCTATTGTCACCGAATCTCCACTAAATAAGGTGTACTCCTCGCCAACAACCACTCGTTTTCCATTAAAAATGCAATTACCCTTAATGTCCTTGAAAATACAGGATTTAATTTTTGAATTGTATGTTATGTAAATTGCAATTTCGCGTTGTAAAAAGCGTTTGTCTTCTATTAATATATTATCCCGCAGTGTAGAACCAAAATAATTAAAGCCTTTTTTTAGGTATATTTTGCTCTGATCTGTTGTGAGAAAATACCATCGGGACTCACGTTTTCCCAGTTTCCAATTTGTGTTGATTTGAGTCCGGTCGTCATATTTATTATAGGGCTGTTTAAAATAAATAATAAAAATAAAAAAAGGCAAGTAATAAAAATACAACAAAAGATTTTAAAAAATCTAGAAACAAGGTATTATTTAATGACGGAATGTTGGGTTTTTGAGATTGGGGGCTTTTTTATTTTAGCTTGGAAAATAACTGTACCTGTATAAATATTTTCAAAACATGCGCAGGATTCAAAGAATGCAAAAGACTGCAACTTTGTTATCTAGTATTGAAGATCTATTGAAATGATCTCTACCCACAAAAACATAAACGAATTTAAAGACCATCAAAACTACCCCAATTCACCACTAGGCGTTTTCAGTGATCTAACTCAATTTCCACCAACTATACAAAATGCAATAATCAAATTCAGCGACACATGATTTATACCTTATGCCCTTATCCCAAATGTTCAATCCCATATAGATTTTAATTCTTCCAACATAATTCCAATATATCATTTTTCAATAAATAAAATAAAACAAACCTGCTCTGGGGTTGCACGTATGACAACAGTCGAATATACATGCTTTAGATTCTTAGTTACAGTTTTTTTCACGACCTTTGCAGAATCATTTGCTTTGGGAATTCTTTTAATGCAAACCTTTGGTACACTACGACTGCACCCGGGCTCCACAACAATTGATGACTTCCACATTTCTGACATTTGGTGAATTTTTTCAAAACAGTTAAACAATAAGTTGTGTTCGCAAAGACTTCCAAACGATAACTGATTCAAATCAATCAAAAAAACGGGAACTTTTGCTTCTTAAAAAATAGGATTGAAGTTATACATTTGTTTACTTCATCAGCAGCTAGCTAGGCCGAATAAAAATAAACTGTAATCAGATTCGTTGGATGTTAGTTTGTTTATTTTGCTGGAATAATTGGCAGCTTTTATATCGCAGACACTAATTTAAAAAAAAAGGTCCATGCTTTTGCATGTAAATATAAAATGATGATGAATTAGAGAATCTTTAAATTTCGATTTCGGTTTAATTTAGGAATGTTTTGGGATTGTGTTTCAAAAGGGTCGAAATTCTGGTTTTGTAGTTGGACTTTTGAAAGTTCAGCATTAAGATCAATTTCCCCGCTAGGTAGTTCGTTCAGTTGAGGTAGAGCCAGGCAGACCCCGGCACTCCCGGCAGACAGAGACACAGAAATGTCAAAAATACTCGTTTTTGAGTATAACTTTGAAATGGTGAGTTTGATCGAGAGCATTTGTAGGTACCTATATAAATTTTTGTAAAATCCCCTCAAAAACAAATAAGAGAAATAAACAAGAAGGTCAAGGGGAGTTCATTTTCTCCACAAGCTGTGGAAGATTGCAATGTCAAAGTCATAGTCAACGCATATGAAGATACCACCGCTTACAGTCTGATTTTATCATTCTGCATTGACATTGAATCTTCAAATACTTCGCGGTCTAACTTTGTTTCCGCGTTAATTCAAAGCGAAGGACTTTCTTGTTTATTTCTCGGTGATGATGATGATGATGATGATGATGATAATGACGATGCTGCAGCCGCTGACATGACGACATGAAGACGCGACGACCATCGATATTTAGATGTGCTGGGTAATGGGCGGTAAATTGCTTGAAATGCGTATACAAAAGTCGTTTCCACTGGCAATGACGTAGTTATTTTGTAGTAGCCACTTTGGCGTCGCGTCGCGTTGGTTGTTATCCGCATGCTATATTAATTTCCATATCTCACCCAAAACACAGAAGGCCAAATTGCAAATTGATGACAGTAAAAAATAGAAGAAGCTTCGACGCGATAGCACATTAGGGACAAGCAAACGTGAGGTGTACGGGACAACATGACATCTGTTGTGCTCTGAGCGATCGTTAAAAATGTATGAGGTTGTTAATTTCATTATTAGTCAACTACTTTATTAAGTGGCTGTGGCTAGAACGTGCTAAATTATTGCGTGACGGTGGCGGTGGCGGTGTCTTGTCTTCAGAATTTGGTGATAATTGTTATGGTATGAATCTACACATTAAGTTCTTAAGAGGAGAACGATATTGTATCAACATCCAAAGCACATTGATTGAAAAAATATTTATCAGAACAAATCATAAAGATAAAAAATGAGACAGGTTCTTACATAAAATAACTCTATTTGTGTAAAAAGTCAGTGCAGTGAAAGATATTGGGTAATATTGTATTTTTTTTTTATTTGACTTTAAAACCAAGATAATACGGCATATAGGAGCAAGTATGTGCGACCCAGTCGTTCATTTTATTCCAAATTAAATTTTCAAAAAAATCCAAAAAGTGCAAATTTTGCTTATGGCTTCTTTGAAACATAAAAATATACAAAATTGAATTAGTTTCCCCGAAGATAAATTTAAAATTTTTCTCAATAATTTTTGGGTTTACGCAAAAAAAATGATCCAAGAAAAAGTCGTAGATCTCACACCGCGACTAGTCTCGTTCTCAGGGCTATCTATAGTTCTCCCGTCCCTTGTTTGGGAAAATGTGAGAAAAATAAATTCCATTCACTCGTATAGAGCGAAATAAATCTTGACAGACAAAAAATTATGCTTGATCTTGCAAATTTCCAGTTAGTTCCAGCTTTGTATTTATAAACTTTATAGTTTATATATACAAAGGTTCCAGTTAGCTAAGGAGGAAACGCAAAGCAATTAATTTTTTTTTATTACCTGAACTAAGAGAACAATACAACAACCGGCAAGGCATCATCACGAAATACTGCGTTTTGTTGTTTGTTATTTTTTTTTTGTTCATTCCGACGCATTATTTAATGGCTATACAATACATAAACGTTTTGTGATCCTTAAGACCAAATTATCTCTGGAGAATTTGGCAGTTCACTCGAGACCATCGGGCATTGCGGATTTGCAAATTTGCAATTTCAATCTGCATTTTTGGTGTTGTTGTTTTTCTATACATTTGAATTCCATATTCGTTAAAGCTTTGTATATGAAAACTATAGTACTCTCATGGCGAGTTTTTTTTAGGGTTGCCCGGATTGCGTCGAAAATTGGTGGTAGGAGCAAGAGGAGACTATTTTTTGGATAATTGCATCCAAAAAATATCAATAAATATCATTTAAAACCTCCATAAGCTCTCCGCAAAAAAAAAGAGTAAGGGTTGCCGGCATACATAAGATGTCGCCCCATTCGACTTCCACCATGAGAGTACTATAGTTTTCATATACAAAGGTTAAAGCTATGGACGAAACACAAATTGTCGAGATAAATATAAATCAACGCGCAATATTTAAGAAACTTCGTTCTGGGCATTACGAGTACTACCAACGATTACCAACAATAAGAGAAGGTATTGTCTGGTCAGTTGAAGAAGATAAAAATGAAGAAGAAAAAAGACCACCCCCACCTCCTTATCATGGTGTTCATCATTATTCAACATCTGACGAAATGGTAGCAGCTGATTCCCTAGAATACCATAGATTGCCAACAATTAGAGAAGGTATTGTTTGGTCACTTCAAGGAGAAAAAAAACCATCTCCACCTCCATATCCTGGTCATCAAGTATCATCATATTACAAAATGGGAGATACAAATGTAATCAAAGATATTGTTTGGCCTTTGGAAGAAACCGAAAGATCATCCCCACCTCCCCTTCCTGATTATCATGCTGATGTAGATCAACATTCCACATCTGACGAAGATCCTGATTCAGATGATCACAATGCAGCCAATATATACCAACGATTACCAACGATTTGGTCGTTTCGCGAAGAGGCAAGATCATCACCACCCACAGAAGACTATAATGATCATCAGCCAACATCTTCATTGTCATCATCGGAGTCATTATCATCAACATCAGGAAGTTTCGATGTTAATGTTACTGTTCATCCAATTTCTTGGTCATTTTCCGAACCATCTGAATTTGGCTCTCCCCAAGTGGCTATTCGCCACGATCATCGTGTCAGTGAAATGGAAATGATCGCTTTGAATCGCATCATTAGACAACCTAATGAAAGTGGAAGAAAAAATTCTCAACTTATCAATTATGATTCATTCGGAGATTTGGAATCTGGTGAACTGCGTTTTTTCTTATATGTGGCTATAATATTGTTAATTACTTCGATTCTTCTCGTGTTTTTGATTGTATATTATATTTATTTAAATTATTAAAATATTTTATATTTACTAATATACTAACTTTGATATAAATCATTCCTTACTAAATCATACCATAACCCAAGAGACATGTTCTAAAACTTTGGAAAAATAACTAGAAATGTAACGTTTTCAGAACATGTTTATATTCAATTACCAATTGTTTATTTAAATAAGGGTCAGTTTGTTCATAAACCGAAATTCATAATTCTTTATTTCAATATTTTGAAAATCCGAAATACTGTGAACCCATAATTCTGTTTTGCAAAATTCTGTTTTGATGCTGAAAAAAACTTCTAGTTTTTTTAATTATTTACAGAATTTTGGAAGTATGTAAGTATACATGCTGAATTTTGGAAACTTTGGAAACACTACAAACAAACCGGCCCTAGTTTTTTTTTAATAAGGGATTACCTATAAAATAAATTCTGTTTGCCTATTCATCTAGGCATTTAAAAATCATTTTATTAAATGCATTTTAATTTGACATGTATTTGTTTTAATTGAAAATATAAGAAATATTATGTGAAATAAAGTACAAATTATATACTTTAGGTTTTGAGGGTCATTGAATTTTTTAAGTTTTATAATTTGATTTATTCAGTCAAACCCATGCGAGTACCTTAGTAGGGTTGAATTCAATATAGCTCACTATATGATGCAACCACTCACAATTCACATTGCCTCATACTCATACGTCATACAGCTGGGTTTGATTATTTTAATTGAAAGCTGTTTTGGTTCTATGAATTTCATACCTCATTGGTTGTCTGGAATTTAAAAACTCCCATTTAGCCCCACCACCCAACACCCCCTGAAAAACGAAAATATGAAAAACCACAAAATTCATTATTTGAGTTTCTAAGTAGGTATTTTAAAAAATCCGATGCACCATTATTTATCAGATGTCATATATATTTTTTGGATATAATTTTTTTTCCAAACTCAAGCTAAAGGCAATGCTAACTGTCCTATTTGAGTCGGGAACAATCTTATTCCATGGTGCAATTGCATAACTTTTTTCTGGAATACCTACATAACTGCCAAATAAAAAAGTTGAAAATAAGGTACAGTCATACAGTTGAATTTATAGTCAAGCGATGTGATCATTCCACTTTTTAATATAAACATTCCCACGAAACGGAGACATTGGATTTGATGACAATTAAGCTGACCAGGGGTAATCGGTGAAGTGGGAAGTGTGGATTTCCTTGAAACTTTTTGTTTACACTTAATCCAAAGGGAAACTCTTCTCTCTTCACCGGATACACCCCGAAGATATCATCAAATTTTATATTCTATCGATGAGAATGTTTTTATAAGAATTTATGGTGAATTTTGTAAAGCTCTATGCCAAAGTGGAACGATCACATCGCTTGACTATAAATTCAACTGTATGACTGTACCTTATTTTCAGGGTTTTATTTGGGAGTTATGTTTTTCTGCTTATCAGAGAAATTTAAAAACTAGGATGGGGAGAATGAGCATCACGAGTGTTTTTTTCTTAATTTCTATCATACCTACAATCCTACATATCTTTTGAATTAAGAAAGTCCTCTCCAGGGTACCTACTCACGGTTGAGTGGTCCCACAATTATGTCTGTCTGTCTGTCTGTACCTCGACCTACATACAGCCTAAACTACTGAAGCGATTTTCTTCAAACTTTCGACATAAGGTTTCGGGGAGATTGCCTAGAGGCAAATCAATGTTTTTTTTTTAGCTCCAAAAATAACGGGACCTGTCATAGTACCGTTTAGACAAAACATTTTTATCTCGAAAACTGCACTTACGATTTATGATTCCTAGGATAGCATCTTCAGTTTTAGGATCAAACTTCTTTTTTGGCTTATTTTATCAATTCAAATAACGAATGTCAGGCTTTTTCATATTTTTACATGTGACTACAATCGATAGTAGGTAGTCGGGTAATTTTTTATTCTTTTGATTCGATTAAATTCGAGCTAGGTGATCTTTTAACTAATCAAAAAGATTTCAGTCGAAAACTCTAATGGTTTTTGAGAAAAATGGAATTAAAGTTAGCATAGGATACCTATGTAGGTATATATGAAAATAAATTTTTTTTTTCGTTTTTCATCAAATCTTGGAAAATTGTTCTAAAAATGGAGCATTTAATTCGATCTAGGTGATCTATTAAGTAATCAAAAAGATTTGAGTCGAAAACTCTAATGGTTTTTGAGAAAAATGGAATTAAAGTTAGCATAGGTACCTATGTAGGTATATATGAAAATTAATATTTTTTTTCGTTTTTCATCAAATCTTGGAAAATTGTTCTGAAAATGGAGCATTTAATTCGAGCTAGGTGATCTATTAACTAATCAAAAAGATTTGAGTCGAAAACTCTAATGGTTTTTGAGAACAATGGAATTAAAGTTAGCATAGGATATAATATGAAAATAAATTTTTTTTTTCGTTCTTCATCAAATCTTGGAAAATTGTTCTGAAAATTGAACATTTAACTCGAGCTAGGTGATCTATTAACTAATCAAAAAGATTTGAATCGAAAACTCTAATGGTTTTTGAGAAAAAACTCCCGCTAGGGAGTTCGTTCAGTTGAGGTAGAGCCAGGCAGACCCCGGCACTCCCGGCAGACAGAGACACAGAAATGTCAAAAATACTCGTTTTTGAGTATAACTTTGAAATGGTGAGTTTGATCGAGAGCATTTGTAGGTACCTATATAAATTTTTGTAAAATCCCCTCAAAAACAAATAGGTGATCTATTAAGTAATCAAAAAGATTTGAGTCGAAAACTCTAATGGTTTTTGAGAAAAATGGAATTAAAGTTAGCATAGGATACCTACCTACCTATATATGAAAATTAATATTTTTTTTCGTTTTTCATCAAATCTTGGAAAATTGTTCTGAAAATGGAGCACTTAATTCGGACTAGGTGATCTATTAAGTAATCAAAAAGATTTGAGTCGAAAACTCTAATGGTTTTTGAGAAAAATGGAATTAAAGTTAGCATAGGATACCTACCTATATATGAAAATCAATATTTTTTTTTCCGTTTTTCATCAAATCTTGGAAAATTGTTCTGAAAATGGAGCATTTAATTCGATCTAGGTGATCTATTAAGTAATCAAAAAGATTTGAGTCGAAAACTCTAATGGTTTTTGAGAAAAATGGAATTAAAGTTATCATAGGATACCTACCTAATACCTATATATGAAAATCAATATTTTTTTTTTCGTTTTTCATCAAATCTTGGAAAATTGTTCTGAAAATGGAGCATTTAATTCGAGCTAGGTGATCTATTAACTAATCAAAAAGATTTGAGTCGAAAACTCTAATGGTTTTTGAGAAAAATGGAATTAAAGTTAGCATAGGATACCTACCTACCTATATATGAAAATTAATATTTTTTTTCGTTTTTCATCAAATCTTGGAAAATTGTTCTGAAAATGGAGCACTTAATTCGGACTAGGTGATCTATTAAGTAATCAAAAAGATTTGAGTCGAAAACTCTAATGGTTTTTGAGAAAAATGGAATTAAAGTTAGCATAGGATACCTACCTACCTATATATGAAAATTAATATTTTTTTTCGTTTTTCATCAAATCTCGGAAAATTGTTCTGAAAATGGAGCATTTAATTCGAGCTAGGTGATCTATTAACTAATCAAAAAGATTTGAGTCGAAAACTCTAATGTTTTTGAGAAAAATGGAATTAAAGTTAGCATAGGATACCTACCTACCTATATATGAAAATTAATATTTTTTTTCGTTTTTCATCAAATCTTGGAAAATTGTTCTGAAAATGGAGCATTTAATTCGATCTAGGTGATCTATTAAGTAATCAAAAAGATTTGAGTCGAAAACTCTAATGGTTTTTGAGAAAAATGGAATTAAAGTTAGCATAGGATACCTACCTATATATGAAAATCAATATTTTTTTTTTCGTTTTTCATCAAATCTTGGAAAATTGTTCTGAAAATGGAGCACTTAATTCGATCTAGGTGATCTATTAACTAATCAAAAAGATTTGAGTCGAAAACTCTAATGGTTTTTGAGAAAATGGAATTAAAGTTAGCATAGGATATAATATGAAAATAAATTTTTTTTTTTCGTTCTTCATCAAATCTTGGAAAATTGTTCTGAAAATGGAGCATTTAATTCGAGCTAGGTGATCTATTAACTAATCAAAAAGATTTGAGTCGAAAACTCTAATGGTTTTTGAGAAAAATGGAATTAAAGTTAGCATAGGATACCTACCTACCTATATATGAAAATAAAATTTTTTTTTTGTTTTTCATCAAATCTTGGAAAATTGTTCTAAAAATGGAGCATTTAATTCGAGTTAGGTGATCTATTAACTAATCAAAAAGATTTGAGTCGAAAACTCTAATGGTTTTTGAGAAAAATGGAATTAAAGTTAGCATAGGATACCTACCTACCTATATATGAAAATTAATATTTTTTTTCGTTTTTCATCAAATCTTGGAAAATTGTTCTGAAAATGGAGCACTTAATTCGATCTAGGTGATCTATTAAGTAATCAAAAAGATTTGAGTCGAAAACTCTAATGGTTTTTGAGAAAAATGGAATTAAAGTTAGCATAGGATACCTACCTATATATGAAAATCAATATTTTTTTTTTCGTTTTTCATCAAATCTTGGAAAATTGTTCTGAAAATGGAGCACTTAATTCGATCTAGGTGATCTATTAACTAATCAAAAAGATTTGAGTCGAAAACTCTAATGGTTTTTGAGAAAATGGAATTAAAGTTAGCATAGGATATAATATGAAAATAAATTTTTTTTTTTCGTTCTTCATCAAATCTTGGAAAATTGTTCTGAAAATGGAGCATTTAATTCGAGCTAGGTGATCTATTAACTAATCAAAAAGATTTGAGTCGAAAACTCTAATGGTTTTTGAGAAAAATGGAATTAAAGTTAGCATAGGATACCTACCTACCTATATATGAAAATAAAATTTTTTTTTTGTTTTTCATCAAATCTTGGAAAATTGTTCTAAAAATGGAGCATTTAATTCGAGTTAGGTGATCTATTAACTAATCAAAAAGATTTGAGTCGAAAACTCTAATGGTTTTTGAGAAAAATGGAATTAAAGTTAGCATAGGATACCTACCTACCTATATATGAAAATAAAATTTTTTTTTTGTTTTTCATCAAATCTTGGAAAATTGTTCTGAAAATGGAGCATTTAATTCGAGCTAGGTGATCTATTAACTAATCAAAAAGATTTGAGTCGAAAACTCTAATGGTTTTTGAGAAAAATGGAATTAAAGTTAGCATAGGATATAATATGAAAATAAATTTTTTTTTTCGTTTTTCATCAAATCTTGGAAAATTGTTCTGAAAATGGAGCATTTAATTCGAGCTAGGTGATCTATTAACTAATCAAAAAGATTTGAGTCGAAAACTCTAATGGTTTTTGAGAAAAATGGAATTAAAGTTAACATAGGTACCTATGTAGGTATATATGAAAATACATTTTTTTTTTTCGTTTTTCATCAAATCTTGGAAAATTGTTCTGAAAATGGAGCATTTAATTCGAGCTGGGTGATCTATTGACTAATCAAAAAGATTTGAGTCAAAAACTCTAATGGTTTTTGAGAAAAATGGAATTAAAGTTAGCATAGGATACCTACCTATATATGAAAATCAATATTTTTTTTTTCGTTTTTCATCAAATCTTGGAAAATTGTTCTGAAAATGGAGCATTTAATTCGAGCTATGTGATCTATTAACTAATCAAAAAGATTTGAGTCGAAAACTCTAATGGTTTTTGAGAAAAATGGAATTAAAGTTAACATAGGTACCTATGTAGGTATATATGAAAATAAAATTTTTTTTTTCGTTTTTCATCAAATCTTGGAAAATTGTTCTAAAAATGGAGCATTTAATTCGAGCTAGGTGATCTATTAACTAATCAAAAAGATTTGAGTCGAAAACTCTAATGGTTTTTGAGAAAAATGGAATTAAAGTTAACATAGGTACCTATGTAGGTATATATGAAAATAAATTTTTTTTTTTCGTTTTTCATCAAATCTTGGAAAATTGTTCTGAAAATGGAGCATTTAATTCGAGCTGGGTGATCTATTGACTAATCAAAAAGATTTGAGTCAAAAACTCTAATGGTTTTTGAGAAAAATGGAATTAAAGTTAGCATAGGATACCTACCTATATATGAAAATCAATATTTTTTTTTTCGTTTTTCATCAAATCTTGGAAAATTGTTCTGAAAATGGAGCATTTAATTCGAGCTAGGTGATCTATTAACTAATCAAAAAGATTTGAGTCGAAAACTCTAATGTTTTTGAGAAAAATGGAATTAAAGTTAACATAGGTACCTATGTAGGTAGGTATATATGAAAATAAATTTTTTTTTTCGTTTTTCATCAAATCTTGAAAAATTGTTCTAAAAATGGAGCATTTAATTCGAGCTAGGTGATCTATTAACTAATCAAAAAGATTTGAGTCGAAAACTCTAATGGTTTTTGAGAAAAATGGAATTAAAGTTAGCATAGGATACCTACCTACCTATATATGAAAATTAATATTTTTTTTCGTTTTTCATCAAATCTTGGAAAATTGTTCTGAAAATGGAGCATTTAATTCGATCTAGGTGATCTATTAAGTAATCAAAAAGATTTGAGTCGAAAACTCTAATGGTTTTTGAGAAAAATGGAATTAAAGTTAGCATAGGATACCTACCTATATATGAAAATCAATATTTTTTTTTCCGTTTTTCATCAAATCTTGGAAAATTGTTCTGAAAATGGAGCATTTAATTCGATCTAGGTGATCTATTAAGTAATCAAAAAGATTTGAGTCGAAAACTCTAATGGTTTTTGAGAAAAATGGAATTAAAGTTATCATAGGTACCTATGTAGAAATATATGAAAATAAATTTTTTTTTTCGTTTTTCATCAAATCTTGGAAAATTGTTCTGAAAATGGAGCATTTAATTCGAGCTAGGTGATCTATTAACTAATCAAAAAGATTTGAGTCGAAAACTCTAATGTTTTTGAGAAAAATGGAATTAAAGTTAACATAGGTACCTATGTAGGTATATATGAGGCTGTCAGTGCAATAGTGGCGTAACCCACTTTTTTTCAAAAATGAGTTTTTCATGAAAATGGGTCCCTTAATATATCTATTTTAATACAAAAATAGTTTTATGCAGCTATCTACACTTAAAACCAGATGGCACTCAAAAAGGTGTTATTGCATTTAATAATTTGATTATAGTTTGAGTGCAATAGTGGCGTAACCTTCATACTTCTCTTAGAAACTGTTTGCTTCCCTATAGATTGTGACCATTTGCTTTGGTATATGTACATATAATATGGGCAGTGAAAAAGTTTACACGTATGTTTGGGAAGAGTCTACAACATCAAGGGGGCCTCAAGAAATTGGATCTTGTTTTATGCAATATTTTAAGAACGTAGAACAGTCTAAAAAAAATAATTTTGTATTCTGATCAATTTGGGGGCCAAATTAGAAATATAAAAGTTTCCCTATTGTACCAATTAATGGTATACCATCCCAATTTTATTGTTAAAGAAATGAACCGTAAATTTTTAGTTAGTGGCCATTCCTATTTGCCATCTGACCAAGCTTTTGGTTTAATAAAGAAGAATAAAAAATTTTATAAGGATATCTTCGTCCCAAATTATTGGGTAAATGTCATTTCCTCGGCCAGAAAGAGAAACCGATTTGAAATTGTGAAAACGACTTCATCTGATTTTTTTCCTCAAAATCTCTGGAAGAAAATATCACAAACAGGAAAATGTCCATTTCCAATTCCAAGGTTGAATGGCTTAAAATTCAGTAATTACATTTCGAAAAAAATAAAACATTGTCAATTTTGTTCCAATGAAATTGATGTTTTACTCGAAGAGGTAAATGTAAAAAAGAGACAATCCGTGGATATTAAAAAACTCAACCAGCTTGCGGAACCTAAAATAAATGATAAAAAAAGAAAGACTTAATAGAACTGCTTCAATTTATACCACCAATCCATGACTTTTTTTATAATAATTTAAAAACGTCAACAGGTGTTCCAATTGAATTATTTGACGTTTTATCACACGAGGAGTAAAATGATTAAAAAATAAGTAAAAATGGATGTAAAATTTTGTATTGTTAAAATATGAACTATGAAAGAAATAAAAAAAATAATATAATAAATTTGACGTAACCTTTCTTTTTTATTTATTTTTACAGAAAACCATGAATGCAATAGTGGCGTAACCCACTTTTTTTTCCAAAATAATGTTGAATTAAAAAAAAAAGAAGCTTGCCATACAAAGTATGTCCTTTTTCAAACTCTTCTACGTTTTTAGATTAATCAAAAATGTCAAGGGGAAAATACAAAAAAAGTTTAAAGAAACCCTGTTTCTTAAATCTCTCGTAACTCTAAAGTGAATTTTATGGGTTACGCCACTATTGCTCTCACGGCCTCATATGAAAATAAATTTTTTTTTTTCGTTTTTCATCAAATCTTGGAAAATTGTTCTAAAAATGGAGCATTTAATTCGAGTTAGGTGATCTATTAACTAATCAAAAAGATTTGAGTCGAAAACTCTAATGTTTTTGAGAAAAATGGAATTAAAGTTAGCATAGGATACCTACCTATTTATATGAAAATCAATATTTTTTTTTTCGTTTTTCATCAAATCTTGGAAAATTGTTCTGAAAATGGAGCATTTAATTCGAGCTAGGTGATCTATTAACTAATCAAAAAGATTTGAGTCGAAAACTCTAATGGTTTTTGAGAAAAATGGAATTAAAGTTAACATACATAGGTACCTATGTAGGTATATATGAAAATAAATTTTTTTTTTCGTTTTTCATCAAATCTTGGAAAATTGTTCTAAAAATGGAGCATTTAATTCGAGTTAGGTGATCTATTAACTAATCAAAAAGATTTGAGTCGAAAACTCTAATGGTTTTTGAGAAAAATGGAATTAAAGTTAACATAGGTACCTATGTAGGTATATATGAAAATACATTTTTTTTTTTCGTTTTTCATCAAATCTTGGAAAATTGTTCTGAAAATGGAGCATTTAATTCGAGCTGGGTGATCTATTGACTAATCAAAAAGATTTGAGTCGAAAACTCTAATGGTTTTTGAGAAAAATGGAATTAAAGTTAGTATAGGATACCTACCTATATATGAAAATCAATATTTTTTTTTTCGTTTTTCATCAAATCTTGGAAAATTGTTCTGAAAATGGAGCATTTAATTCGAGCTAGGTGATCTATTAACTAATCAAAAAGATTTGAGTCGAAAACTCTAATGGTTTTTGAGAAAAATGGAATTAAAGTTAACATACATAGGTACCTATGTAGGTATATATGAAAATAAATTTTTTTTTTCGTTTTTCATCAAATCTTGGAAAATTGTTCTAAAAATGGAGCATTTAATTCGAGTTAGGTGATCTATTAACTAATCAAAAAGATTTGAGTCGAAAACTCTAATGGTTTTTGAGAAAAATGGAATTAAAGTTAACATAGGTACCTATGTAGGTATATATGAAAATACATTTTTTTTTTTCGTTTTTCATCAAATCTTGGAAAATTGTTCTGAAAATGGAGCATTTAATTCGAGCTGGGTGATCTATTGACTAATCAAAAAGATTTGAGTCGAAAACTCTAATGGTTTTTGAGAAAAATGGAATTAAAGTTAGTATAGGATACCTACCTATATATGAAAATCAATATTTTTTTTTTCGTTTTTCATCAAATCTTGGAAAATTGTTCTGAAAATGGAGCATTTAATTCGAGCTAGGTGATCTATTAACTAATCAAAAAGATTTGAGTCGAAAACTCTAATGGTTTTTGAGAAAAATGGAATTAAAGTTAACATACATAGGTACCTATGTAGGTATATATGAAAATAAATTTTTTTTTTCGTTTTTCATCAAATCTTGGAAAATTGTTCTAAAAATGGAGCATTTAATTCGAGTTAGGTGATCTATTAACTAATCAAAAAGATTTGAGTCGAAAACTCTAATGGTTTTTGAGAAAAATGGAATTAAAGTTAACATAGGTACCTATGTAGGTATATATGAAAATACATTTTTTTTTTTCGTTTTTCATCAAATCTTGGAAAATTGTTCTGAAAATGGAGCATTTAATTCGAGCTGGGTGATCTATTGACTAATCAAAAAGATTTGAGTCGAAAACTCTAATGGTTTTTGAGAAAAATGGAATTAAAGTTAGTATAGGATACCTACCTATATATGAAAATCAATATTTTTTTTTTCGTTTTTCATCAAATCTTGGAAAATTGTTCTGAAAATGGAGCATTTAATTCGAGCTAGGTGATCTATTAACTAATCAAAAAGATTTGAGTCGAAAACTCTAATGGTTTTTGAGAAAAATGGAATTAAAGTTAACATACATAGGTACCTATGTAGGTATATATGAAAATAAATTTTTTTTTTCGTTTTTCATCAAATCTTGGAAAATTGTTCTAAAAATGGAGCATTTAATTCGAGCTAGGTGATCTATTAAGTAATCAAAAAGATTTGAGTCGAAAACTCTAATGGTTTTTGAGAAAAATGGAATTAAAGTTAACATACATAGGTACCTATGTAGGTATATATGAAAATACATTTTTTTTTTTCGTTTTTCATCAAATCTTGGAAAATTGTTCTGAAAATGGAGCATTTAATTCGAGCTAGGTGATCTATTAACTAATCAAAAAGATTTGAGTCGAAAACTCTAATGTTTTTGAGAAAAATGGAATTAAAGTTAGCATAGGATACCTACCTATATATGAAAATCAATATTTTTTTTTTTCGTTTTTCATCAAATCTTGGAAAATTGTTCTGAAAATGGAGCATTTAATTCGAGCTAGGTGATCTATTAACTAATCAAAAAGATTTGAGTCGAAAACTCTAATGTTTTTGAGAAAAATGGAATTAAAGTTAACATAGGTACCTATGTAGGTATATATGAAAATAAATTTTTTTTTTCGTTTTTCATCAAATCTTGGAAAATTGTTCTAAAAATGGAGCATTTAATTCGAGCTAGGTGATCTATTAACTAATCAAAAAGATTTGAGTCGAAAACTCTAATGGTTTTTGAGAAAAATGGAATTAAAGTTAGCATAGGATACCTACCTACCTATATATGAAAATTAATATTTTTTTTCGTTTTTCATCAAATCTTGGAAAATTGTTCTGAAAATGGAGCATTTAATTCGATCTAGGTGATCTATTAAGTAATCAAAAAGATTTGAGTCGAAAACTCTAATGGTTTTTGAGAAAAATGGAATTAAAGTTAGCATAGGATACCTACCTATATATGAAAATCAATATTTTTTTTCCGTTTTTCATCAAATCTTGGAAAATTGTTCTGAAAATGGAGCATTTAATTCGATCTAGGTGATCTATTAAGTAATCAAAAAGATTTGAGTCGAAAACTCTAATGGTTTTTGAGAAAAATGGAATTAAAGTTATCATAGGATACCTACCTAATACCTATATATGAAAATCAATATTTTTTTTTTCGTTTTTCATCAAATCTTGGAAAATTGTTCTGAAAATGGAGCACTTAATTCGATCTAGGTGATCTATTAACTAATCAAAAAGATTTGAGTCGAAAACTCTAATGGTTTTTGAGAAAAATGGAATTAAAGTTAGCATAGGATACCTACCTACCTATATATGAAAATTAATATTTTTTTTCGTTTTTCATCAAATCTTGGAAAATTGTTCTGAAAATGGAGCACTTAATTCGATCTAGGTGATCTATTAAGTAATCAAAAAGATTTGAGTCGAAAACTCTAATGGTTTTTGAGAAAAATGGAATTAAAGTTAGCATAGGATACCTACCTATATATGAAAATCAATATTTTTTTTTTCGTTTTTCATCAAATCTTGGAAAATTGTTCTGAAAATGGAGCACTTAATTCGATCTAGGTGATCTATTAACTAATCAAAAAGATTTGAGTCGAAAACTCTAATGGTTTTTGAGAAAAATGGAATTAAAGTTAGCATAGGATACCTACCTACCTATATATGAAAATTAATATTTTTTTTCGTTTTTCATCAAATCTTGGAAAATTGTTCTGAAAATGGAGCACTTAATTCGATCTAGGTGATCTATTAAGTAATCAAAAAGATTTGAGTCGAAAACTCTAATGGTTTTTGAGAAAAATGGAATTAAAGTTAGCATAGGATACCTACCTACCTATATATGAAAATTAATATTTTTTTTCGTTTTTCATCAAATCTTGGAAAATTGTTCTAAAAATGGAGCATTTAATTCGAGCTAGGTGATCTATTAACTAATCAAAAAGATTTGAGTCGAAAACTCTAATGGTTTTTGAGAAAAATGGAATTAAAGTTAGCATAGGATATAATATGAAAATAAATTTTTTTTTTCGTTTTTCATCAAATCTTGGAAAATTGTTCTGAAAATGGAGCATTTAATTCGAGCTAGGTGATCTATTAACTAATCAAAAAGATTTGAGTCGAAAACTCTAATGGTTTTTGAGAAAAATGGAATTAAAGTTAGCATAGGATACCTACATACCTACCCATATATGAAAATTTTAATATTTTTTTTCTTTTTTCATCAAATCTTGGAAAATTGTTCTGAAAATGGAGCATTTAATTCGATCTAGGTGATCTATTAACTAATCAAAAAGATTTGAGCCGAAAACTCTAATGGTTTTTGAGAAAAATGGAATTAAAGTTAGCATAGGATACCTATATGTATATGAAAATTAATATTTTTTTTCGTTTTTCATCAAATCTTGGAAAATTGTTCTAAAAATGGAGCATTTAATTCGATCTAGGTGATCTATTAAGTAATCAAAAAGATTTGAGTCGAAAACTCTAATGGTTTTTGAGAAAAATGGAATTAAAGTTAGCATAGGATACCTATATATGAAAATTAATATTTTTTTTCGTTTTTCATCAAATCTTGGAAAATTGTTCTAAAAATGGAGCATTTAATTCGAGCTAGGTGATCTATTAACTAATCAAAAAGATTTGAGCCGAAAACTCTAATGGTTTTTGAGAAAAATGGAATTAAAGTTAGCATAGGATACCTACCTACCTATATATGAAAATTAATATTTTTTTTCGTTTTTCATCAAATCTTGGAAAATTGTTCTGAAAATGGAGCACTTAATTCGAGCTAGGTGATCTATTAACTAATCAAAAAGATTTGAGTCGAAAACTCTAATGGTTTTTGAGAAAAATGGAATTAAAGTTAGCATAGGATACCTACCTATATATGAAAATCAATATTTTTTTTTTCGTTTTTCATCAAATCTTGGAAAATTGTTCTGAAAATGGAGCATTTAATTCGAGCTAGGTGATCTATTAACTAATCAAAAAGATTTGAGTCGAAAACTCTAATGTTTTTGAGAAAAATGGAATTAAAGTTAACATAGGTACCTATGTAGGTATATATGAAAATAAATTTTTTTTTTTCGTTTTTCATCAAATCTTGGAAAATTGTTCTAAAAATGGAGCATTTAATTCGAGTTAGGTGATCTATTAACTAATCAAAAAGATTTGAGTCGAAAACTCTAATGGTTTTTGAGAAAAATGGAATTAAAGTTAACATAGGTACCTATGTATGAAAATACATTTTTTTTTTCGTTTTTCATCAAATCTTGGAAAATTGTTCTGAAAATGGAGCATTTAATTCGAGCTGGGTGATCTATTGACTAATCAAAAAGATTTGAGTCGAAAACTCTAATGGTTTTTGAGAAAAATGGAATTAAAGTTAGCATAGGATACCTACCTATATATGAAAATCAATATTTTTTTTTTCGTTTTTCATCAAATCTTGGAAAATTGTTCTGAAAATGGAGCATTTAATTCGAGCTAGGTGATCTATTAACTAATCAAAAAGATTTGAGTCGAAAACTCTAATGTTTTTGAGAAAAATGGAATTAAAGTTAGCATAGGATACCTACCTATATATGAAAATCAATATTTTTTTTTTTCGTTTTTCATCAAATCTTGGAAAATTGTTCTGAAAATGGAGCATTTAATTCGAGCTAGGTGATCTATTAACTAATCAAAAAGATTTGAGTCGAAAACTCTAATGTTTTTGAGAAAAATGGAATTAAAGTTAACATAGGTACCTATGTAGGTATATATGAAAATAAATTTTTTTTTTCGTTTTTCATCAAATCTTGGAAAATTGTTCTAAAAATGGAGCATTTAATTCGAGCTAGGTGATCTATTAACTAATCAAAAAGATTTGAGTCGAAAACTCTAATGGTTTTTGAGAAAAATGGAATTAAAGTTAGCATAGGATACCTACCTACCTATATATGAAAATTAATATTTTTTTTCGTTTTTCATCAAATCTTGGAAAATTGTTCTGAAAATGGAGCACTTAATTCGATCTAGGTGATCTATTAAGTAATCAAAAAGATTTGAGTCGAAAACTCTAATGGTTTTTGAGAAAAATGGAATTAAAGTTATCATAGGATACCTACCTAATACCTATATATGAAAATCAATATTTTTTTTTTCGTTTTTCATCAAATCTTGGAAAATTGTTCTAAAAATGGAGCATTTAATTCGAGCTAGGTGATCTATTAACTAATCAAAAAGATTTGAGTCGAAAACTCTAATGGTTTTTGAGAAAAATGGAATTAAAGTTAGCATAGGATATAATATGAAAATAAATTTTTTTTTTCGTTTTTCATCAAATCTTGGAAAATTGTTCTGAAAATGGAGCATTTAATTCGAGCTAGGTGATCTATTAACTAATCAAAAAGATTTGAGTCGAAAACTCTAATGGTTTTTGAGAAAAATGGAATTAAAGTTAGCATAGGATACCTATATGTATATGAAAATTAATATTTTTTTTCGTTTTTCATCAAATCTTGGAAAATTGTTCTAAAAATGGAGCATTTAATTCGATCTAGGTGATCTATTAAGTAATCAAAAAGATTTGAGTCGAAAACTCTAATGGTTTTTGAGAAAAATGGAATTAAAGTTAGCATAGGATACCTACCTACCTATATATGAAAATTAATATTTTTTTTCGTTTTTCATCAAATCTTGGAAAATTGTTCTGAAAATGGAGCATTTAATTCGATCTAGGTGATCTATTAACTAATCAAAAAGATTTGAGTCGAAAACTCTAATGGTTTTTGAGAAAAATGGAATTAAAGTTAGCATAGGATATACATATATGAAAATAAATTTTTTTTTCGTTTTTCATCAAATCTTGGAAAATTGTTCTGAAAATGGAGCATTTAATTCGAGCTAGGTGATCTATTAACTAATCAAAAAGATTTGAGTCGAAAACTCTAATGGTTTTTGAGAAAAATGGAATTAAAGTTAGCATAGGTACCTATGTAGGTATATATGAAAATTAATATTTTTTTTCGTTTTTCATCAAATCTTGGAAAATTGTTCTGAAAATGGAGCATTTAATTCGAGCTAGGTGATCTATTAACTAATCAAAAAGATTTGAGTCGAAAACTCTAATGGTTTTTGAGAAAAATGGAATTAAAGTTAGCATAGGTACCTATGTAGGTATATATGAAAATTAATATTTTTTTTCGTTTTTCATCAAATCTTGGAAAATTGTTCTGAAAATGGAGCATTTAATTCGATCTAGGTGATCTATTAACTAATCAAAAAGATTTGAGTCGAAAACTCTAATGGTTTTTGAGAAAAATGGAATTAAAGTTAGCATAGGATATAATATGAAAATAAATTTTTTTTTTCGTTTTTCATCAAATCTTGGAAAATTGTTCTGAAAATGGAGCATTTAATTCGAGCTAGGTGATCTATTAACTAATCAAAAAGATTTGAGTCGAAAACTCTAATGGTTTTTGAGAAAAATGGAATTAAAGTTAGCATAGGTACCTATGTAGGTATATATGAAAATTAATATTTTTTTTCGTTTTTCATCAAATCTTGGAAAATTGTTCTGAAAATGGAGCATTTAATTCGAGCTAGGTGATCTATTAACTAATCAAAAAGATTTGAGTCGAAAACTCTAATGGTTTTTGAGAAAAATGGAATTAAAGTTAGCATAGGTACCTATGTACCTAGGTATATATGAAAATTAATATTTTTTTTCGTTTTTCATCAAATCTTGGAAAATTGTTCTGAAAATGGAGCATTTAATTCGAGCTAGGTGATCTATTAACTAATCAAAAAGATTTGAGTCGAAAACTCTAATGGTTTTTGAGAAAAATGGAATTAAAGTTAGCATAGGATATAATATGAAAATAAATTTTTTTTTTCGTTTTTCATCAAATCTTGGAAAATTGTTCTGAAAATGGAGCATTTAATTCGATCTAGGTGATCTATTAAGTAATCAAAAAGATTTGAGTCGAAAACTCTAATGGTTTTTGAGAAAAATGGAATTAAAGTTAGCATAGGATACCTATATATGAAAATTAATATTTTTTTTCGTTTTTCATCAAATCTTGGAAAATTGTTCTGAAAATGGAGCATTTAATTCGATCTAGGTGATCTATTAAGTAATCAAAAAGATTTGAGTCGAAAACTCTAATGGTTTTTGAGAAAAATGGAATTAAAGTTAGCATAGGATATAATATGAAAATAAATTTTTTTTTTCGTTTTTCATCAAATCTTGGAAAATTGTTCTGAAAATGGAGCATTTAATTCGAGCTAGGTGATCTATTAACTAATCAAAAAGATTTGAGTCGAAAACTCTAATGGTTTTTGAGAAAAATGGAATTAAAGTTAGCATAGGATACCTATATATGAAAATTAATATTTTTTTTCGTTTTTCATCAAATCTTGGAAAATTGTTCTGAAAATGGAGCATTTAATTCGATCTAGGTGATCTATTAACTAATCAAAAAGATTTGAGTCGAAAACTCTAATGGTTTTTGAGAAAAATGGAATTAAAGTTAGCATAGGATACCTATATATGAAAATTAATATTTTTTTTCGTTTTTCATCAAATCTTGGAAAATTGTTCTGAAAATGGAGCATTTAATTCGATCTAGGTGATCTATTAACTAATCAAAAAGATTTGAGCCGAAAACTCTAATGGTTTTTGAGAAAAATGGAATTAAAGTTAGCATAGGATACCTATATATGAAAATTAATATTTTTTTTCGTTTTTCATCAAATCTTGGAAAATTGTTCTGAAAATGGAGCATTTAATTCGATCTAGGTGATCTATTAACTAATCAAAAAGATTTGAGTCGAAAACTCTAATGGTTTTTGAGAAAAATGGAATTAAAGTTAGCATAGGATACCTACCTACCTATATATGAAAATAAATTTTTTTTTTCGTTTTTCATCAAATCTTGGAAAATTGTTCTGAAAACGAGGCATTTAATTCGAGCTAGGTGATCTATTAACTAATCAAAAAGATTTGAGCCGAAAACTCTAATGGTTTTTGAGAAAAATGGAATTAAAGTTAGCATAGGATACCTATATATGAAAATTAATATTTTTTTTCGTTTTTCATCAAATCTTGGAAAATTGTTCTGAAAATGGAGCATTTAATTCGATCTAGGTGATCTATTAACTAATCAAAAAGATTTGAGTCGAAAACTCTAATGGTTTTTGAGAAAATGGAATTAAAGTTAGCATAGGATATAATATGAAAATAAATTTTTTTTTTTCGTTTTTCATCAAATCTTGGAAAATTGTTCTGAAAATGGAGCATTTAATTCGATCTAGGTGATCTATTAAGTAATCAAAAAGATTTGAGTCGAAAACTAATGGTTTTTGAGAAAAATGGAATTAAAGTTAGCATAGGATATAATATGAAAATAAATTTTTTTTTTCGTTTTTCATCAAATCTTGGAAAATTGTTCTGAAAATGGAGCATTTAATTCGAGCTAGGTGATCTATTAACTAATTAAAAAGATTTGAGTCGAAAACTCTAATGGTTTTTGAGAAAAATGGAATTAAAGTTAGCATAGGATATAATATGAAAATAAATTTTTTTTTTCGTTTTTCATCAAATCTTGGAAAATTGTTCTGAAAATGGAGCATTTAATTCGATCTAGGTGATCTATTAAGTAATCAAAAAGATTTGAGTCGAAAACTAATGGTTTTTGAGAAAAATGGAATTAAAGTTAGCATAGGATATAATATGAAAATAAATTTTTTTTTTCGTTTTTCATCAAATCTTGGAAAATTGTTCTGAAAATGGAGCATTTAATTCGAGCTAGGTGATCTATTAACTAATTAAAAAGATTTGAGTCGAAAACTCTAATAGTTTTTGAGAAAAATGGAATTAAAGTTAGCATAGGATATAATATGAAAATAAATTTTTTTTTTCGTTTTTCATCAAATCTTGGAAAATTGTTCTGAAAATGGAGCATTTAATTCGAGCTAGGTGATCTATTAACTAATCAAAAAGATTTGAGTCGAAAACTCTAATGGTTTTTGAGAAAAATGGAATTAAAGTTAGCATAGGATATATATGAAAATAAATTTTTTTTTCGTTTTTCATCAAATCTTGGAAAATTGTTCTGAAAATGGAGCATTTAATTCGATCTAGGTGATCTATTAACTAATCAAAAAGATTTGAGTCGAAAACTCTAATGGTTTTTGAGAAAAATGGAATTAAAGTTAGCATAGGATATAATATGAAAATAAATTTTTTTTTTCGTTTTTCATCAAATCTTGGAAAATTGTTCTGAAAATGGAGCATTTAATTCGAGCTAGGTGATCTATTAACTAATCAAAAAGATTTGAGTCGAAAACTCTAATGGTTTTTGAGAAAAATGGAATTAAAGTTAGCATAGGATATATATGAAAATAAATTTTTTTTTCGTTTTTCATCAAATCTTGGAAAATTGTTCTGAAAATGGAGCATTTAATTCGATCTAGGTGATCTATTAACTAATCAAAAAGATTTGAGTCGAAAACTCTAATGGTTTTCGAGAAAAATGGAATTAAAGTTAGCATAGGATACCTACCTACCTATATATGAAAATTAATATTTTTTTTCGTTTTTCATCAAATCTTGGAAAATTGTTCTGAAAATGGAGCATTTAATTCGAGCTAGGTGATCTATTAACTAATCAAAAAGATTTGAGTCGAAAACTCTAATGGTTTTTGAGAAAAATGGAATTAAAGTTAGCATAGGATACCTACCTACCTATATATGAAAATTAATTTTTTTTTTCGTTTTTCATCAAATCTTGGAAAATTGTTCTGAAAACGAGGCATTTAATTCGAGCTAGGTGATCTATTAACTAATCAAAAAGATTGGAGCCGAAAACTCTAATGGTTTTTGAGAAAAATGGAATTAAAGTTAGCATAGGATACCTATATACATATGAAAATTAATATTTTTTTCGTTTTTCATCAAATCTTGGAAAATTGTTCTAAAAATGGAGCATTTAATTCGAGCTAGGTGATCTATTAACTAATCAAAAAGATTTGAGTCGAAAACTCTAATGGTTTTTGAGAAAAATGGAATTAAAGTTAACATAGGTACCTATGTAGGTATATATGAAAATAAATTTTTTTTTTCGTTTTTCATCAAATCTTGGAAAATTGTTCTGAAAATGGAGCATTTAATTCGATCTAGGTGATCTATTAAGTAATCAAAAAGATTTGAGTCGAAAACTCTAATGGTTTTTGAGAAAAATGGAATTAAAGTTAGCATAGGATACCTACCTACCTACATATGAAAATTAATATTTTTTTTCGTTTTTTATCATATCTTGGAAAATTGTTCTGAAAATGGAGCATTTAATTCGATCTAGGTGATCTATTAAGTAATCAAAAAGATTTGAGTCGAAAACTCTAATGGTTTTTGAGAAAAATGGAATTAAAGTTAGCATAGGATACCTACCTACCTATATATGAAAATAAATTTTTTTTTTCGTTTTTCATCAAATCTTGGAAAATTGTTCTGAAAACGAGGCATTTAATTCGAGCTAGGTGATCTATTAACTAATCAAAAAGATTTGAGCCGAAAACTCTAATGGTTTTTGAGAAAAATGGAATTAAAGTTAGCATAGGATACCTACCTAGGTACCTATATATGAAAATTAATATTTTTTTTCGTTTTTCATCAAATCTTGGAAAATTGTTCTAAAAATGGAGCATTTAATTCGAGCTAGGTGATCTATTAACTAATCAAAAAGATTTGAGTCGAAAACTCTAATGGTTTTTGAGAAAAATGGAATTAAAGTTAGCATAGGATACCTACCTAGGTACCTATATATGAAAATTAATTTTTTTTTTCGTTTTTCATCAAATCTTGGAAAATTGTTCTAAAAATGGAGCATTTAATTCGAGCTAGGTGATCTATTAACTAATCAAAAAGATTTGAGTCGAAAACTCTAATGGTTTTTGAGAAAAATGGAATTAAAGTTAGCATAGGATACCTATATATGAAAATTAATATTTTTTTTCGTTTTTCATCAAATCTTGGAAAATTGTTCTAAAAATGGAGCATTTAATTCGAGCTAGGTGATCTATTAACTAATCAAAAAGATTTGAGTCGAAAACTCTAATGGTTTTTGAGAAAAATGGAATTAAAGTTAGCATAGGATACCTATATATGAAAATTAATATTTTTTTTCGTTTTTCATCAAATCTTGGAAAATTGTTCTAAAAATGGAGCATTTAATTCGAGCTAGGTGATCTATTAACTAATCAAAAAGATTTGAGTCGAAAACTCTAATGGTTTTTGAGAAAAATGGAATTAAAGTTAGCATAGGATACCTATATACATATGAAAATTAATATTTTTTTTCGTTTTTCATCAAATCTTGGAAAATTGTTCTAAAAATGGAGCATTTAATTCGAGCTAGGTGATCTATTAACTAATCAAAAAGATTTGAGTCGAAAACTCTAATGGTTTTTGAGAAAAATGGAATTAAAGTTAGCATAGGATATATATGAAAATAATTTTTTTTTTCGTTTTTCATCAAATCTTGGAAAATTGTTCTGAAAATAGAGCATTTAATTAGATCTAGGTGATCTATTAACTAATCAAAAAGATTTGAGTCGAAAACTCTAATGGTTTTTGAGAAAAATGGAATTAAAGTTAGCATAGGATATATATGAAAATAATTTTTTTTTTCGTTTTTCATCAAATCTTGGAAAATTGTTCTGAAAATGGAGCATTTAATTCGATCTAGGTGATCTATTAACTAATCAAAAAGATTTGAGTCGAAAACTCTAATGGTTTTTGAGAAAAATGGAATTAAAGTTAACATAGGTACCTATGTAGGTAGGTATATATGAAAATAAATTTTTTTTTTCGTTTTTCATCAAATCTTGGAAAATTGTTCTGAAAACGAGGCATTTAATTCGAGCTAGGTGATCTATTAACTAATCAAAAAGATTTGAGCCGAAAACTCTAATGTTTTTGAGAAAAATGGAATTAAAGTTAGCTTAGGATACCTATATATGAAAATTAATATTTTTTTTCGTTTTTCATCAAATCTTGGAAAATTGTTCTAAAAATGGAGCATTTAATTCGAGCTAGGTGATCTATTAACTAATCAAAAAGATTTGAGTCGAAAACTCTAATGGTTTTTGAGAAAAATGGAATTAAAGTTAACATAGGATACCTACCTATATATGAAAATCAATATTTTTTTTTTCGTTTTTCATCAAATCTTGGAAAATTGTTCTGAAAATGGAGCATTTAATTCGATCTAGGTGATCTATTAACTAATCAAAAAGATTTGAGTCGAAAACTCTAATGGTTTTTGAGAAAAATGGAATTAAAGTTAACATAGGTACCTATGTAGGTAGGTATATATGAAAATAAATTTTTTTTTTCGTTTTTCATCAAATCTTGGAAAATTGTTCTAAAAATGGAGCATTTAATTCGATCTAGGTGATCTATTAAGTAATCAAAAAGATTTGAGTCGAAAACTCTAATGGTTTTTGAGAAAAATGGAATTAAAGTTAGCATAGGATACCTACCTACCTATATATGAAAATAAATTTTTTTTTTCGTTTTTCATCAAATCTTGGAAAATTGTTCTGAAAACGAGGCATTTAATTCGAGCTAGGTGATCTATTAACTAATCAAAAAGATTTGAGCCGAAAACTCTAATGTTTTTGAGAAAAATGGAATTAAAGTTAGCTTAGGATACCTATATATGAAAATTAATATTTTTTTTCGTTTTTCATCAAATCTTGGAAAATTGTTCTAAAAATGGAGCATTTAATTCGAGCTAGGTGATCTATTAACTAATCAAAAAGATTTGAGCCGAAAACTCTAATGGTTTTTGAGAAAAATGGAATTAAAGTTAGCATAGGATACCTATATATGAAAATTAATATTTTTTTTCGTTTTTCATCAAATCTTGGAAAATTGTTCTGAAAATGGAGCATTTAATTCGAGCTAGGTGATCTATTAACTAATCAAAAAGATTTGAGTCGAAAACTCTAATGGTTTTTGAGAAAAATGGAATTAAAGTTAGCATAGGATACCTATATACATATGAAAATTAATATTTTTTTTCGTTTTTCATCAAATCTTGGAAAATTGTTCTAAAAATGGAGCATTTAATTCGAGCTAGGTGATCTATTAACTAATCAAAAAGATTTGAGTCGAAAACTCTAATGGTTTTTGAGAAAAATGGAATTAAAGTTAGCATAGGATATATATGAAAATAATTTTTTTTTTCGTTTTTCATCAAATCTTGGAAAATTGTTCTGAAAATAGAGCATTTAATTAGATCTAGGTGATCTATTAACTAATCAAAAAGATTTGAGTCGAAAACTCTAATGGTTTTTGAGAAAAATGGAATTAAAGTTAGCATAGGATATATATGAAAATAATTTTTTTTTTCGTTTTTCATCAAATCTTGGAAAATTGTTCTGAAAATAGAGCATTTAGTTAGATCTAGGTGATCTATCAACTAATCAAAAAGATTTGAGTCGAAAACTCTAATGGTTTTTGAGAAAAATGGAATTAAAGTTAGCATAGGTACCTATGTAGGTAGGTATATATGAAAATAATTTTTTTTTTTCGTTTTTCATCAAATCTTGGAAAATTGTTCTGAAAATGGAGCATTTAATTCGATCTAGGTGATCTATTAAGTAATCAAAAAGATTTGAGTCGAAAACTCTAATGGTTTTTGAGAAAAATGGAATTAAAGTTAGCATAGGATACCTATATACATATGAAAATTAATATTTTTTTTCGTTTTTCATCAAATCTTGGAAAATTGTTCTAAAAATGGAGCATTTAATTCGAGCTAGGTGATCTATTAACTAATCAAAAAGATTTGAGTCGAAAACTCTAATGGTTTTTGAGAAAAATGGAATTAAAGTTAGCATAGGATATATATGAAAATAATTTTTTTTTTCGTTTTTCATCAAATCTTGGAAAATTGTTCTGAAAATAGAGCATTTAATTAGATCTAGGTGATCTATTAACTAATCAAAAAGATTTGAGTCGAAAACTCTAATGGTTTTTGAGAAAAATGGAATTAAAGTTAGCTTAGGATACCTACCTAGGTACCTATATATGAAAATTAATTTTTTTTTTCGTTTTTCATCAAATCTTGGAAAATTGTTCTGAAAATGGAGCATTTAATTCGAGCTAGGTGATCTATTAACTAATCAAAAAGATTTGAGTCGAAAACTCTAATGGTTTTTGAGAAAAATGGAATTAAAGTTAGCATAGGATACCTATATACATATGAAAATTAATATTTTTTTTCGTTTTTCATCAAATCTTGGAAAATTGTTCTAAAAATGGAGCATTTAATTCGAGCTAGGTGATCTATTAACTAATCAAAAAGATTTGAGTCGAAAACTCTAATGGTTTTTGAGAAAAATGGAATTAAAGTTAGCATAGGATATATATGAAAATAATTTTTTTTTTCGTTTTTCATCAAATCTTGGAAAATTGTTCTGAAAATAGAGCATTTAATTAGATCTAGGTGATCTATTAACTAATCAAAAAGATTTGAGTCGAAAACTCTAATGGTTTTTGAGAAAAATGGAATTAAAGTTAGCATAGGATATATATGAAAATAATTTTTTTTTTCGTTTTTCATCAAATCTTGGAAAATTGTTCTGAAAATAGAGCATTTAGTTAGATCTAGGTGATCTATCAACTAATCAAAAAGATTTGAGTCGAAAACTCTAATGGTTTTTGAGAAAAATGGAATTAAAGTTAGCATAGGTACCTATGTAGGTAGGTATATATGAAAATAATTTTTTTTTTTCGTTTTTCATCAAATCTTGGAAAATTGTTCTGAAAATAGAGCATTTAGTTAGATCTAGGTGATCTATCAACTAATCAAAAAGATTTGAGTCGAAAACTCTAATGGTTTTTGAGAAAAATGGAATTAAAGTTAGCATAGGATACCTATATACATATGAAAATTAATATTTTTTTTCGTTTTTCATCAAATCTTGGAAAATTGTTCTAAAAATGGAGCATTTAATTCGAGCTAGGTGATCTATTAACTAATCAAAAAGATTTGAGTCGAAAACTCTAATGGTTTTTGAGAAAAATGGAATTAAAGTTAGCATAGGATATATATGAAAATAATTTTTTTTTTCGTTTTTCATCAAATCTTGGAAAATTGTTCTGAAAATAGAGCATTTAGTTAGATCTAGGTGATCTATCAACTAATCAAAAAGATTTGAGTCGAAAACTCTAATGGTTTTTGAGAAAAATGGAATTAAAGTTAGCATAGGTACCTATGTAGGTAGGTATATATGAAAATAATTTTTTTTTTTCGTTTTTCATCAAATCTTGGAAAATTGTTCTGAAAATGGAGCATTTAATTCGATCTAGGTGATCTATTAAGTAATCAAAAAGATTTGAGTCGAAAACTCTAATGGTTTTTGAGAAAAATGGAATTAAAGTTAGCATAGGATACCTACCTATATATGAAAATCAATATTTTTTTTTTCGTTTTTCATCAAATCTTGGAAAATTGTTCTGAAAACGAGGCATTTAATTCGAGCTAGGTGATCTATTAACTAATCAAAAAGATTTGAGCCGAAAACTCTAATGGTTTTTGAGAAAAATGGAATTAAAGTTAGCTTAGGATACCTATATATGAAAATTAATATTTTTTTTCGTTTTTCATCAAATCTTGGAAAATTGTTCTAAAAATGGAGCATTTAATTCGAGCTAGGTGATCTATTAACTAATCAAAAAGATTTGAGTCGAAAACTCTAATGGTTTTTGAGAAAAATGGAATTAAAGTTAGCATAGGATATATATGAAAATAATTTTTTTTTTCGTTTTTCATCAAATCTTGGAAAATTGTTCTGAAAATAGAGCATTTAGTTAGATCTAGGTGATCTATCAACTAATCAAAAAGATTTGAGTCGAAAACTCTAATGGTTTTTGAGAAAAATGGAATTAAAGTTAGCATAGGATACCTATATACATATGAAAATTAATATTTTTTTTCGTTTTTCATCAAATCTTGGAAAATTGTTCTAAAAATGGAGCATTTAATTCGAGCTAGGTGATCTATTAACTAATCAAAAAGATTTGAGTCGAAAACTCTAATGGTTTTTGAGAAAAATGGAATTAAAGTTAGCATAGGATATATATGAAAATAATTTTTTTTTTCGTTTTTCATCAAATCTTGGAAAATTGTTCTGAAAATAGAGCATTTAATTAGATCTAGGTGATCTATTAACTAATCAAAAAGATTTGAGTCGAAAACTCTAATGGTTTTTGAGAAAAATGGAATTAAAGTTAGCATAGGATATATATGAAAATAATTTTTTTTTTCGTTTTTCATCAAATCTTGGAAAATTGTTCTGAAAATAGAGCATTTAGTTAGATCTAGGTGATCTATCAACTAATCAAAAAGATTTGAGTCGAAAACTCTAATGGTTTTTGAGAAAAATGGAATTAAAGTTAGCTTAGGATACCTACCTAGGTACCTATATATGAAAATTAATTTTTTTTTTCGTTTTTCATCAAATCTTGGAAAATTGTTCTGAAAACGAGGCATTTAATTCGAGCTAGGTGATCTATTAACTAATCAAAAAGATTTGAGTCGAAAACTCTAATGGTTTTTGAGAAAAATGGAATTAAAGTTAGCATAGGATACCTATATACATATGAAAATTAATATTTTTTTTCGTTTTTCATCAAATCTTGGAAAATTGTTCTAAAAATGGAGCATTTAATTCGAGCTAGGTGATCTATTAACTAATCAAAAAGATTTGAGTCGAAAACTCTAATGGTTTTTGAGAAAAATGGAATTAAAGTTAGCATAGGATACCTATATACATATGAAAATTAATATTTTTTTTCGTTTTTCATCAAATCTTGGAAAATTGTTCTAAAAATGGAGCATTTAATTCGAGCTAGGTGATCTATTAACTAATCAAAAAGATTTGAGTCGAAAACTCTAATGGTTTTTGAGAAAAATGGAATTAAAGTTAGCATAGGATATATATGAAAATAATTTTTTTTTTCGTTTTTCATCAAATCTTGGAAAATTGTTCTGAAAATAGAGCATTTAATTAGATCTAGGTGATCTATTAACTAATCAAAAAGATTTGAGTCGAAAACTCTAATGGTTTTTGAGAAAAATGGAATTAAAGTTAGCATAGGATATATATGAAAATAATTTTTTTTTTCGTTTTTCATCAAATCTTGGAAAATTGTTCTGAAAATAGAGCATTTAGTTAGATCTAGGTGATCTATCAACTAATCAAAAAGATTTGAGTCGAAAACTCTAATGGTTTTTGAGAAAAATGGAATTAAAGTTAGCATAGGTACCTATGTAGGTAGGTATATATGAAAATAATTTTTTTTTTTCGTTTTTCATCAAATCTTGGAAAATTGTTCTGAAAATGGAGCATTTAATTCGATCTAGGTGATCTATTAAGTAATCAAAAAGATTTGAGTCGAAAACTCTAATGGTTTTTGAGAAAAATGGAATTAAAGTTAGCATAGGATACCTACCTATATATGAAAATCAATATTTTTTTTTTCGTTTTTCATCAAATCTTGGAAAATTGTTCTGAAAACGAGGCATTTAATTCGAGCTAGGTGATCTATTAACTAATCAAAAAGATTTGAGCCGAAAACTCTAATGGTTTTTGAGAAAAATGGAATTAAAGTTAGCTTAGGATACCTATATATGAAAATTAATATTTTTTTTCGTTTTTCATCAAATCTTGGAAAATTGTTCTAAAAATGGAGCATTTAATTCGAGCTAGGTGATCTATTAACTAATCAAAAAGATTTGAGTCGAAAACTCTAATGGTTTTTGAGAAAAATGGAATTAAAGTTAGCATAGGTACCTATGTAGGTAGGTATATATGAAAATAAATTTTTTTTTTCGTTTTTCATCAAATCTTGGAAAATTGTTCTAAAAATGGAGCATTTAATTCGATCTAGGTGATCTATTAAGTAATCAAAAAGATTTGAGTCGAAAACTCTAATGGTTTTTGAGAAAAATGGAATTAAAGTTAGCATAGGATACCTACCTACCTATATATGAAAATAAATTTTTTTTTTCGTTTTTCATCAAATCTTGGAAAATTGTTCTGAAAACGAGGCATTTAATTCGAGCTAGGTGATCTATTAACTAATCAAAAAGATTTGAGTCGAAAACTCTAATGGTTTTTGAGAAAAATGGAATTAAAGTTAGCATAGGATACCTACCTACCTATATATGAAAATTAATATTTTTTTTCGTTTTTCATCAAATCTTGGAAAATTGTTCTGAAAATGGAGCATTTAATTCGATCTAGGTGATCTATTAACTAATCAAAAAGATTTGAGTCGAAAACTCTAATGGTTTTTGAGAAAAATGGAATTAAAGTTAGCATAGGTACCTATGTAGGTATATATGAAAATTAATATTTTTTTTCGTTTTTCATCAAATCTTGGAAAATTGTTCTGAAAATGGAGCATTTAATTCGATCTAGGTGATCTATTAACTAATCAAAAAGATTTGAGTCGAAAACTCTAATGGTTTTTGAGAAAAATGGAATTAAAGTTAGCATAGGATATATATGAAAATAATTTTTTTTTTCGTTTTTCATCAAATCTTGGAAAATTGTTCTGAAAATGGAGCATTTAATTCGATCTAGGTGATCTATTAACTAATCAAAAAGATTTGAGTCGAAAACTCTAATGGTTTTTGAGAAAAATGGAATTAAAGTTAGCATAGGTACCTATGTAGGTAGGTATATATGAAAATAATTTTTTTTTTTCGTTTTTCATCAAATCTTGGAAAATTGTTCTGAAAATGGAGCATTTAATTCGATCTAGGTGATCTATTAACTAATCAAAAAGATTTGAGTCGAAAACTCTAATGGTTTTTGAGAAAAATGGAATTAAAGTTAGCATAGGATACCTACCTACCTATATATGAAAATTAATATTTTTTTTCGTTTTTCATCAAATCTTGGAAAATTGTTCTGAAAATTGAGCATTTAATTCGAGCTAGGTGATCTATTAACTAATCAAAAAGATTTGAGTCGAAAACTCTAATGGTTTTTGAGAAAAATGGAATTAAAGTTAGCATAGGTACCTATGTAGGTATATATGAAAATAAATTTTTTTTTTTCGTTTTTCATCAAATCTTGGAAAATTGTTCTAAAAATGGAGCATTTAATTCGAGCTAGGTGATCTATTAACTAATCAAAAAGATTTGAGTCGAAAACTCTAATGGTTTTTGAGAAAAATGGAATTAAAGTTAGCATAGGATATATATGAAAATAAATTTTTTTTTCGTTTTTCATCAAATCTTGGAAAATTGTTCTGAAAATGGAGCATTTAATTCGATCTAGGTGATCTATTAACTAATCAAAAAGATTTGAGTCGAAAACTCTAATGGTTTTTGAGAAAAATGGAATTAAAGTTAGCATAGGATATAATATGAAAATAAATTTTTTTTTTCGTTTTTCATCAAATCTTGGAAAATTGTTCTGAAAATGGAGCATTTAATTCGAGCTAGGTGATCTATTAACTAATCAAAAAGATTTGAGTCGAAAACTCTAATGGTTTTTGAGAAAAATGGAATTAAAGTTAGCATATGTACCTATGTAGGTATATATGAAAATAATTTTTTTTTTTCGTTTTTCATCAAATCTTGGAAAATTGTTCTGAAAATGGAGCATTTAATTCGATCTAGGTGATCTATTAAGTAATCAAAAAGATTTGAGTCGAAAACTCTAATGGTTTTTGAGAAAAATGGAATTAAAGTTAGCATAGGATACCTACCTATATATGAAAATCAATATTTTTTTTTTCGTTTTTCATCAAATCTTGGAAAATTGTTCTGAAAATTGAGCATTTAATTCGAGCTAGGTGATCTATTAACTAATCAAAAAGATTTGAGTCGAAAACTCTAATGGTTTTTGAGAAAAATGGAATTAAAGTTAGCATAGGTACCTATGTAGGTATATATGAAAATAAATTTTTTTTTTCGTTTTTCATCAAATCTTGGAAAATTGTTCTGAAAATGGAGCATTTAATTCGATCTAGGTGATCTATTAACTAATCAAAAAGATTTGAGTCGAAAACTCTAATGGTTTTTGAGAAAAATGGAATTAAAGTTAACATAGGTACCTATGTAGGTAGGTATATATGAAAATAAATTTTTTTTTTCGTTTTTCATCAAATCTTGGAAAATTGTTCTAAAAATGGAGCATTTAATTCGATCTAGGTGATCTATTAAGTAATCAAAAAGATTTGAGTCGAAAACTCTAATGGTTTTTGAGAAAAATGGAATTAAAGTTAGCATAGGATACCTACCTATATATGAAAATCAATATTTTTTTTTTCGTTTTTCATCAAATCTTGGAATATTGTTCTGAAAACGAGACATTTAATTCGAGCTAGGTGATCTATTAACTAATCAAAAAGATTTGAGTCGAAAACTCTAATGGTTTTTGAGAAAAATAGAATTAAAGTTAGCATAGGATACCTATATATGAAAATCAATATTTTTTTTTTCGTTTTTCATCAAATCTTGGAATATTGTTCTGAAAACGAGACATTTAATTCGAGCTAGGTGATCTATTAACTAATCAAAAAGATTTGAGTCGAAAACTCTAATGGTTTTTGAGAAAAATGGAATTAAAGTTAGCATAGGTACCTATGTAGGTATATATGAAAATTAATATTTTTTTTCGTTTTTCATCAAATCTTGGAAAATTGTTCTGAAAATGGAGCATTTAATTCGATCTAGGTGATCTATTAAGTAATCAAAAAGATTTGAGTCGAAAACTCTAATGGTTTTTGAGAACAATGGAATTAAAGTTAGCATAGGATATAATATGAAAATAAATTTTTTTTTTCGTTCTTCATCAAATCTTGGAAAATTGTTCTGAAAATTGAACATTTAACTCGAGCTAGGTGATCTATTAACTAATCAAAAAGATTTGAGTCGAAAACTCTAATGGTTTTTGAGAAAAAACTCCCGCTAGGGAGTTCGTTCAGTTGAGGTAGAGCCAGGCAGACCCCGGCACTCCCGGCACTCCCGGCAGACAGAGACACAGAAATGTCAAAAATACTCGTTTTTGAGTATAACTTTGAAATGGTGAGTTTGATCGAGAGCATTTGTAGGTACCTATATAAATTTTTGTAAAATCCCCTCAAAAACAAATAGGTGATCTATTAAGTAATCAAAAAGATTTGAGTCGAAAACTCTAATGGTTTTTGAGAAAAATGGAATTAAAGTTAGCATAGGATACCTACCTACCTATATATGAAAATTAATATTTTTTTTCGTTTTTCATCAAATCTCGGAAAATTGTTCTGAAAATGGAGCATTTAATTCGAGCTAGGTGATCTATTAACTAATCAAAAAGATTTGAGTCGAAAACTCTAATGGTTTTTGAGAAAAATAGAATTAAAGTTAGCATAGGATACCTATATATGAAAATCAATATTTTTTTTTTCGTTTTTCATCAAATCTTGGAATATTGTTCTGAAAATGGAGCATTTAATTCGATCTAGGTGATCTATTAACTAATCAAAAAGATTTGAGTCGAAAACTCTAATGGTTTTTGAGAACAATGGAATTAAAGTTAGCATAGGATATAATATGAAAATAAATTTTTTTTTTCGTTCTTCATCAAATCTTGGAAAATTGTTCTGAAAATTGAACATTTAACTCGAGCTAGGTGATCTATTAACTAATCAAAAAGATTTGAGTCGAAAACTCTAATGGTTTTTGAGAAAAAACTCCCGCTAGGGAGTTCGTTCAGTTGAGGTAGAGCCAGGCAGACCCCGGCACTCCCGGCACTCCCGGCAGACAGAGACACAGAAATGTCAAAAATACTCGTTTTTGAGTATAACTTTGAAATGGTGAGTTTGATCGAGAGCATTTGTAGGTACCTATATAAATTTTTGTAAAATCCCCTCAAAAACAAATAAGAGAAATAAACAAGAAGGTCAAGGGGAGTTCATTTTCTCCACAAGCTGTGGAAGATTGCAATGTCAAAGTCATAGTCAACGCATATGAAGATACCACCGCTTACAGTCTGATTTTATCATTCTGCATTGACATTGAATCTTCAAATACTTCGCGGTCTAACTTTGTTTCCGCGTTAATTCAAAGCGAAGGACTTTCTTGTTTATTTCTCGGTGATGATGATGATGATGATGATGATAATGACGATGCTGCAGCCGCTGACATGACGACATGAAGACGCGACGACCATCGATATTTAGATGTGCTGGGTAATGGGCGGTAAATTGCTTGAAATGCGTATACAAAAGTCGTTTCCACTGGCAATGACGTAGTTATTTTGTAGTAGCCACTTTGGCGTCGCGTCGCGTTGGTTGTTATCCGCATGCTATATTAATTTCCATATCTCACCCAAAACACAGAAGGCCAAATTGCAAATTGATGACAGTAAAAAATAGAAGAAGCTTCGACGCGATAGCACATTAGGGACAAGCAAACGTGAGGTGTACGGGACAACATGACATCTGTTGTGCTCTGAGCGATCGTTAAAAATGTATGAGGTTGTTAATTTCATTATTAGTCAACTACTTTATTAAGTGGCTGTGGCTAGAACGTGCTAAATTATTGCGTGACGGTGGCGGTGGCGGTGTCTTGTCTTCAGAATTTGGTGATAATTGTTATGGTATGAATCTACACATTAAGTTCTTAAGAGGAGAACGATATTGTATCAACATCCAAAGCACATTGATTGAAAAAATATTTATCAGAACAAATCATAAAGATAAAAAATGAGACAGGTTCTTACATAAAATAACTCTATTTGTGTAAAAAGTCAGTGCAGTGAAAGATATTGGGTAATATTGTATTTTTTTTTTATTTGACTTTAAAACCAAGATAATACGGCATATAGGAGCAAGTATGTGCGACCCAGTCGTTCATTTTATTCCAAATTAAATTTACAAAAAAATCCAAAAAGTGCAAATTTTGCTTATGGCTTCTTTGAAACATAAAAATATACAAAATTGAATTAGTTTCCCCGAAGATAAATTTAAAATTTTTCTCAATAATTTTTGGGTTTACGCAAAAAAAATGATCCAAGAAAAAGTCGTAGATCTCACACCGCGACTAGTCTCGTTCTCAGGGCTATCTATAGTTCTCCCGTCCCTTGTTTGGGAAAATGTGAGAAAAATAAATTCCATTCACTCATATAGAGCGAAATAAATCTTGACAGACAAAAAATTATGCTTGATCTTGCAAATTTCCAGTTAGTTCCAGCTTTGTATTTATAAACTTTATAGTTTATATATACAAAGGTTCCAGTTAGCTAAGGAGGAAACGCAAAGCAGTTAATTTTTTTTTATTACCTGAACTAAGAGAACAATACAACAACCGGCAAGGCATCATCACGAAATACTGCGTTTTGTTGTTTGTTGTTTGTTATTTTTTTTTTGTTCATTCCGACGCATTATTTAATGGCTATACAATACATAAACGTTTTGTGATCCTTAAGACCAAATTATCTCTGGAGAATTTGGCAGTTCACTCGAGACCATCGGGCATTGCGGATTTGCAAATTTGCAATTTCAATCTGCATTTTTGGTGTTGTTGTTTTTCTATACATTTGAATTCCATATTCGTTAAAGCTATGGACGAAACACAAATTGTCGAGATAAATATAAATCAACGCGCAATATTTAAGAAACTTCGTTCTGGGCATTACGAGTACTACCAACGATTACCAACAATAAGAGAAGATATTGTCTGGTCAGTTGAAGAAGATAAAAATGAAGAAGAAAAAAGACCACCCCCACCTCCTTATCATGGTGTTCATCATTATTCAACATCGGACGAAATGGTAGCAGCTGATTCCCTAGAATACCATAGATTGCCAACAATTAGAGAAGGTATTGTTTGGTCACTTCAAGGAGAAAAAAAACCATCTCCACCTCCATATCCTGGTCATCAAGTATCATCATATTACAAAATGGGAGATACAAATGTAATCAAAGATATTGTTTGGCCTTTGGAAGAAACCGAAAGATCATCCCCACCTCCCCTTCCTGATTATCATGCTGATGTAGATCAACATTCCACATCTGACGAAGATCCTGATTCAGATGATCACAATGCAGCCAATATATACCAACGATTACCAACGATTTGGTCGTTTCGCGAAGAGGCAAGATCATCACCACCCACAGAAGACTATAATGATCATCAGCCAACATCTTCATCGTCATCATCGGAGTCATTATCATCAACATCAGGAAGTTTCGATGTTAATGTTACTGTTCATCCAATTTCTTGGTCATTTTCCGAACCATCTGAATTTGGCTCTCCCCAAGTGGCTATTCGCCACGATCATCGTGTCAGTGAAATGGAAATGATCGCTTTGAATCGCATCATTAGACAACCTAATGAAAGTGGAAGAAAAAATTCTCAACTTATCAATTATGATTCATTCGGAGATTTGGAATCTGGTGAACTGCGTTTTTTCTTATATGTGGCTATAATATTGTTAATTACTTCGATTCTTCTCGTGTTTTTGATTGTATATTATATTTATTTAAATTATTAAAATATTTTATATTTACTAATATACTAACTTTGATATAAATCATTCCTTACTAAATCATACCATAACCCAAGAGACATGTTCTAAAACTTTGGAAAAATAACTAGAAATGTAACGTTTTCAGAACATGTTTATATTCAATTACCAATTGTTTATTTAAATAAGGGTCAGTTTGTTCATAAACCGAAATTCATAATTCTTTATTTCAATATTTTGAAAATCCGAAATACTGTGAACCCATAATTCTGTTTTGCAAAATTCTGTTTTGATGCTGAAAAAAACTTCTAGTTTTTTTAATTATTTACAGAATTTTGGAAGTATGTAAGTATACATGCTGAATTTTGGAAACTTTGGAAACACTACAAACAAACCGGCCCTAGTTTTTTTTTAATAAGGGATTACCTATAAAATAAATTCTGTTTGCCTATTCATCTAGGCATTTAAAAATCATTTTATTAAATGCATTTTAATTTGACATGTATTTGTTTTAATTGAAAATATAAGAAATATTATGTGAAATAAAGTACAAATTATATACTTTAGGTTTTGAGGGTCATTGAATTTTTTAAGTTTTATAATTTGATTTATTCAGTCAAACCTATGCGAGTACCTTAGTAGGGTTGAATTCAATATAGCTCACTATATGATGCAACCACTCACAATTCACATTGCCTCATACTCATACGTCATACAGCTGGGTTTGATTATTTTAATTGAAAGCTGTTTTGGTTCTATGAATTTCATACCTCATTGGTTGTCTGGAATTTAAAAACTCCCATTTAGCCCCACCACCCAACACCCCCTGAAAAACGAAAATATGAAAAACCACAAAATTCATTATTTGAGTTTCTAAGTAGGTATTTTAAAAAATCCGATGCACCATTATTTATCAGATGTCATATATATTTTTTGGATATAATTTTTTTTCCAAACTCAAGCTAAAGGCAATGCTAACTGTCCTATTTGAGTCGGGAACAATCTTATTCCATGGTGCAATTGCACAACTCTTTTTCTGGAATACCTACATAACTTCCAAAAAAAAAAGTTGAAAATAAGGTACAGTCATACAGTTGAATTTCTAGTCAAGCGATGTGATCATTCCACTTTTTAATATAAACATTCCCACGAAACGGAGACATTGGATTTGATGACAATTAAGCTGACCAGGGGTAATCGGTGAAGTGGGAAGTGTGGATTTCCTTGAAACTTTTTGTTTACACTTAATCCAAAGGGAAACTCTTCTCTCTTCACCGGATACACCCCGAAGATATCATCAAATTTTATATTCTATCGATGAGAATGTTTTTATAAGAATTTATGGTGAATTTTGTAAAGCTCTATGCCAAAGTGGAACGATCACATCGCTTGACTATAAATTCAACTGTATGACTGTACCTTATTTTCAGGGTTTTATTTGGGAGTAATGTTTTTCTGTTTATCAGAGAAATTTAAAAACTAGGATGGGGAGAATGAGCATCACGAGTGTTTTTTTCTTAATTTCTATCATACCTACAATCCTACATATCTTTTGAATTAAGAAAGTCCTCTCCAGGGTACCTATATACTCACGGTTGAGTGGGTCCCACAATTCTGTCTGTCTGTCTGTCCGTCTGTACCTCGACCTACAGCCTATACTACTGAAGCGATTTTCTTCAAACTTTCGACATAAGGTTTCGGGGAGATTGCCTAGAGGCAAATCAATGTTTTTTTTTTAGCTCCAAAAATAACGGGACCTGTCATAGTACCGTTTAGACAAAACATTTTTATCTCGAAAACTGCACTAACGATTTATGATTCCTAGGATAGCATCTTCAGTTTTAGGATCAAACTTCTTTTTTGGCTTATTTTATCAATTCAAATAACGAATGTCAGGCTTTTTCATATTTTTACATGTGACTACAATCGATAGTAGGTAGTCGTGTAATTTTTTATTCTTTTGATTCGATTAAATTCGAGCTAGGTGATCTTTTAACTAATCAAAAAGATTTCAGTCGAAAACTCTAATGGTTTTTGAGAAAAATGGAATTAAAGTTAGCATAGGATACCTACCTCAAATCTTGGAAAATTGTTCTGAAAATGGAGCATTTAATTCGATCTAGGTGATCTATTAACTAATCAAAAAGATTTGAGTCGAAAACTCTAATGGTTTTTGAGAAAAATGGAATTAAAGTTAGCATAGGATATATATGAAAATAATTTTTTTTTTCGTTTTTCATCAAATCTTGGAAAATTGTTCTGAAAATGGAGCATTTAATTCGATCTAGGTGATCTATTAAGTAATCAAAAAGATTTGAGTCGAAAACTCTAATGGTTTTTGAGAAAAATGGAATTAAAGTTAGCATAGGATACCTACCTACCTATATATGAAAATTAATATTTTTTTTCGTTTTTCATCAAATCTTGGAAAATTGTTCTGAAAATGGAGCACTTAATTCGATCTAGGTGATCTATTAACTAATCAAAAAGATTTGAGTCGAAAACTCTAATGGTTTTTGAGAAAAATGGAATTAAAGTTAGCATAGGATACCTACCTATATATGAAAATCAATATTTTTTTTTTCGTTTTTCATCAAATCTTGGAAAATTGTTCTGAAAATGGAGCATTTAATTCGATCTAGGTGATCTATTAAGTAATCAAAAAGATTTGAGTCGAAAACTCTAATGGTTTTTGAGAAAAATGGAATTAAAGTTAGCATAGGATACCTACCTACCTATATATGAAAATTAATATTTTTTTTCGTTTTTCATCAAATCTTGGAAAATTGTTCTGAAAATGGAGCATTTAATTCGATCTAGGTGATCTATTAAGTAATCAAAAAGATTTGAGTCGAAAACTCTAATGGTTTTTGAGAAAAATGGAATTAAAGTTAGCATAGGATACCTACCTACCTATATATGAAAATTAATATTTTTTTTCGTTTTTCATCAAATCTTGGAAAATTGTTCTGAAAATGGAGCATTTAATTCGATCTAGGTGATCTATTAAGTAATCAAAAAGATTTGAGTCGAAAACTCTAATGGTTTTTGAGAAAAATGGAATTAAAGTTAGCATAGGATACCTACCTATATATGAAAATCAATATTTTTTTTTTCGTTTTTCATCAAATCTTGGAAAATTGTTCTGAAAATGGAGCATTTAATTCGATCTAGGTGATCTATTAAGTAATCAAAAAGATTTGAGTCGAAAACTCTAATGGTTTTTGAGAAAAATGGAATTAAATTTAGCATAGGATACCTACCTACCTATATATGAAAATTAATATTTTTTTTCGTTTTTCATCAAATCTTGGAAAATTGTTCTGAAAATGGAGCATTTAATTCGATCTAGGTGATCTATTAAGTAATCAAAAAGATTTGAGTCGAAAACTCTAATGGTTTTTGAGAAAAATGGAATTAAATTTAGCATAGGATACCTACCTACCTATATATGAAAATTAATATTTTTTTTCGTTTTTCATCAAATCTTGGAAAATTGTTCTGAAAATGGAGCATTTAATTCGATCTAGGTGATCTATTAAGTAATCAAAAAGATTTGAGTCGAAAACTCTAATGGTTTTTGAGAAAAATGGAATTAAAGTTAGCATAGGATATACCTACCTACCTATATATGAAAATTAATATTTTTTTTCGTTTTTCATCAAATCTTGGAAAATTGTTCTGAAAATGGAGCATTTAATTCGAGCTAGGTGATCTATTAACTAATCAAAAAGATTTGAGTCGAAAGATCTAATGGTTTTTGAGAAAAATGGAATTAAAGTTAGCATAGGTACCTATGTAGGTATATATGAAAATAATTTTTTTTTTTTCGTTTTTCATCAAATCTTGGAAAATTGTTCTGAAAATGGAGCATTTAATTCGATCTAGGTGATCTATTAAGTAATCAAAAAGATTTGAGTCGAAAACTCTAATGGTTTTTGAGAAAAATGGAATTAAAGTTAGCATAGGATACCTACCTATATATGAAAATCAATATTTTTTTTTCCGTTTTTCATCAAATCTTGGAAAATTGTTCTGAAAATGGAGCATTTAATTCGATCTAGGTGATCTATTAAGTAATCAAAAAGATTTGAGTCGAAAACTCTAATGGTTTTTGAGAAAAATGGAATTAAAGTTATCATAGGATACCTACCTAATACCTATATATGAAAATCAATATTTTTTTTTTCGTTTTTCATCAAATCTTGGAAAATTGTTCTGAAAATGGAGCATTTAATTCGAGCTAGGTGATCTATTAACTAATCAAAAAGATTTGAGTCGAAAACTCTAATGGTTTTTGAGAAAAATGGAATTAAAGTTAGCATAGGATACCTACCTACCTATATATGAAAATTAATATTTTTTTTCGTTTTTCATCAAATCTTGGAAAATTGTTCTGAAAATGGAGCATTTAATTCGATCTAGGTGATCTATTAACTAATCAAAAAGATTTGAGCCGAAAACTCTAATGGTTTTTGAGAAAAATGGAATTAAAGTTAGCATAGGATACCTACCTACCTATATATGAAAATTAATATTTTTTTTCGTTTTTCATCAAATCTTGGAAAATTGTTCTGAAAATGGAGCATTTAATTCGATCTAGGTGATCTATTAACTAATCAAAAAGATTTGAGTCGAAAACTCTAATGGTTTTTGAGAAAAATGGAATTAAAGTTAGCATAGGATACCTACCTACCTATATATGAAAATTAATATTTTTTTTCGTTTTTCATCAAATCTTGGAAAATTGTTCTGAAAATGGAGCATTTAATTCGATCTAGGTGATCTATTAACTAATCAAAAAGATTTGAGCCGAAAACTCTAATGGTTTTTGAGAAAAATGGAATTAAAGTTAGCATAGGATACCTACCTACCTATATATGAAAATTAATATTTTTTTTCGTTTTTCATCAAATCTTGGAAAATTGTTCTGAAAATGGAGCATTTAATTCGATCTAGGTGATCTATTAACTAATCAAAAAGATTTGAGCCGAAAACTCTAATGGTTTTTGAGAAAAATGGAATTAAAGTTAGCATAGGATACCTACCTACCTATATATGAAAATTAATATTTTTTTTCGTTTTTCATCAAATCTTGGAAAATTGTTCTGAAAATGGAGCATTTAATTCGAGCTAGGTGATCTATTAACTAATCAAAAAGATTTGAGTCGAAAACTCTAATGGTTTTTGAGAAAAATGGAATTAAAGTTAGCATAGGATACCTACCTATATATGAAAATCAATATTTTTTTTTTCGTTTTTCATCAAATCTTGGAAAATTGTTCTGAAAATGGAGCATTTAATTCGATCTAGGTGATCTATTAAGTAATCAAAAAGATTTGAGTCGAAAACTCTAATGGTTTTTGAGAAAAATGGAATTAAAGTTAGCATAGGATACCTACCTACCTATATATGAAAATTAATATTTTTTTTCGTTTTTCATCAAATCTTGGAAAATTGTTCTGAAAATGGAGCATTTAATTCGAGCTAGGTGATCTATTAACTAATCAAAAAGATTTGAGTCGAAAACTCTAATGGTTTTTGAGAAAAATGGAATTAAAGTTAGCATAGGATACCTACCTACCTATATATGAAAATTAATATTTTTTTTCGTTTTTCATCAAATCTTGGAAAATTGTTCTGAAAATGGAGCATTTAATTCGATCTAGGTGATCTATTAACTAATCAAAAAGATTTGAGCCGAAAACTCTAATGGTTTTTGAGAAAAATGGAATTAAAGTTAGCATAGGATACCTACCTACCTATATATGAAAATTAATATTTTTTTTCGTTTTTCATCAAATCTTGGAAAATTGTTCTGAAAATGGAGCATTTAATTCGATCTAGGTGATCTATTAACTAATCAAAAAGATTTGAGTCGAAAACTCTAATGGTTTTTGAGAAAAATGGAATTAAAGTTAGCATAGGATACCTACCTACCTATATATGAAAATTAATATTTTTTTTCGTTTTTCATCAAATCTTGGAAAATTGTTCTGAAAATGGAGCATTTAATTCGATCTAGGTGATCTATTAACTAATCAAAAAGATTTGAGTCGAAAACTCTAATGGTTTTTGAGAAAAATGGAATTAAAGTTAGCATAGGATACCTACCTACCTATATATGAAAATTAATATTTTTTTTCGTTTTTCATCAAATCTTGGAAAATTGTTCTGAAAATGGAGCATTTAATTCGATCTAGGTGATCTATTAACTAATCAAAAAGATTTGAGTCGAAAACTCTAATGGTTTTTGAGAAAAATGGAATTAAAGTTAGCATAGGATACCTACCTACCTATATATGAAAATTAATATTTTTTTTCGTTTTTCATCAAATCTTGGAAAATTGTTCTGAAAATGGAGCATTTAATTCGAGCTAGGTGATCTATTAACTAATCAAAAAGATTTGAGTCGAAAACTCTAATGGTTTTTGAGAAAAATGGAATTAAAGTTAGCATAGGATATAATATGAAAATAAATTTTTTTTTTCGTTTTTCATCAAATCTTGGAAAATTGTTCTGAAAATGGAGCATTTAATTCGAGCTAGGTGATCTATTAACTAATCAAAAAGATTTGAGTCGAAAACTCTAATGGTTTTTGAGAAAAATGGAATTAAAGTTAGCATAGGATACCTACCTACCTATATATGAAAATTAATATTTTTTTTCGTTTTTCATCAAATCTTGGAAAATTGTTCTGAAAATGGAGCACTTAATTCGATCTAGGTGATCTATTAACTAATCAAAAAGATTTGAGTCGAAAACTCTAATGGTTTTTGAGAAAAATGGAATTAAAGTTAGCATAGGATACCTACCTATATATGAAAATCAATATTTTTTTTTTTGTTTTCATCAAATCTTGGAAAATTGTTCTGAAAACGAGACATTTAATTCGAGCTAGGTGATCTATTAACTAATCAAAAAGATTTGAGTCGAAAACTCTAATGGTTTTTGAGAAAAATGGAATTAAAGTTAGCATAGGATACCTACCTACCTATATATGAAAATTAATATTTTTTTTCGTTTTTCATCAAATCTTGGAAAATTGTTCTGAAAATGGAGCATTTAATTCGAGCTAGGTGATCTATTAACTAATCAAAAAGATTTGAGTCGAAAACTCTAATGGTTTTTGAGAAAAATGGAATTAAAGTTAGCATAGGATATAATATGAAAATAAATTTTTTTTTTCGTTTTTCATCAAATCTTGGAAAATTGTTCTGAAAATGGAGCATTTAATTCGAGCTAGGTGATCTATTAACTAATCAAAAAGATTTGAGTCGAAAACTCTAATGGTTTTTGAGAAAAATGGAATTAAAGTTAGCATAGGATACCTACCTACCTATATATGAAAATTAATATTTTTTTTCGTTTTTCATCAAATCTTGGAAAATTGTTCTGAAAATGGAGCATTTAATTCGAGCTAGGTGATCTATTAACTAATCAAAAAGATTTGAGTCGAAAACTCTAATGGTTTTTGAGAAAAATGGAATTAAAGTTAGCATAGGATACCTACCTACCTATATATGAAAATTAATATTTTTTTTCGTTTTTCATCAAATCTTGGAAAATTGTTCTGAAAATGGAGCATTTAATTCGATCTAGGTGATCTATTAACTAATCAAAAAGATTTGAGTCGAAAACTCTAATGGTTTTTGAGAAAAATGGAATTAAAGTTAGCATAGGATACCTACCTACCTATATATGAAAATTAATACTTTTTTTCGTTTTTCATCAAATCTTGGAAAATTGTTCTGAAAATGGAGCATTTAATTCGAGCTAGGTGATCTATTAACTAATCAAAAAGATTTGAGTCGAAAACTCTAATGTTTTTGAGAAAAATAGAATTAAAGTTAGCATAGGATACCTACCTATATATGAAAATCAATATTTTTTTTTTCGTTTTTCATCAAATCTTGGAAAATTGTTCTGAAAATGGAGCATTTAATTCGAGCTAGGTGATCTATTAACTAATCAAAAAGATTTGAGTCGAAAACTCTAATGTTTTTGAGAAAAATGGAATTAAAGTTAACATAGGTACCTATGTAGGTATATATGAAAATACATTGTTTTTTTTCGTTTTTCATCAAATCTTGGAAAATTGTTCTGAAAATGGAGCATTTAATTCGAGCTAGGTGATCTATTAACTAATCAAAAAGATTTGAGTCGAAAACTCTAATGTTTTTGAGAAAAATGGAATTAAAGTTAGCATAGGATACCTACCTATATATGAAAATCAATATTTTTTTTTTCGTTTTTCATCAAATCTTGGAAAATTGTTCTGAAAATGGAGCATTTAATTCGAGCTAGGTGATCTATTAACTAATCAAAAAGATTTGAGTCGAAAACTCTAATGTTTTTGAGAAAAATGGAATTAAAGTTAACATAGGTACCTATGTAGGTATATATGAAAATAAATTTTTTTTTTCGTTTTTCATCAAATCTTGGAAAATTGTTCTGAAAATGGAGCATTTAATTCGATCTAGGTGATCTATTAACTAATCAAAAAGATTTGAGTCGAAAACTCTAATGGTTTTTGAGAAAAATGGAATTAAAGTTAGCATAGGATACCTACCTACCTATATATGAAAATTATAATATTTTTTTTCGTTTTTCATCAAATCTTGGAAAATTGTTCTGAAAATGGAGCATTTAATTCGATCTAGGTGATCTATTAAGTAATCAAAAAGATTTGAGTCGAAAACTCTAATGGTTTTTGAGAAAAATGGAATTAAAGTTAACATAGGTACCTATGTAGGTATATATGAAAATTAATATTTTTTTTCGTTTTTCATCAAATCTTGGAAAATTGTTCTGAAAATGGAGCATTTAATTCGATCTAGGTGATCTATTAAGTAATCAAAAAGATTTGAGTCGAAAACTCTAATGGTTTTTGAGAAAAATGGAATTAAAGTTAACATAGGTACCTATGTAGGTATATATGAAAATTAATATTTTTTTTCGTTTTTCATCAAATCTTGGAAAATTGTTCTGAAAATGGAGCATTTAATTCGATCTAGGTGATCTATTAACTAATCAAAAAGATTTGAGTCGAAAACTCTAATGGTTTTTGAGAAAATGGAATTAAAGTTAGCATAGGATATAATATGAAAATAAATTTTTTTTTTCGTTCTTCATCAAATCTTGGAAAATTGTTCTGAAAATGGAGCATTTAATTCGATCTAGGTGATCTATTAAGTAATCAAAAAGATTTGAGTCGAAAACTCTAATGGTTTTTGAGAAAAATGGAATTAAAGTTAGCATAGGATACCTACCTACCTATATATGAAAATTAATTTTTTTTTTCGTTTTTCATCAAATCTTGGAAAATTGTTCTGAAAATGGAGCATTTAATTCGATCTAGGTGATCTATTAAGTAATCAAAAAGATTTGAGTCGAAAACTCTAATGGTTTTTGAGAAAAATGGAATTAAAGTTAGCATAGGATACCTACCTACCTATATATGAAAATTAATTTTTTTTTTTCGTTTTTCATCAAATCTTGGAAAATTGTTCTGAAAATGGAGCATTTAATTCGATCTAGGTGATCTATTAACTAATCAAAAAGATTTGAGTCGAAAACTCTAATGGTTTTTGAGAAAAATGGAATTAAAGTTAGCATAGGATACCTACCTACCTATATATGAAAATTAATATTTTTTTTCGTTTTTCATCAAATCTTGGAAAATTGTTCTGAAAATGGAGCATTTAATTCGAGCTAGGTGATCTATTAACTAATCAAAAAGATTTGAGTCGAAAACTCTAATGGTTTTTGAGAAAATGGAATTAAAGTTAGCATAGGATACCTACCTACATACCTATAAATATGAAAATTAATATTTTTTTTCGTTTTTCATCAAATCTTGGAAAATTGTTCTGAAAATGGAGCATTTAATTCGATCTAGGTGATCTATTAACTAATCAAAAAGATTTGAGTCGAAAACTCTAATGGTTTTTGAGAAAAATGGAATTAAAGTTAGCATAGGTACCTATGTAGGTATATATGAAAATTAATATTTTTTTTCGTTTTTCATCAAATCTTGGAAAATTGTTCTGAAAATGGAGCATTTAATTCGATCTAGGTGATCTATTAACTAATCAAAAAGATTTGAGTCGAAAACTCTAATGGTTTTTGAGAAAAATGGAATTAAAGTTAGCATAGGATATATATGAAAATAAATTTTTTTTTCGTTTTTCATCAAATCTTGGAAAATTGTTCTGAAAATGGAGCATTTAATTCGATCTAGGTGATTTATTAACTAATCAAAAAGATTTGAGTCGAAAACTCTAATGGTTTTTGAGAAAAATGGAATTAAAGTTAGCATAGGATACCTACCTACCTATATATGAAAATTAATATTTTTTTTCGTTTTTCATCAAATCTTGGAAAATTGTTCTAAAAATGGAGCATTTAATTCGAGCTAGGTGATCTATTAACTAATCAAAAAGATTTGAGCCGAAAACTCTAATGGTTTTTGAGAAAAATGGAATTAAAGTTAGCATAGGATACCTACCTACCTATATATGAAAATTAATATTTTTTTTCGTTTTTCATCAAATCTTGGAAAATTGTTCTAAAAATGGAGCATTTAATTCGAGCTAGGTGATCTATTAACTAATCAAAAAGATTTGAGCCGAAAACTCTAATGGTTTTTGAGAAAAATGGAATTAAAGTTAGCATAGGATACCTACCTACCTATATATGAAAATTAATATTTTTTTTCGTTTTTCATCAAATCTTGGAAAATTGTTCTGAAAATGGAGCATTTAATTCGATCTAGGTGATCTATTAAGTAATCAAAAAGATTTGAGTCGAAAACTCTAATGGTTTTTGAGAAAATGGAATTAAAGTTAGCATAGGTACCTATGTAGGTATATACGAAAATTAATATTTTTTTTCGTTTTTCATCAAATCTCGGAAAATTGTTCTGAAAATGGAGCATTTAATTCGAGCTAGGTGATCTATTAACTAATCAAAAAGATTTGAGTCGAAAACTCTAATGGTTTTTGAGAAAAATGGAATTAAAGTTAGCATAGGATATAATATGAAAATCAATATTTTTTTTTTTCGTTTTTCATCAAATCTTGGAAAATTGTTCTGAAAATGGAGCATTTAATTCGAGCTAGGTGATCTATTAACTAATCAAAAAGATTTGAGTCGAAAACTCTAATGGTTTTTGAGAAAATGGAATTAAAGTTAGCATAGGATACCTACCTACCTATATATGAAAATTAATTTTTTTTTTCGTTTTTCATCAAATCTTGGAAAATTGTTCTGAAAACGAGGCATTTAATTCGAGCTAGGTGATCTATTAAGTAATCAAAAAGATTTGAGTCGAAAACTCTAATAGTTTTTGAGAAAAATGGAATTAAAGTTAGCATAGGTACCTATGTAGGTATATACGAAAATTAATATTTTTTTTCGTTTTTCATCAAATCTCGGAAAATTGTTCTGAAAATGGAGCATTTAATTCGAGTTAGGTGATCTATTAACTAATCAAAAAGATTTGAGTCGAAAACTCTAATGGTTTTTGAGAACAATGGAATTAAAGTTAGCATAGGATATAATATGAAAATAAATTTTTTTTTTCGTTCTTCATCAAATCTTGGAAAATTGTTCTGAAAATTGAACATTTAACTCGAGCTAGGTGATCTATTAACTAATCAAAAAGATTTGAGTCGAAAACTCTAATGGTTTTTGAGAAAAAACTCCCGCTAGGGAGTTCGTTCAGTTGAGGTAGAGCCAGGCAGACCCCGGCACTCCCGGCACTCCCGGCAGACAGAGACACAGAAATGTCAAAAATACTCGTTTTTGAGTATAACTTTGAAATGGTGAGTTTGATCGAGAGCATTTGTAGGTACCTATATAAATTTTTGTAAAATCCCCTCAAAAACAAATAAGAGAAATAAACAAGAAGGTCAAGGGGAGTTCATTTTCTCCACAAGCTGTGGAAGATTGCAATGTCAAAGTCATAGTCAACGCATATGAAGATACCACCGCTTACAGTCTGATTTTATCATTCTGCATTGACATTGAATCTTCAAATACTTCGCGGTCTAACTTTGTTTCCGCGTTAATTCAAAGCGAAGGACTTTCTTGTTTATTTCTCGGTGATGATGATGATGATGATGATGATAATGACGATGCTGCAGCCGCTGACATGACGACATGAAGACGCGACGACCATCGATATTTAGATGTGCTGGGTAATGGGCGGTAAATTGCTTGAAATGCGTATACAAAAGTCGTTTCCACTGGCAATGACGTAGTTATTTTGTAGTAGCCACTTTGGCGTCGCGTCGCGTTGGTTGTTATCCGCATGCTATATTAATTTCCATATCTCACCCAAAACACAGAAGGCCAAATTGCAAATTGATGACAGTAAAAAATAGAAGAAGCTTCGACGCGATAGCACATTAGGGACAAGCAAACGTGAGGTGTACGGGACAACATGACATCTGTTGTGCTCTGAGCGATCGTTAAAAATGTATGAGGTTGTTAATTTCATTATTAGTCAACTACTTTATTAAGTGGCTGTGGCTAGAACGTGCTAAATTATTGCGTGACGGTGGCGGTGGCGGTGTCTTGTCTTCAGAATTTGGTGATAATTGTTATGGTATGAATCTACACATTAAGTTCTTAAGAGGAGAACGATATTGTATCAACATCCAAAGCACATTGATTGAAAAAATATTTATCAGAACAAATCATAAAGATAAAAAATGAGACAGGTTCTTACATAAAATAACTCTATTTGTGTAAAAAGTCAGTGCAGTGAAAGATATTGGGTAATATTGTATTTTTTTTTTTATTTGACTTTAAAACCAAGATAATACGGCATATAGGAGCAAGTATGTGCGACCCAGTCGTTCATTTTATTCCAAATTAAATTTACAAAAAAATCCAAAAAGTGCAAATTTTGCTTATGGCTTCTTTGAAACATAAAAATATACAAAATTGAATTAGTTTCCCCGAAGATAAATTTAAAATTTTTCTCAATAATTTTTGGGTTTACGCAAAAAAAATGATCCAAGAAAAAGTCGTAGATCTCACACCGCGACTAGTCTCGTTCTCAGGGCTATCTATAGTTCTCCCGTCCCTTGTTTGGGAAAATGTGAGAAAAATAAATTCCATTCACTCATATAGAGCGAAATAAATCTTGACAGACAAAAAATTATGCTTGATCTTGCAAATTTCCAGTTAGTTCCAGCTTTGTATTTATAAACTTTATAGTTTATATATACAAAGGTTCCAGTTAGCTAAGGAGGAAACGCAAAGCAATTAATTTTTTTTTATTACCTGAACTAAGAGAACAATACAACAACCGGCAAGGCATCATCACGAAATACTGCGTTTTGTTGTTTGTTGTTTGTTATTTTTTTTTTGTTCATTCCGACGCATTATTTAATGGCTATACAATACATAAACGTTTTGTGATCCTTAAGACCAAATTATCTCTGGAGAATTTGGCAGTTCACTCGAGACCATCGGGCATTGCGGATTTGCAAATTTGCAATTTCAATCTGCATTTTTGGTGTTGTTGTTTTTCTATACATTTGAATTCCATATTCGTTAAAGCTATGGACGAAACACAAATTGTCGAGATAAATATAAATCAACGCGCAATATTTAAGAAACTTCGTTCTGGGCATTACGAGTACTACCAACGATTACCAACAATAAGAGAAGGTATTATCTGGTCAGTTGAAGAAGATGAAAATGAAGAAGAAAAAAGACCACCCCCACCTCCTTATCATGGTGTTCATCATTATTCAACATCTGACGAAATGGTAGCAGCTGATTCCCTAGAATACCATAGATTGCCAACAATTAGAGAAGGTATTGTTTGGTCACTTCAAGGAGAAAAAAAACCATCTCCACCTCCATATCCTGGTCATCAAGTATCATCATATTACAAAATGGGAGATACAAATGTAATCAAAGATATTGTTTGGCCTTTGGAAGAAACCGAAAGATCATCCCCACCTCCCCTTCCTGATTATCATGCTGATGTAGATCAACATTCCACATCTGACGAAGATCCTGATTCAGATGATCACAATGCAGCCAATATATACCAACGATTACCAACGATTTGGTCGTTTCGCGAAGAGGCAAGATCATCACCACCCACAGAAGACTATAATGATCATCAGCCAACATCTTCATCGTCATCATCGGAGTCATTATCATCAACATCAGGAAGTTTCGATGTTAATGTTACTGTTCATCCAATTTCTTGGTCATTTTCCGAACCATCTGAATTTGGCTCTCCCCAAGTGGCTATTCGCCACGATCATCGTGTCAGTGAAATGGAAATGATCGCTTTGAATCGCATCATTAGACAACCTAATGAAAGTGGAAGAAAAAATTCTCAACTTATCAATTATGATTCATTCGGAGATTTGGAATCTGGTGAACTGCATTTTTTCTTATATGTGGCTATAATATTGTTAATTACTTCGATTCTTCTCGTGTTTTTGATTGTATATTATATTTATTTAAATTATTAAAATATTTTATATTTACTAATATACTAACTTTGATATAAATCATTCCTTACTAAATCATACCATAACCCAAGAGACATGTTCTAAAACTTTGGAAAAATAACTAGAAATGTAACGTTTTCAGAACATGTTTATATTCAATTACCAATTGTTTATTTAAATAAGGGTCAGTTTGTTCATAAACCGAAATTCATAATTCTTTATTTCAATATTTTGAAAATCCGAAATACTGTGAACCCATAATTCTGTTTTGCAAAATTCTGTTTTGATGCTGAAAAAAACTTCTAGTTTTTTTAATTATTTACAGAATTTTGGAAGTATGTAAGTATACATGCTGAATTTTGGAAACTTTGGAAACACTACAAACAAACCGGCCCTAGTTTTTTTTTAATAAGGGATTACCTATAAAATAAATTCTGTTTGCCTATTCATCTAGGCATTTAAAAATCATTTTATTAAATGCATTTTAATTTGACATGTATTTGTTTTAATTGAAAATATAAGAAATATTATGTGAAATAAAGTACAAATTATATACTTTAGGTTTTGAGGGTCATTGAATTTTTTAAGTTTTATAATTTGATTTATTCAGTCAAACCTATGCGAGTACCTTAGTAGGGTTGAATTCAATATAGCTCACTATATGATGCAACCACTCACAATTCACATTGCCTCATACTCATACGTCATACAGCTGGGTTTGATTATTTTAATTGAAAGCTGTTTTGGTTCTATGAATTTCATACCTCATTGGTTGTCTGGAATTTAAAAACTCCCATTTAGCCCCACCACCCAACACCCCCTGAAAAACGAAAATATGAAAAACCACAAAATTCATTATTTGAGTTTCTAAGTAGGTATTTTAAAAAATCCGATGCACCATTATTTATCAGATGTGATATATATTTTTTGGATATAATTTTTTTTCCAAACTCAAGCTAAAGGCAATGCTAACTGTCCTATTTGAGTCGGGAACAATCTTATTCCATGGTGCAATTGCATAACTTTTTTCTGGAATACCTACATAACTGCCAAATAAAAAAGTTGAAAATAAGGTACAGTCATACAGTTGAATTTATAGTCAAGCGATGTGATCATTCCACTTTTTAATATAAACATTCCCACGAAACGGAGACATTGGATTTGATGACAATTAAGCTGACCAGGGGTAATCGGTGAAGTGGGAAGTGTGGATTTCCTTGAAACTTTTTGTTTACACTTAATCCAAAGGGAAACTCTTCTCTCTTCACCGGATACACCCCGAAGATATCATCAAATTTTATATTCTATCGATGAGAATGTTTTTATAAGAATTTATGGTGAATTTTGTAAAGCTCTATGCCAAAGTGGAACGATCACATCGCTTGACTATAAATTCAACTGTATGACTGTACCTTATTTTCAGGGTTTTATTTGGGAGTTATGTTTTTCTGCTTATCAGAGAAATTTAAAAACTAGGATGGGGAGAATGAGCATCACGAGTGTTTTTTTCTTAATTTCTATCATACCTACAATCCTACATATCTTTTGAATTAAGAAAGTCCTCTCCAGGGTACCTACTCACGGTTGAGTGGTCCCACAATTATGTCTGTCTGTCTGTCTGTACCTCGACCTACATACAGCCTAAACTACTGAAGCGATTTTCTTCAAACTTTCGACATAAGGTTTCGGGGAGATTGCCTAGAGGCAAATCAATGTTTTTTTTTTAGCTCCAAAAATAACGGGACCTGTCATAGTACCGTTTAGACAAAACATTTTTATCTCGAAAACTGCACTAACGATTTATGATTCCTAGGATAGCATCTTCAGTTTTAGGATCAAACTTCTTTTTTGGCTTATTTTATCAATTCAAATAACGAATGTCAGGCTTTTTCATATTTTTACATGTGACTACAATCGATAGTAGGTAGTCGGGTAATTTTTTATTCTTTTGATTCGATTAAATTCGAGCTAGGTGATCTTTTAACTAATCAAAAAGATTTCAGTCGAAAACTCTAATGGTTTTTGAGAAAAATGGAATTAAAGTTAGCATAGGATACCTACCTCAAATCTTGGAAAATTGTTCTGAAAATGGAGCATTTAATTCGAGCTGGGTGATCTATTGACTAATCAGAAAGATTTGAGTCGAAAACTCTAATGGTTTTTGAGAAAAATGGAATTAAAGTTAGCATGGGATATAATATATGAAAATCAATATTTTTTTTTTCGTTTTTCATCAAATCTTGGAAAATTGTTCTGAAAATGGAGCATTTAATTCGAGCTAGGTGATCTATTAACTAATCAAAAAGATTTGAGTCGAAAACTCTAATGGTTTTTGAGAAAAATGGAATTAAAGTTAGCATAGGATACCTACCTATATATGAAAATCAATATTTTTTTTTTCGTTTTTCATCAAATCTTGGAAAATTGTTCTGAAAATGGAGCATTTAATTCGATCTAGGTGATCTATTAAGTAATCAAAAAGATTTGAGTCGAAAACTCTAATGGTTTTTGAGAAAAATGGAATTAAAGTTAGCATAGGATACCTACCTACCTATATATGAAAATTAATATTTTTTTTCGTTTTTCATCAAATCTTGGAAAATTGTTCTGAAAATGGAGCATTTAATTCGAGCTAGGTGATCTATTAACTAATCAAAAAGATTTGAGTCGAAAACTCTAATGGTTTTTGAGAAAAATGGAATTAAAGTTAGCATAGGATACCTACCTACCTATATATGAAAATTAATATTTTTTTTCGTTTTTCATCAAATCTTGGAAAATTGTTCTGAAAATGGAGCATTTAATTCGAGCTAGGTGATCTATTAACTAATCAAAAAGATTTGAGTCGAAAACTCTAATGGTTTTTGAGAAAAATGGAATTAAAGTTAGCATGGGATATATATGAAAATCAATATTTTTTTTTTTCGTTTTTCATCAAATCTTGGAAAATTGTTCTGAAAATGGAGCATTTAATTCGAGCTAGGTGATCTATTAACTAATCAAAAAGATTTGAGTCGAAAACTCTAATGGTTTTTGAGAAAAATGGAATTAAAGTTAGCATAGGATACCTACCTACCTATATATGAAAATTAATATTTTTTTTCGTTTTTCATCAAATCTTGGAAAATTGTTCTGAAAATGGAGAATTTAATTCGATCTAGGTGATCTATTAACTAATCAAAAAGATTTGAGTCGAAAACTCTAATGGTTTTTGAGAAAAATGGAATTAAAGTTAGCATAGGATACCTACCTACCTATATATGAAAATTAATATTTTTTTTCGTTTTTCATCAAATCTTGGAAAATTGTTCTGCAAATGGAGCATTTAATTCGAGCTAGGTGATCTATTAACTAATCAAAAAGATTTGAGTCGAAAACTCTAATGGTTTTTGAGAAAAATGGAATTAAAGTTAGCATAGGATACCTACCTACCTATATATGAAAATTAATATTTTTTTTCGTTTTTCATCAAATCTTGGAAAATTGTTCTGAAAATAGAGCATTTAATTCGAGCTAGGTGATCTTTAAACTAATAAAAAAGATTTGAGTCGAAAACTCTAATGGTTTTTGAGAAAAATGGAATTAAAGTTAGCATAGGATACCTACCTACCTATATATGAAAATTAATATTTTTTTTCGTTTTTCATCAAATCTTGGAAAATTGTTCTGAAAATAGAGCATTTAATTCGAGCTAGGTGATCTATAAACTAATAAAAAAGATTTGAGTCGAAAACTCTAATGGTTTTTGAGAAAAATTGAATTAAAGTTAGCATAGGATACCTATAATATGAAAATTAATATTTTTTTTCGTTTTTCATCAAATCTTGGAAAATTGTTCTGCAAATGGAGCATTTAATTCGAGCTAGGTGATCTATTAACTAATCAAAAAGATTTGAGTCGAAAACTCTAATGGTTTTTGAGAAAATGGAATTAAAGTTAGCATAGGATACCTACCTATATATGAAAATTAATATTTTTTTTCGTTTTTCATCAAATCTTGGAAAATTGTTCTGAAAATGGAGCATTTAATTCGAGCTAGGTGATCTATTAACTAATCAAAAAGATTTGAGTCGAAAACTCTAATGGTTTTTGAGAAAAATGGAATTAAAAGTTAGCATAGGATACCTATATATGAAAATCAATATTTTTTTTTTCGTTTTTCATCAAATCTTGGAAAATTGTTCTGCAAATGGAGCATTTAATTCGAGCTAGGTGATCTATTAACTAATCAAAAAGATTTGAGTCGAAAACTCTAATGGTTTTTGAGAAAATGGAATTAAAGTTAGCATAGGATACCTACCTATATATGAAAATTAATATTTTTTTTCGTTTTTCATCAAATCTTGGAAAATTGTTCTGAAAATGGAGCATTTAATTCGAGCTAGGTGATCTATTAACTAATCAAAAAGATTTGAGTCGAAAACTCTAATGGTTTTTGAGAAAATGGAATTAAAGTTAGCATAGGATACCTACCTATATATGAAAATTAATATTTTTTTTCGTTTTTCATCAAATCTTGGAAAATTGTTCTGCAAATGGAGCATTTAATTCGAGCTAGGTGATCTATTAACAGATCAACATTCCACATCTGACGAAGATCCTGATTCAGATGATCACAATGCAGCCAATATATACCAACGATTACCAACGATTTGGTCGTTTCGCGAAGAGGCAAGATCATCACCACCCACAGAAGACTATAATGATCATCAGCCAACATCTTCATCGTCATCATCGGAGTCATTATCATCAACATCAGGAAGTTTCGATGTTAATGTTACTGTTCATCCAATTTCTTGGTCATTTTCCGAACCATCTGAATTTGGCTCTCCCCAAGTGGCTATTCGCCACGATCATCGTGTCAGTGAAATGGAAATGATCGCTTTGAATCGCATCATTAGACAACCTAATGAAAGTGGAAGAAAAAATTCTCAACTTATCAATTATGATTCATTCGGAGATTTGGAATCTGGTGAACTGCATTTTTTCTTATATGTGGCTATAATATTGTTAATTACTTCGATTCTTCTCGTGTTTTTGATTGTATATTATATTTATTTAAATTATTAAAATATTTTATATTTACTAATATACTAACTTTGATATAAATCATTCCTTACTAAATCATACCATAACCCAAGAGACATGTTCTAAAACTTTGGAAAAATAACTAGAAATGTAACGTTTTCAGAACATGTTTATATTCAATTACCAATTGTTTATTTAAATAAGGGTCAGTTTGTTCATAAACCGAAATTCATAATTCTTTATTTCAATATTTTGAAAATCCGAAATACTGTGAACCCATAATTCTGTTTTGCAAAATTCTGTTTTGATGCTGAAAAAAACTTCTAGTTTTTTTAATTATTTACAGAATTTTGGAAGTATGTAAGTATACATGCTGAATTTTGGAAACTTTGGAAACACTACAAACAAACCGGCCCTAGTTTTTTTTTAATAAGGGATTACCTATAAAATAAATTCTGTTTGCCTATTCATCTAGGCATTTAAAAATCATTTTATTAAATGCATTTTAATTTGACATGTATTTGTTTTAATTGAAAATATAAGAAATATTATGTGAAATAAAGTACAAATTATATACTTTAGGTTTTGAGGGTCATTGAATTTTTTAAGTTTTATAATTTGATTTATTCAGTCAAACCTATGCGAGTACCTTAGTAGGGTTGAATTCAATATAGCTCACTATATGATGCAACCACTCACAATTCACATTGCCTCATACTCATACGTCATACAGCTGGGTTTGATTATTTTAATTGAAAGCTGTTTTGGTTCTATGAATTTCATACCTCATTGGTTGTCTGGAATTTAAAAACTCCCATTTAGCCCCACCACCCAACACCCCCTGAAAAACGAAAATATGAAAAACCACAAAATTCATTATTTGAGTTTCTAAGTAGGTATTTTAAAAAATCCGATGCACCATTATTTATCAGATGTGATATATATTTTTTGGATATAATTTTTTTTCCAAACTCAAGCTAAAGGCAATGCTAACTGTCCTATTTGAGTCGGGAACAATCTTATTCCATGGTGCAATTGCATAACTTTTTTCTGGAATACCTACATAACTGCCAAATAAAAAAGTTGAAAATAAGGTACAGTCATACAGTTGAATTTATAGTCAAGCGATGTGATCATTCCACTTTTTAATATAAACATTCCCACGAAACGGAGACATTGGATTTGATGACAATTAAGCTGACCAGGGGTAATCGGTGAAGTGGGAAGTGTGGATTTCCTTGAAACTTTTTGTTTACACTTAATCCAAAGGGAAACTCTTCTCTCTTCACCGGATACACCCCGAAGATATCATCAAATTTTATATTCTATCGATGAGAATGTTTTTATAAGAATTTATGGTGAATTTTGTAAAGCTCTATGCCAAAGTGGAACGATCACATCGCTTGACTATAAATTCAACTGTATGACTGTACCTTATTTTCAGGGTTTTATTTGGGAGTTATGTTTTTCTGCTTATCAGAGAAATTTAAAAACTAGGATGGGGAGAATGAGCATCACGAGTGTTTTTTTCTTAATTTCTATCATACCTACAATCCTACATATCTTTTGAATTAAGAAAGTCCTCTCCAGGGTACCTACTCACGGTTGAGTGGTCCCACAATTATGTCTGTCTGTCTGTCTGTACCTCGACCTACATACAGCCTAAACTACTGAAGCGATTTTCTTCAAACTTTCGACATAAGGTTTCGGGGAGATTGCCTAGAGGCAAATCAATGTTTTTTTTTTAGCTCCAAAAATAACGGGACCTGTCATAGTACCGTTTAGACAAAACATTTTTATCTCGAAAACTGCACTAACGATTTATGATTCCTAGGATAGCATCTTCAGTTTTAGGATCAAACTTCTTTTTTGGCTTATTTTATCAATTCAAATAACGAATGTCAGGCTTTTTCATATTTTTACATGTGACTACAATCGATAGTAGGTAGTCGTGTAATTTTTTATTCTTTTGATTCGATTAAATTCGAGCTAGGTGATCTTTTAACTAATCAAAAAGATTTCAGTCGAAAACTCTAATGGTTTTTGAGAAAAATGGAATTAAAGTTAGCATAGGATACCTACCTACCTATATATGAAAATTAATATTTTTTTTCGTTTTTCATCAAATCTTGGAAAATTGTTCTGAAAATGGAGCATTTAATTCGAGCTATGTGATCTATTAACTAATCAAAAAGATTTGAGTCGAAAACTCTAATGGTTTTTGAGAAAAATGGAATTAAAGTTAGCATAGGATACCTACCTACCTATATATGAAAATTAATATTTTTTTTCGTTTTTCATCAAATCTTGGAAAATTGTTCTGAAAATGGAGCATTTAATTCGAGCTAGGTGATCTATTAACTAATCAAAAAGATTTGAGTCGAAAACTCTAATGGTTTTTGAGAAAAATGTAATTAAAGTTAGCATAGGATACCTACCTACCTATATATGAAAATTAATATTTTTTTTCGTTTTTCATCAAATCTTGGAAAATTGTTCTGAAAATGGAGCATTTAATTCGAGCTGGGTGATCTATTAAATAATCAAAAAGATTTGAGTCGAAAACTCTAATGGTTTTTGAGAAAATGGAATTAAAGTTAGCATAGGATACCTACCTACCTACCTATATATGAAAATTAATATTTTTTTTCGTTTTTCATCAAATCTTGGAAAATTGTTCTGAAAATGGAGCATTTAATTCGAGCTAGGTGATCTATTAACTAATCAAAAAGATTTGAGTCGAAAACTCTAATGGTTTTTGAGAAAAATGGAATTAAAGTTAGCATAGGATACCTACCTACCTATATATGAAAATTAATATTTTTTTTCGTTTTTCATCAAATCTTGGAAAATTGTTCTGAAAATGGAGCATTTAATTCGAGCTAGGTGATCTATTAACTAATCAAAAAGATTTGAGTCGAAAACTCTAATGGTTTTTGAGAAAAATGGAATTAAAGTTAGCATAGGATACCTACCTACCTATATATGAAAATTAATATTTTTTTTCGTTTTTCATCAAATCTTGGAAAATTGTTCTGAAAATGGAGCATTTAATTCGAGCTAGGTGATCTATTAACTAATCAAAAAGATTTGAGTCGAAAACTCTAATGGTTTTTGAGAAAAATGGAATTAAAGTTAGCATAGGATACCTACCTACCTACCTATATATGAAAATTAATATTTTTTTTCGTTTTTCATCAAATCTTGGAAAATTGTTCTGAAAATGGAGCATTTAATTCGAGCTAGGTGATCTATTAACTAATCAAAAAGATTTGAGTCGAAAACTCTAATGGTTTTTGAGAAAAATGGAATTAAAGTTAGCATAGGATACCTACCTACCTATATATGAAAATTAATATTTTTTTTCGTTTTTCATCAAATCTTGGAAAATTGTTCTGAAAATGGAGCATTTAATTCGAGCTAGGTGATCTATTAACTAATCAAAAAGATTTGAGTCGAAAACTCTAATGGTTTTTGAGAAAAATGGAATTAAAGTTAGCATAGGATACCTACCTACCTATATATGAAAATTAATATTTTTTTTCGTTTTTCATCAAATCTTGGAAAATTGTTCTGAAAATGGAGCATTTAATTCGAGCTAGGTGATCTATTAACTAATCAAAAAGATTTGAGTCGAAAACTCTAATGGTTTTTGAGAAAAATGGAATTAAAGTTAGCATAGGATACCTACCTACCTATATATGAAAATTAATATTTTTTTTCGTTTTTCATCAAATCTTGGAAAATTGTTCTGAAAATGGAGCATTTAATTCGAGCTAGGTGATCTATTAACTAATCAAAAAGATTTGAGTCGAAAACTCTAATGGTTTTTGAGAAAAATGGAATTAAAGTTAGCATAGGATACCTACCTACCTATATATGAAAATTAATATTTTTTTTCGTTTTTCATCAAATCTTGGAAAATTGTTCTGAAAATGGAGCATTTAATTCGAGCTAGGTGATCTATTAACTAATCAAAAAGATTTGAGTCGAAAACTCTAATGGTTTTTGAGAAAAATGGAATTAAAGTTAGCATAGGATACCTACCTACCTATATATGAAAATTAATATTTTTTTTCGTTTTTCATCAAATCTTGGAAAATTGTTCTGAAAATGGAGCATTTAATTCGAGCTAGGTGATCTATTAACTAATCAAAAAGATTTGAGTCGAAAACTCTAATGGTTTTTGAGAAAAATGGAATTAAAGTTAGCATAGGATACCTACCTACCTATATATGAAAATTAATATTTTTTTTCGTTTTTCATCAAATCTTGGAAAATTGTTCTGAAAATGGAGCATTTAATTCGAGCTAGGTGATCTATTAACTAATCAAAAAGATTTGAGTCGAAAACTCTAATGGTTTTTGAGAAAAATGGAATTAAAGTTAGCATAGGATACCTACCTATACCTATATATGAAAATTAATATTTTTTTTCGTTTTTCATCAAATCTTGGAAAATTGTTCTGAAAATGGAGCATTTAATTCGAGCTAGGTGATCTATTAACTAATCAAAAAGATTTGAGTCGAAAACTCTAATGGTTTTTGAGAAAAATGGAATTAAAGTTAGCATAGGATACCTACCTACCTATATATGAAAATTAATATTTTTTTTCGTTTTTCATCAAATCTTGGAAAATTGTTCTGCAAATGGAGCATTTAATTCGAGCTAGGTGATCTATTAACTAATCAAAAAGATTTGAGTCGAAAACTCTAATGGTTTTTGAGAAAAATGGAATTAAAGTTAGCATAGGATACCTACCTACCTATATATGAAAATTAATATTTTTTTTCGTTTTTCATCAAATCTTGGAAAATTGTTCTGAAAACGAGGCATTTAATTCGAGCTAGGTGATCTATTAACTAATCAAAAAGATTTGAGTCGAAAACTCTAATGGTTTTTGAGAAAAATGGAATTAAAGTTAGCATAGGATACCTATATATGAAAATTAATATTTTTTTTCGTTTTTCATCAAATCTTGGAAAATTGTTCTGCAAATGGAGCATTTAATTCGAGCTAGGTGATCTATTAACTAATCAAAAAGATTTGAGCCGAAAACTCTAATGGTTTTTGAGAAAAATGGAATTAAAGTTAGCATAGGATACCTACCTACCTATATATGAAAATTAATATTTTTTTTCGTTTTTCATCAAATCTTGGAAAATTGTTCTGCAAATGGAGCATTTAATTCGAGCTAGGTGATCTATTAACTAATCAAAAAGATTTGAGTCGAAAACTCTAATGGTTTTTGAGAAAAATGGAATTAAAGTTAGCATAGGTACCTATGTAGGCAAATATGAAAATTAATATTTTTTTTCGTTTTTCATCAAATCTTGGAAAATTGTTCTGAAAATGGAGCATTTAATTCGAGCTAGGTCATCTATTAACTAATCAAAAAGATTTGAGTCGAAAACTCTAATGGTTTTTGAGAAAAATGGAATTAAAGTTAGCATAGGATACCTACCTACCTATATATGAAAATTAATATTTTTTTTCGTTTTTCATCAAATCTTGGAAAATTGTTCTGCAAATGGAGCATTTAATTCGAGCTAGGTGATCTATTAACTAATCAAAAAGATTTGAGTCGAAAACTCTAATGGTTTTTGAGAAAAATGGAATTAAAGTTAGCATAGGATACCTATATATGAAAATTAATATTTTTTTTCGTTTTTCATCAAATCTTGGAAAATTGTTCTGCAAATGGAGCATTTAATTCGAGCTAGGTGATCTATTAACTAATCAAAAAGATTTGAGTCGAAAACTCTAATGGTTTTTGAGAAAATGGAATTAAAGTTAGCATAGGATATAATATGAAAATAAATTTTTTTTTTCGTTTTTCATCAAATCTTGGAAAATTGTTCTGAAAATGGAGCATTTAATTCGAGCTAGGTGATCTATTAACTAATCAAAAAGATTTGAGTCGAAAACTCTAATGGTTTTTGAGAAAATGGAATTAAAGTTAGCATAGGATATAATATGAAAATAAATTTTTTTTTTTCGTTTTTCATCAAATCTTGGAAAATTGTTCTGAAAATGGAGCATTTAATTCGAGCTAGGTGATCTATTAACTAATCAAAAAGATTTGAGTCGAAAACTCTAATGGTTTTTGAGAAAATGGAATTAAAGTTAGCATAGGATATAATATGAAAATAAATTTTTTTTTTCGTTTTTCATCAAATCTTGGAAAATTGTTCTGAAAATGGAGCATTTAATTCGAGCTAGGTGATCTATTAACTAATCAAAAAGATTTGAGTCGAAAACTCTAATGGTTTTTGAGAAAAATGGAATTAAAGTTAGCATAGGATACCTATGTACATATATATGAAAATCAATATTTTTTTTTTTTCGTTTTTCATCAAATCTTGGAAAATTGTTCTGAAAACGAGACATTTAATTCGAGCTAGGTGATCTATTAACTAATCAAAAAGATTTGAGTCGAAAACTCTAATGGTTTTTGAGAAAATGGAATTAAAGTTAGCATAGGATATAATATGAAAATAAATTTTTTTTTTCGTTTTTCATCAAATCTTGGAAAATTGTTCTGAAAATGGAGCATTTAATTCGAGCTAGGTGATCTATTAACTAATCAAAAAGATTTGAGTCGAAAACTCTAATGGTTTTTGAGAAAAATGGAATTAAAGTTAGCATAGGATACCTACCTATGTACATATATATGAAAATCAATATTTTTTTTTTCGTTTTTCATCAAATCTTGGAAAATTGTTCTGAAAACGAGACAATTAATTCGAGCTAGGTGATCTATTAACTAATCAAAAAGATTTGAGTCGAAAACTCTAATGGTTTTTGAGAAAAATGGAATTAAAGTTAGCATAGGATACCTACCTATATATGAAAATCAATATTTTTTTTTTCGTTTTTCATCAAATCTTGGAAAATTGTTCTGAAAACGAGACATTTAATTCGAGCTAGGTGATCTATTAACTAATCAAAAAGATTTGAGTCGAAAACTCTAATGGTTTTTGAGAAAATGGAATTAAAGTTAGCATAGGATATAATATGAAAATAAATTTTTTTTTCGTTTTTCATCAAATCTTGGAAAATTGTTCTGAAAATGGAGCATTTAATTCGAGCTAGGTGATCTATTAACTAATCAAAAAGATTTGAGTCGAAAACTCTAATGGTTTTTGAGAAAAATGGAATTAAAGTTAGCATAGGATACCTACCTACCTATATATGAAAATTAATATTTTTTTTCGTTTTTCATCAAATCTTGGAAAATTGTTCTGAAAATGGAGCACTTAATTCGATCTAGGTGATCTATTAAGTAATCAAAAAGATTTGAGTCGAAAACTCTAATGGTTTTTGAGAAAAATGGAATTAAAGTTAGCATAGGATACCTACCTACCTATATATGAAAATTAATATTTTTTTTCGTTTTTCATCAAATCTTGGAAAATTGTTCTGAAAACGAGACATTTAATTCGAGCTAGGTGATCTATTAACTAATCAAAAAGATTTGAGTCGAAAACTCTAATGGTTTTTGAGAAAATGGAATTAAAGTTAGCATAGGATATAATATGAAAATAAATTTTTTTTTCGTTTTTCATCAAATCTTGGAAAATTGTTCTGAAAATGGAGCATTTAATTCGAGCTAGGTGATCTATTAACTAATCAAAAAGATTTGAGTCGAAAACTCTAATGGTTTTTGAGAAAAATGGAATTAAAGTTAGCATAGGATACCTACCTACCTATATATGAAAATTAATATTTTTTTTCGTTTTTCATCAAATCTTGGAAAATTGTTCTGAAAATGGAGCACTTAATTCGATCTAGGTGATCTATTAAGTAATCAAAAAGATTTGAGTCGAAAACTCTAATGGTTTTTGAGAAAAATGGAATTAAAGTTAGCATAGGATACCTACCTACCTATATATGAAAATTAATATTTTTTTTCGTTTTTCATCAAATCTTGGAAAATTGTTCTGAAAATGGAGCACTTAATTCGATCTAGGTGATCTATTAAGTAATCAAAAAGATTTGAGTCGAAAACTCTAATGGTTTTTGAGAAAAATGGAATTAAAGTTAGCATAGGATACCTACCTACCTATATATGAAAATTAATATTTTTTTTCGTTTTTCATCAAATCTTGGAAAATTGTTCTGAAAATGGAGCACTTAATTCGATCTAGGTGATCTATTAAGTAATCAAAAAGATTTGAGTCGAAAACTCTAATGGTTTTTGAGAAAAATGGAATTAAAGTTAGCATAGGATACCTACCTACCTATATATGAAAATTAATATTTTTTTTCGTTTTTCATCAAATCTTGGAAAATTGTTCTGAAAATGGAGCACTTAATTCGATCTAGGTGATCTATTAAGTAATCAAAAAGATTTGAGTCGAAAACTCTAATGGTTTTTGAGAAAATGGAATTAAAGTTAGCATAGGATATAATATGAAAATAAATTTTTTTTTTTCGTTTTTCATCAAATCTTGGAAAATTGTTCTGAAAACGAGACATTTAATTCGAGCTAGGTGATCTATTAACTAATCAAAAAGATTTGAGTCGAAAACTCTAATGGTTTTTGAGAAAAATGGAATTAAAGTTAGCATAGGTACCTATGTAGGCAAATATGAAAATTAATATTTTTTTTCGTTTTTCATCAAATCTTGGAAAATTGTTCTGAAAATGGAGCATTTAATTCGAGCTAGGTGATCTATTAACTAATCAAAAAGATTTGAGTCGAAAACTCTAATGGTTTTTGAGAAAAATGGAATTAAAGTTAGCATAGGATACCTACCTATGTACATATATATGAAAATCAATATTTTTTTTTTCGTTTTTCATCAAATCTTGGAAAATTGTTCTGAAAATGGAGCATTTAATTCGAGCTAGGTGATCTATTAACTAATCAAAAAGATTTGAGTCGAAAACTCTAATGGTTTTTGAGAAAAATGGAATTAAAGTTAGCATAGGATACCTATATATGAAAATCAATATTTTTTTTTTTGTTTTCATCAAATCTTGGAAAATTGTTCTAAAAACGAGACATTTAATTCGAGCTAGGTGATCTATTAACTAATCAAAAAGATTTGAGTCGAAAACTCTAATGGTTTTTGAGAAAATGGAATTAAAGTTAGCATAGGATACCTACCTACCTACATATATATGAAAATTAATATTTTTTTTCGTTTTTCATCAAATCTTGGAAAATTGTTCTGAAAATGGAGCATTTAATTCGAGCTAGGTGATCTATTAACTAATCAAAAAGATTTGAGTCGAAAACTCTAATGGTTTTTGAGAAAAATGGAATTAAAGTTAGCATAGGATACCTACCTATGTACATATATATGAAAATCAATATTTTTTTTTTCGTTTTTCATCAAATCTTGGAAAATTGTTCTGAAAATGGAGCATTTAATTCGAGCTAGGTGATCTATTAACTAATCAAAAAGATTTGAGTCGAAAACTCTAATGGTTTTTGAGAAAAATGGAATTAAAGTTAGCATAGGATACCTATATATGAAAATCAATATTTTTTTTTTTTGTTTTCATCAAATCTTGGAAAATTGTTCTAAAAACGAGACATTTAATTCGAGCTAGGTGATCTATTAACTAATCAAAAAGATTTGAGTCGAAAACTCTAATGGTTTTTGAGAAAATGGAATTAAAGTTAGCATAGGATACCTACCTACCTACATATATATGAAAATTAATATTTTTTTTCGTTTTTCATCAAATCTTGGAAAATTGTTCTGAAAATGGAGCATTTAATTCGAGCTAGGTGATCTATAAACTAATCAAAAAGATTTGAGTCGAAAACTCTAATGGTTTTTGAGAAAAATGGAATTAAAGTTAGCATAGGTACCTATGTAGGCAAATATGAAAATTAATATTTTTTTTCGTTTTTCATCAAATCTTGGAAAATTGTTCTGAAAATGGAGCATTTAATTCGAGCTAGGTGATCTATTAACTAATCAAAAAGATTTGAGTCGAAATCTCTAATGGTTTTTGAGAAAATGGAATTAAAGTTAGCATAGGATATAATATGAAAATAAATTTTTTTTTTTTCGTTCTTCATCAAATCTTGGAAAATTGTTCTGAAAACGAAGCATTTAATTCGAGCTAGGTGATCTATTAACTAATCAAAAAGATTTGAGTCGAAATCTCTAATGGTTTTTGAGAAAATGGAATTAAAGTTAGCATAGGATACCTACCTACCTATATATGAAAATTAATATTTTTTTTCGTTTTTCATCAAATCTTGGAAAATTGTTCTGAAAATGGAGCATTTAATTCGAGCTAGGTGATCTATTAACTAATCAAAAAGATTTGAGTCGAAAACTCTAATGGTTTTTGAGAAAATGGAATTAAAGTTAGCATAGGATACCTACCTACCTACATATATATGAAAATTAATATTTTTTTTCGTTTTTCATCAAATCTTGGAAAATTGTTCTGAAAATGGAGCATTTAATTCGAGCTAGGTGATCTATTAACTAATCAAAAAGATTTGAGTCGAAAACTCTAATGGTTTTTGAGAAAATGGAATTAAAGTTAGCATAGGATACCTACCTACCTACATATATATGAAAATTAATATTTTTTTTCGTTTTTCATCAAATCTTGGAAAATTGTTCTGAAAATGGAGCATTTTATTCGAGCTAGGTGATCTATAAACTAATCAAAAAGATTTGAGTCGAAAACTCTAATGGTTTTTAAGAAAAATGGAATTAAAGTTAGCATAGGATACCTACCTACCTATATATGAAAATTAATATTTTTTTTCGTTTTTCATCAAATCTTGGAAAATTGTTCTGAAAATGGAGCATTTAATTCGAGCTAGGTGATCTATTAACTAATCAAAAAGATTTGAGTCGAAAACTCTAATGGTTTTTGAGAAAAATGGAATTAAAGTTAGCATAGGTACCTATGTAGGCAAATATGAAAATTAATATTTTTTTTCGTTTTTCATCAAATCTTGGAAAATTGTTCTGAAAATGGAGCATTTAATTCGAGCTAGGTCATCTATTAACTAATCAAAAAGATTTGAGTCGAAAACTCTAATGGTTTTTGAGAAAAATGGAATTAAAGTTAGCATAGGTACCTACGTAGGCATATATGAAAATAAATTTTTTTTTTCGTTCTTCATCAAATCTTGGAAAATTGTTCTGAAAACGAAGCATTTAATTCGAGCTAGGTGATCTATTAACTAATCAAAAAAATTTGGGTCGAAAACTCTAATGGTTTTTGAGAAAATGGAATTAAAGTTAGCATAGGATACCTACCTACCTATATATGAAAATTAATATTTTTTTTCGTTTTTCATCAAATCTTGGAAAATTGTTCTGAAAACGAAGCAGTTAATTTGAGCTAGGTGATCTATTAACTAATCAAAAAGATTTGAGTCGAAAACTCTAATGGTTTTTGAGAAAAATGGAATCAAAGTTAGCATAGGTACCTATGTAGGCATATATGAAAATTAATATTTTTTTTCGTTTTTCATCAAATCTTGGAAAATTGTTCTGAAAATGGAGCATTTAATTCGAGCTAGGTGATCTATTAACTAATCAAAAAGATTTGAGTCGAAAACTTTAATGGTTTTTGAGAAAAATGCAATTAAATTAGCGAACATGGATCTCTATGAAAATTATTTTTTTTTTGTTTTTCATCCTCATCAGAATGAAAAAAATACTTCTATATGGCTATTTTTTTCAAATTTTGTCAAAACTCAAAACAGTTTTTCACAATTCAAAGATGACATCATTTGCGACTGGAATACGTTTAAATCACATAAATCCAGTAAGAACTTTGGAAATGCAAGCAGATCTCACAAAAAATTCCTACGATTATCCTTGAAATTCCTATAAGTGCCAGACACAAACGGTTATAATTTCAGTTCTACTGACTTGATTTTGATGATTCAAACGTTCCCTTGTTGTAAATCCATTCTTCTTTATGTTTCTTTATAAAAATAAATATAAAAAAAAGAAAATCCCAAATTTGCCTAATTTCGTTATCAAAATGCTTCGGAATGAAAGAAATACTTCTATATGACTATTTTTTCCAAATTTTGTCAAAACTCAAAACAGTTTTTCACAATTCAAAGATGACATCATTTGCGACTGGAAAACGTTTAAATCACATAAATCCAGTAAGAACTTTTGAAATGCCAGCAGACCTCACAAAAAATTCCTACGATTTTCCTTGAAATTCCTATAAGTGCCAGACACAAACGGTTATAATTTCAGTTCTACTTACTTGATGTTGATGATTCAAACGTTCCCTTGTTGCAAATCCAATCTTTATTATGTTTTTTTTATAAAAATAAATTTAAAAAAAAAAGAAAATCCAAAATTTGCCTAATTTCGTTATCAAAATGCCTCAGAATGAAAAAAAAATACTTCTATATGGCTATTTTTTCCAAATTTTGTTAAAACTCAAAACAGTTTCGCAGAACACTAGATGACATCATTTGCGACTAGAATACGTTTAAATCTTACAAATCCAGTGAGAACTTTCGAAATGCGAGCTTGACAAAAGCAGCCCTCACAAAAATTTCCTACGATTTTCCTTGAAATTCCTATAAGTGCCAGACACAAACGGTTATAATTTCATATCTACTTACTTGATTTTGATGATTCAAACGTTCCCTAGTCGTAAATCCATTCTTCTATATGTTTCTTTATAAAAATAAATATAAAAAAAAGAAATGAGAAAAAATCCCAAAATTGACAAGTTTCGTGAGTAAAATGCCTCAGAATGAAAAAAAAAATACTTCTATATGGCTATTTTTTCCAAATTTTGCCAAAACTCAAAACAGCTTTTCAAATCACATAGATGACATCATTTGCGACTGGAATACGTTTAAATCACATAAATCCAGTAAGAACTTTTGAAATGCCAGCAGACCTCACAAAAAATTCCTACGATTTTCCTTGAAATTCCTATAAGTACCAGACACAAACGGTTATAATTTCAGTTCTACTTACTTGATTTTGATGATTCAAACGTTCCCTAGTCGTAAATCCATTCTTCTATATGTTTCTTTATAAAAATAAATATAAAAAAAAGAAATGAGAAAAAATCCCAAAATTGACAAGTTTCGTGAGTAAAATGCCTCAGAATGAAAAAAAAATACTTCTATATGGCTATTTTTTCCAAATTTTGTCAAAACTCAAAACTGTTTTTCAAAAATCAAAGATGACTCCATTTGCGACTAGAATACGTTTAAATCACATAAATCCAGTAAGAACTTTTGAAATGCCAGCACACCTCACAAAAAATTCCTACGATTTTCCTTGAAATTCCTATAAGTGCCAGACACAAACGGTTATAATTTCAGTTCTACTTACTTGATTTTGATGATTCAAACGTTCCTTGGTCGTAATATCATTCTTCTATATGTTTCTTTATAAAAATAAATATAAAAAAAAGAAATGAGGAAAAATCCCAAAATTGACTAGTTTCGTGAGTAAAATGCCTCAGAATGAAAAAAAAAATACTTCTATATGGCTATTTTTTCCAAATTTTGTCAAAACTCAAAACAGTTTTTCAAAACACATAGATGACATCATTTGCGACTAGAATACGTTCAAATCATATAAATCCAGTGAGAACTTTCGAAATGCGAGCTTGACAAAAGCAGCCCTCACCAAAATTTCCTACGATTTTCATTGAAATTCCTATAAGTGCCAAACACAAACGGTTATAATTTCAGTTCTACTTACTTGATTTTGATGATTCAAACGTTCCCTAGTCGTAAATCCATTCCTTTATATGTTTCTTTATAAAAATAAATATAAAAAAAAGAAATGAGAAAAAATCCCAAAATTGACAAGTTTCGTGAGTAAAATGCCTCAGAATGAAAAAAAAAATACTTCTATATGGCTATTTTTTGCAAATTTTGCCAAAACTCAAAACAGCTTTTCAAATCACATAGATGACATCATTTGCGACTGGAATACGTTTAAATCAAATAAATCCAGTAAGAACTTTTGAAATGCCAGCACACCTCACAAAAAATTCCTACGATTTTCCTTGAAATTCCTATAAGTGCCAGACACAAACGGTTATAATTTCAGTTCTACTTACTTGATTTTGATGATTCAAACGTTCCCTAGTCGTAAATCCATTCCTTTATATGTTTCTTTATAAAAATAAATATAAAAAAAAGAAATGAGAAAAAATCCCAAAATTGACAAGTTTCGTGAGTAAAATGCCTCAGAATGAAAAAAAAATACTTCTATATGGCTATTTTTTCCAAATTTTGTCAAAACTCAAAACTGTTTTTCAAAATTCAAAGATGACTCCATTTGCGACTAGAATACGTTTAAATCACATAAATCCAGTAAGAACTTTTGAAATGCCAGCAGACCTCACAAAAAATTCCTACGATTTTCCTTGAAATTCCTATAAGTGCCAGACACAAACGGTTATAATTTCAGTTCTACTTACTTGATTTTGATGATTCAAACGTTCCCTAGTCGTAAATCCATTCTTCTATATGTTTCTTTATAAAAATAAAAACAAAAAAAGGAAATGAAAAAAATTCCAAAATTTGACTAACTTCGTTAGTAAAATGCAGTACCTCAGAATGAAATCAAATGCACGACTGGGTCGCACGTTCTTGCTCCTATGTGTGATAACATCTTGGTTTTAAAGTCTGAGTATAAATACAAATTTATTTGAAGAAAATCATACCATTATTGTGACAAGTAAAAATATGAAAAAGTCTGAAATTCATTATTTGAATTGATAAAATAAGCGATTAGGTCAAAAATGGTTTTTGGGGTCTAAAAAAAATTGGAACAACTTTCTAAAAATACAAATTTAAGAAAAGGGGGCTAACTTTACACACTCGCACATTTGAGATGCACAATGAAATAATTTCAAGTGGTTCATAATAATTGCCTGATTCCAAAGTGCTGGAAGTGGGAATAATCTACCAATTGGACTCTATTGATATAATTTGGTTGTGTCTTGTGTATACTGAAGTGCCTTAATTTACGAGGGAAGTTTCAATTTTACAAAAAAATCAGAGAACATTAAAAATTCAGCCTCATACGAGTAAGTAGTTAAAAGAAAATTCAAATTTGAAACTTGGACTACGATTGCAGTCACAAGCTATAAGAGTGTCAGAAAACAATAAAATACGAAAATTGTTATTTATGGCGTAATAAAACTGAGAAAATATTGGAAAATATTAATGCCTTCTACCCCAATTAAACAGATGTATTAGATTTTCTTGAATCTTGTTGTTTAGGGTTTCTGAGACCAGATACCTTCCAACTCCATATCTATTTCTGCCTGCATCCCTTATATGCGGAATAGAAAGATCGAGTTGGATTTAAAGGAGTTAGTTGGTAAGATTTTGAATCAACTTTAGTGAGCGAACACGATCAATTCAAACCAAACCCATTTCAACTCGATGCCGGTTTACGAAGTTATTGAAGAGATCTTCGATATCTCTCTAAACTGTGGGGTACCTAACTTGCAAGAGTCAATAAAGCTTCTCGATTTTTTCTGTGTAAGAAAAAGTTCTCTGATGGCCGGTTGCACCAAACGCGTGACTTGCTAAAAAAAATGTCCCCACCACTCTCTTTTAAATGATCTACGATGTAACCCTTGGGAAAGGAGCAACGATTTTTTTAAATCCACGAGTCTACCATACACCTCTCCGAACTTCTTTCACAGACTACAAACAGTGGACACCTATTTGGAACACGCCTCGTATGGAATCTGTGCCTTATGAACCCCACTAACTAAACCATTCAATTGGAAGCCATTAAAATTGATGATCGCCATTTTTCCCTGACAGCATTAAAAATTATTCAAAAAGAACAAACAAAAAAAAAGATCACGACCTACATAACCAGTTCAACATGCTAATTCAGTGTCTCCTATCTGTCTGGTAGAAATATACATCTTCTTGCCGTCCAATAAAAACCACGTGTTGCTTGTTCACAATATTCAGGTTCTTCACCCATTTCTCTCCACGCCTGGTTTTCTTCTTTTTTTGTTTGCCTTTCGCTCAAGCGCGATGCACTAAGTGATCTTTTTTGTTGGTGATGCTCTTTCAGTGATTGGGTATTTCTGTCTATAGAGCCAGGCAAGTTTAGAAGCAAACATAAAGCAAATAGCAAATACAAAAATGGCGAACATCAATTTTAATGACTTTGTATTGAATGGTTTATTTAGTGGGCACAGACTTCACATGAGGCGTGTTACCATACACTCCATTATCTTCTTGCAAGTACTTTTTTTTCTACTCTGTGGAAAAAGTTCAGGGAGGCGCGTGGTGTACGCGTAGATTAAAAAAAAATCCCTATTCTACTTCGAAGAGTCACAACCGACCATTTAAAGTCACGCGTTTGATGCAACCCCCAACAAAGTTGAGAAGACTCGATGACTGTTGCAAGTTACCCGACCATTGACATGTATTCGAGCAAATTTCAAGCTCCTCTCAATACCTTTGAAATTCGAAGAAGCATTCTCGTCAAAAATACCATCTTGGGTAGAACACTTCATGACTGGGTATTGCTTAATTGCCGGAAGCAGCGCCTCAAAAAAAATTACATAAATTCACAAAAGTCACACTGTTCCTCATTTCTCACATACCAAGTACCAACCATTTCAATATTGCTCTTTCATCCCTCTGCTTAGAAACCAATCGCAATTTAATGTACATCCCTTAAAGAAAGGCACTTTAACAAACCCCCTTTCCTTCCAAGAATTCAGCCAATCCTACAAGGACTTCTGTTGAAAATAACCAACAAGGGTGAGTGCGCCTGCTTGGTTAAAAAATAAAAAATTATAATTCATTAAGAAGTTAGGTATAGCCTGCCATATATACCTTTGACATGAATGATACTAGCATACTAGCAAAAAAAGGGAAAATCAAGTAGGTAAAGGTATCTATCCATCTTGAAATTGATTTTGATATGAAAACAAAATCATAAAACGAGATACCTACAACTGTACAACAAAAAACATACAAATCATTTAGGGAACGTTGCACAATTTTAATTCGGTTTGCGGGGCATAGGGCCTGCAATACTTATACCGCCAACGTGTACGGTTCCTGGAGATGCATTTCAGCTCCTCCTGTCCATAGCAAGCTAGATAAGTTACCAATTGACACCGTCCAATGCCTTTTCGAAGTTTAAAAGAGTAGCGATGATGCTCCAGGTGCTCTTACAATACTTGCTATTATTTTGATTACCGCAGAAAGGAAGTGCCACAATATTGAACTTTCTTATTTTCAAGCATCACGCAACACCATTTGGTGTACATCTGGCGAATACTGCGGAAGCTCTATGGACGAGAAAGTCTATAATTCCTCAACATCTCTGCAGTGCCATGCTCTGCTCTATCCCAAAGTAGTAGCCTCCACTTCTTTGTACTTTAACGATCCAAGTAATCTAAGAACATATCAACAGTCTCTCACGCTTCAAAAATCGTAAAACGATCAGGAAAAAAATCTGTGGACACATGAGGTTTCATAATAGGCTAATCTTTGCCAAAGTGTGCCAGTAGTCACAACAACTTCAACCTAACCTGTTGATTCTCATTCACTGAGCTCTTTTACGTCACTAAATAATTTCAATTGGCACAACCTGTTTCCACTTTACTTTAAATGGGTCAGTAATATCAAACTCAAAGGTCTCGCAGTGTTGTGTGACCCACTGATCTGATTCGGGAATTCATGCCCTGATTCTTGCACAACCACCCAAACGTACCTATATACCGTTAAACATCGAACTCGTGTCTATCCGTGCACTTGCTCCCGTAAAGAAAACAAAGCAAATTTCCATTGCTTTCCATTACAACAAAAAATACAAAACAAACAAAAAGTCGCCGCAAAGCAATAAAAAATTATGAAACAACAGAAATATCCCGACCCGAACAAAGAAATAATAAACTAAGTTCATAGCACTCTCTGCTAAATTCTGAGAAATCACATAAATCTACTTTTGCAATTATCGGTACGGTAACCTATGCATCGTGCACTGCACGGTGCACATTTTATAAAAATAAGTAGACATCCGCAGTACGTACAAACTCGTACATCCTTATCTAGAGGCAATTAAACTATGACCACTAGGAGGTTAGGTACCCCTTGTGGCAGAAAAAACATATATTATGCTGCAAGTCCACGCAGATGTTTTGAAAACAAATAGCAGATCAATCTATTTTTGAAATTATCCACACATCACACTTTAAACGTGGCGCTAAGTGTTTAGGCACACTCATCATCATCATCGTCTCCTAGTTAATAAACCTCAACACTCAAGTCATAAAGAGAGGTGCACCGTGCACAATGCAAATCTACATCGACCGCACAAAGATCTTTCGTAACGGCTTACGACCGACGACGGACGAACGCGCGGCGGCGGCGTGAGGATATGTTGTTTTGTTCCTTCGACATGCATAGGTACGCAGATGTCTGATTTTGAACATGCTATTGTCTTAGCGTTTCATGGCGTGATGCATGGAACCGGTGACGGCGCGGTGGGGCCGCCGCAGCGGCTACATGGAAGTACATATTTTCGGTAGTCGGATGCGTTTTAGATCATTTTTTAGCTACCTATTTTTATTGAGGAGCAAATCAAGAGTGATGCATGCACCGCAGTGCCGGAGCTAGGTTAAAAAAATTTAATGGGCGCCTGCTTTATGCATTTAGAGTGAAGCTATGCGTTCGAGTATTTTAATTTTGGAACTTTTGCATATAAGGTGGTCAGCGAGCAGATGTTTAAAAATAATCTGATGCAACAATTCGTTCGATTAATTCGTCATGAACTCTGGCCAAAAGTTAAGGCTTTTGTAAGAAGAGATTCTATTCTCGGATCGTGGCCACCATAACTAAAACATATTTGACGTGGTTTGCTTAAGAAGCTTCCACCCAAATTGATGACAATTATGAAGGTGAAATGATTTGCAGTAGTTTTGGAATCAATGTTTGAAGTTATGGAAGAATGATATTTTAGCTTGAAAATCGTCAGGTCAGTTTTTTATTTATTTTCATATTCCGGTTACCTCTTTGGCTAAACTATACACTATTCACACTGCTTAGGAATTGCAGGGAACAGAATTTGGAAACTGTGAGAACGATGGATTTACAGCTAAAATCATGAATCGTGCTTAACTGCGTAAAATTATCAATTTTTTGCGCACTAAAGTAAAGGGGATATGATTATACCCTTAAAATGTTATAACACGGTACTAGCGGTTGGGGTAATGGGATAGGAGTTAAGAGGACATTGGTTTTGAATGTCTAAGCATCGGAATGGGTAGAAAATGGGGTCGAGTAAAGCATTCAACATTCGTGTGGTGGGGCTAAAGATAGATTCTCTGTACTTAACAGTGCGTCCGAAATGGGGCTCAAGGGTGAACTGATGAGCATTCCTAGCGGTGCGTATTCCTGTGGAATTGTTTAAGGGGAGGAATGCAACTGGCTATTTCAGTACAACAATGATTGAGGAAGTAGGGATCGAATATATGAGAAAGTGAAAGTGAATTGGAATTTGAGTACACACCGACTTCTCTAAGGCGTTCGTTAAACTGAGCCAGGGATCTTTTTCAATCAAAGTTAAAAACCTTCAATTTTCCGTTATATTCTACAGCATAGATAGAACCGTATTTTGAAAATAATTCCTACCAGGTGAAATTTCGTAATTTTTCAAATCTCTTCACATTCCGGTAAAGCTCAGGAGAGCCACATGTGCCCTTGACTATTTTTTTTCGATATAAATGATGTGGTATCCGCATAATGTATGCTTTTCAGAGACATTCCAATATCTTCGGAGGATATACACATTTTGAAAACAGCCAAAGCTAAGCTAAGCAAGGTGATATGTGCCTGTTCTGGAAACTATTGATTGCCCAGAACTTGACCTAGCGCAACAATCATGGAATCCAACTTCTGCAAGTCCAGACTTTATTTTAAAGGCGTCAGTCGTTCTCCATCAGCTCATTTTTGGCATTAATTATACCAAAGAGTTAAGCCACCACCTGTGTGCGTTTACTCATCGTTCCTCCAGAACCTATTATCTTTTGAACAGAATGCGAAAAAATGTTGCGAAGCCAGGCCGAAAAAATTTAATAACATTTTTAACTTTTTCGTCTCCAAATGCAGCATTTTTGAAACCGAATTTGTGCTATCTTCTAAGTTTTGGAAAAGTCAACCATTTACCACTGCCACTGCTTCAGACAATCCAGGTGCCATAGAATACTCATGTTTGATGCCAATAAATTGAGGAATTTTATTCACAATAGTTCCAATTGATTAAATGTATTGTATAATTCCTAATATTTTTAGTTTTGTTTAAAGAAATATTTATCTATACAAACACTGTCCCAGATATAACCTAGGCATGACCGGCCATCATGCTTCATGCATGACCATGAAATCCCCACCGAATTTTCCAGCTCGCACTTGGTTGAGTATAAACCCAACATCTACTGTGGATCATCATGATGGTGAGCAAAAGGCAAATAAAGCTTATTTTGTACGCGCCCCCATTTTGGCCGAGCGCCATTCAACATAATAAATTGAACTGTTAAAAAACCCCTCTCTTTTGATTGCGGGCGCTATAGCAAAAATACGAGTTCAAATTTGAGTAGATGCGCTCGGAGAAAGCAACTCGCTGGGATAGACAATTTTCAGCAGAAATTCTAAATGCGGGTGTGGCCTCCAACAATAATTTGAATTTGCGGGCAGTGGTGCATGGCATGCATCGAACTTCTTCGAGCATGGGTGAAAGGCGGACGTTCGGCCGACGAACGTACGAGCACGAACTTAGATTTTCTAAAACACCACATGCTGATTTGGATTGAAAGCTGATGTGTTGCTTTCGATCTGATTTGAATGATGCAGTTTTGATTTCTTGGAATTATCCAGTATCTAGCTCATGATACGTATTATTATTACATGGGATATTTTCCTTTTAAGGGGCCAAGTGTGTGGATTACCTGGATAGAAACTCGCTCTATTCTATTGTATTCTGACGCACATGTGAATTTTGAAAATAATATTGTCTATTTTTGGGTCCAGATTATGCCGATGATGATGATCATAATAAAATTATGGAAATTTGAGATATAATAATTTAGTATTTTTCGGTGATTGCTTGAAGACGCATCTTGCAAATCCCACTCCATAAAAGTATATATACCCACATAATTTATTTTGTGTATTTCGTTTCTTAATTTTGTTATTGGAAAAATCGAATTTATGTTTTTGTTTTTGTTGTTGTGGTGGCAAAGTAAGAAAACTAAAGCCATGTATCGACGAGCTCGAACTAAGAAGAAGTTCCTTAATGCTGCACCATATCGTCCTCGTAATAGAGTGCCAAGTGACAGCCAATTGGATGTTATGGGAATGATAACAAGATTGTTTTTAATTCTTATGATTGCTGTAGGCGGATTTGTCGCCTGGTTAATTTGGTACTACATCAATAATGTCAAATAAAAATTTTCTTTGTTTTTTTTTTTTTGTTGATTGTCAATAAAAGAAAAGAATGTGAAAAATTTGGAATTTTGTTGTTTTCTTTTTATTATTATTAGATATTTTGTGCAGTATTTTTGGTTTATACGTATTATGGTTTCACTGTGCCAAAAGTTGAACTTTGTTTTTTCTTTTTAATTTTGAAGTGGTTTGTCATGATCTCGAGTGGGACAACAACTCCCCAAATTTTCTGCTTCAACCCAAAGTTCCACTTGTGGCCTTCGCCTAGTTGACCTCAGAAAGCTTCGGAAGGGCTTTCGGTTTTATATTGTTCCATGTCTGTGGCGTATTTGTTTCATGCAGGAGTTATTGCGATGTGTTGAGAAGCAATGTTCCATTCAACTAGATGTCCGAAATATACTTGTGTTGATCAGAAAACTGACACATATGCGATATCAATTTTCCTCCAGAACACATATCAAATTTACAAGAACTTCACTTATGATGGCTTCATCGTCAGCAAAGAATAACTGATACACTTTGGGGTCCGTCACTTTATCCTCAAGCATGAAATCAAAAACTGTAATAAAAAGCGGGATATATACATATATCTTTGTTTTAGCTTGCTTGTGCATGTACACGATCATCCGCAAGTAGACTTTCGGAACTCCTCGTTGTCTAACTGCAACCCATGTCTGGCGAATGCTTTTTCATCAAATCAAACAATAAAATATGCAAATCTCTTCAGGAATCCCCATATTTGTCACTGGTTGTCAGTGACACTATGATCCTAATTGATCCTCAAAATCTGAGGTTTTGGTAAAAAAAAAACTGTTTTGGGCTTCAACAGTTTTTAACTCAGGCATTTTTCAAACAATTTCAGTTCAAACAGTTTCTAAAAGAAAAGTGTCCATGCTATAGTTATTAGTCTAAAGATTACATACTTTTACAGCACTATCCTATATCTGGCAAAAACTATATCAAATCCCTTATAAGATCCTATCGAACTTGGTGTGTAAACGCGTTAAGCTGTTCTGCACCACTGTAATCCGTAAGTTTCAGTGTGGCTCGCCCAAATCATAGACTATCTATCGGACAAAATCTACACTTGAAGCAAATTCTGAAAAAAAAACCAACGAATTTCAAGCCGAGACGTACCAACTTCTCATTGACTTCATGGTCGCATATGATAAGCATTCATCACCTGGTGCAATTGTGATGATTATTTGTTTTTATTTCACAATTAGAAAACTTGACTTATTAAATTTGTTTTATGCATTACAAAACTATGATACATAACATGTATCTAAGGCACAGAAAAAAAAAACTGATAAAAAATACAACTAAAGAACTTATAAACATCCTTCAAATGTTTACAAAAAAAAAAACAATATCTTCTTTCTTGGAAGATATATGTAAAAATATTAAAGTATCTACCGATATAAAACCAACGCCCAAATATGTATCTGCAATAGAATTCTATCAGCTTTAATATGATTACATACGTCATCATTTCCAATAAGTCTTTGAATTCTAGGAAATCATCTCGGAGACAGAGGAGGGAGAATCGAACAATGTTTTGTTTACATTATTACAGTTCCATATTTTTGCGTCTCTTCGAAAACTAAAGAATTAAAACAAACGTAACCTTGATTATGCTCTTGCTTTGGACAATTTTTGTCATTTTATTTTAAAATATTATGAAATGAACTCTGAACATCAAAACAAAAATTAGATTGACAAAATGATAACAATGCCAATGACTGTTACGATGGACAATATTCCAACTACGCAATCTGCCAGATTATGATGATTAACCATAAATCCTTCAATAGAGTATTGGTCGTACTCAATTGGAAACACTCGCTCTGGTCGACGGCAGAAATAGTTGTTGCAACCATCAACTAAGGCAGCATCAACTTGGTGTTGCCCAAGATTCACAATAACTGGCACATCAGCATCAGCATTATCCTCAGCGGAAGTGGAGATGGTTGATGTATGGCCATCCTGAAGGACAATATCAGGAAGAGTTCCTGCATCAGATTGCTGGGCAGTATTTTGATTCGGAATTGAAGGATATTGATGTCCTGCTCCACATAGAATACAGTCAAACCTTGAAGGAGGGAGACTTGAAGCCATTTTAGCAAAATCAAAAATGTTAACTTTTAATTTCAAAACAAAAAAAGAAATTGTTTTTTTTTTTTAACTTTTGGATTTACAAGATGAAGCAACTAGATACTGTTTCGCTTAAAGGCCAACTGATCACTAAATAGGAAACGGGAATGACAATATCGGTGACTGTTTTACATATATATTGGAATGAAGTTTATTGCGGTATTGATCGTCGAAAGGAAGTGAGCGATGTTTATACTGGAAATCATGCGCAATAAGACGGTCCGTAAGAGAGTTATGGAATAAGATTATATAGGTACAACACATACACATTTTGGAACAACTCTAACTATTTACTTCGGGAAATGTAGATAGATAGATACATTAGGGTGGGTCAAATTTTACGATATAGCTGGGGAACTGTTATTGATATTAAATATTGTTTGCTTGGGACACAAAAATGTCAAAAAAAGAAATGAGAAAATTTTTAACGCTTGGAAGGTCCCTATTAATTTTTTTTTTTATATAAATCATATGGGGAGAGTACGATAACTCAGGCGACAAAGTTTAATGACGGATTTGTATAGAACACGGTAATACAAGAATTTTTTTACTATGGGAGGGGGGTCTATCTCCCCCCGTTTAGGCGGTAGGGGCAATTTAAAAAATATGCACGTTAAATGGAAAAAAAATAATTAAAAACTAACGGTAGTACTTACAATTAATATATTATAACATTCTATTAGCCAGTTTTTAAATCAAGTCAAAAATATGCATAGTTTTTAAAAAAAAATTGTTTTAAACTCAAAATTTGGGCAAAAAAAAAGTTAAAAAAAAGGTTTAAAGTGTAATTTTTCAAAATTTTAAGATTATCTACCATTGTTTTTTTAAGAATTCATTGTTCTTATTTGTTTTTGATCAAAAACTGAAAACTAGATGATTGTATGTCTTCTAGTTCTTGAGAAAATTGAAAATTACCAAAAACAAATATTTTAATTAAATTATTTTTTCCTTGCTTTGTACATACTTATGTAGTCTTATTTTGATAGTAATAATGGAATATGGATTAAGATATACCTAGGATAAATTAATTTTTCTTAAATCCAGCTTATTTTAATGCAAAAGAAACTTTGCATGCAACCCACCTTGCACCCACCCCAAATCCTATAGTGAGCCCAAGCAGGGGGTTGCAGGGGGCAGCATGCCCCCCATACACACCCCACTGTTGCATACACCCAAACTCGCACCTACCATTATTACTATCAAAATAAGACCACTCAAGCAAAAAAAACATAATTAAATTAAAATAGTAGTTGTGGTTATTTTCAATTTTCTCAAAAACTAAAAGGCTTAAAATCATCTTGTTTTCAGTTTTTGATTGAAAATTAATAAGAGCAACAAATTAATAAAAAAAATTATTAATAAACTTATGGTTTTGAAATATTGAAATTTAAATTTTTTTTTAACTTTTTTTTACTCAAATTTTGAGCTTAAAATTAAATTTTTTAAAAACTGTGCATAGTTTTGACTTTATTTAAAAACTGACTAATAGAATAGAATGTATAATACTTAATTTTAAGTATTACCGTTATTTTTTTTCCATTTAACGTACATATTTTTAAATTGCCCCTTTCGCCTAAACGGGGGGAGATAGACCCCCCCTCCCATATTAAAAATGCTTATTTTTAACTGTTCTATACAAATCCGTCATTAAACTTTGTCGCCTGAGTTATCGTACTCCTGCCAATCATATGGAGAAAATGTAGAAAATTTTGAAAATTTCTAATTTTCTAACGGTTGTTTTTTAAATGAATCTAATGGCATATTTTATTCATATTCGTACATAGAATGTCAGTTTATTAGACATGATCTTCTTTATTCCGTCAATTTCATTGAATTTTTTTGAAGAACAACAACAACTTTAAGGTGCTACCACCAATTGTTTTTTACGAATTAATTTTTAATTCGTTTATATTTTATTTGGCGAGAGTTATAGCTATTTCGTGTTTGCCAGGCAATCATCAAACTCCTAGTAGTGCTGAGCTTTAATTCAATTTTATTTGAAGTCGTGCGCACTTACGCACTCAACCCCCACTGACCACTGACGTTACGTGTCGAGATGTATTATTTTTCAGTAGGTAATTTTTTGGCAAGTACTTCTGTTTTTTCTTCATATAAATTTTATAGAAAAAAGAATTATTAGAATGATATTTAGACAGAAATTTGAATATTCTAAGTACTCGTAAAAGATCATTATCACTTTGTAGACAAAAATTACCGTTTCGAAAACAAAAAAATCTTCAAACTGAAATTCTCGAACATAAAACTTGTCAAGTGGAAATGTTTTGTCGAAAAAATACTCACCTTAAAAAAAATAATGTTTTTAAAAATTTGTCAAAATATAAACATTTTGTTAAAGTCCACAGTGAAAAAAAAAATAAAAAAATTCACGACTGGGCCGCACGTACTTGCTCCTATGTGTGATAACATCTTGTATAAATACAAATTTATTTGAAAAGAATCATACTGTATATTATTGTCACGAGTAAAAATATGAAAAAACCATGAAATTCATTATTTGAATTGATAAAATAAGCCAAACCAGAAGTTTAATCTTTGCACTGAAGGATGGCATCTTATGTATCATAAAAATACAAATTTTTGAAAAAAAATTCAAAAATCGTTAGAGCTGTTTTTACAAAAAATTATTTTTTTATAGGTATGTATATAAGGTAGGAGGGCCAAATAAGGCCCACCTAACAGATTTTTCTAAATATCTTCTAGGTTTTTGAGAATATCCGAGTAAACTAAAAATTTTATGATTCTTTGTCATTTTATCTATATGAATACATAGATTTTATTGATTTTTTTTAATTGAAAAATATATTTTTTTGACATTTAAAAAAAGCTTATGTTGTTCTTAATAAGGCCCATGGGGTCTTAATAAGGCCCACTCAGTATTCTTAAGAATTTCGAAAAATTTCTAGCAAGAAAACAATGTTTTGAAAGTAAAAACACAAACAAATCAATGTATTTTAATAAATATATTCTTTTAAATTTATTTCATAAGAAAACAGTCTTTTCAGTTAAAAAAAATACATAAAATAAACAAAAACTTAAATTTAACAAAAAACATAAACAAAAACGCTTAGAAGCTTCACGCTGTATCAAACCGTGTTTTACAGCCTGCAACGCGTTTTCCATATCGACTTCTGTCCAATTATAAGCTCTTTTTTGGGTAAAGTTGACATTTTGTCTGAAACACACTAAAAATACAAAATAAAACCAATAATATAAAAACGAAATTTGCGTATGCCCAATAAGGCCCATCCCTTTTTTTTTGGGCCTTATTAGGAACATGCACGACTTTTAAAAACAAATTTATATAAAACTAACTATCAAACATTTTTTACAAACAAATGTTTTTATTTACTCAAAATATTATATATTATAAGTTAAAAATAAAAAATATGTACTTACTTTGTTGATATTCGTTGAAAAAACACAAAAAAAAAACACAACTTTTTTATAATTTAGTAGGCTTTCACCCGTCAACGAACTTCATTCAACCGCAGGTCACGACACGAATCGCGCAGCTGGCTTTTTTTCCTTTGTGTGTGTTCTTGCAGACATGGTTTACTCATGCAAATTTAAAAAAAGCCCCGTTATTTGTTCGTTTCTGCGTTTTCTGAGAAGTGGGAACAGGGCCTTATTTGTATGTATTGGTATGCAATTTCTTATTATTTGATAACATACACTTAAAACCAAATTAAAAAAAAAAATATTTATTAATTTTCAAAATATTGAGTTTTCAAAAAAAAATTTTATTTTATTTTAAATACAAAAATATTTATTTTTGAAAATTTTGATATGCAATAATAAGATTATATAGGACCTAGTTTAGAAAATTTTTTATCGAAATCCGTCCAATAGATTACGAGAAACCCGAAAACCAAAAATCCGGTTCTAAATATTTTTTGACTTAATTATTAAGGTTACTTGACAAACCCGATTTAAAAAATTTCATCGAAATCATTAGAGCCGTTTTGAGATAAAAATGTTATTTCTTAGCTGTACTATGACATCAGGTACCGTTATTTTGGAGGCAATCTCCTCAAAACCTTATGTTCAAAGTTTGAAGAAATCGCTTCAGCAGTTTCGGCTGTAGGTCGAGGTACAGACGGACAGAGAGACAGACAGAATTGTGTCTATCATTGTAATGTTAGGTCTGATTAATATCTAGAGTTCGATTTTTTGCACGAATCCAAAACTTGCCCTATGGCCATTGTATAATGAACCTATAGTACTATCATCAAGATCAAGGTTTCTGTGTTGTGTGGTGTGGTCGTTTGAGGGCGCACTTGTATATACACAGAAACAGGAACCAGAAAATTAGTAAGTGGTGTGATCGCTAGGTGGCCGAAGTGTGGAACGTGTTCAAGAGAGTACTATGCAAATTTATATACAATGGTCATTATATATATAAATTTGCATAGTACTCTCATAAACAGGTTCCACACGTCGGCCACACAGAGTGTATATACAAGTGCGCCCTCAGACGACCACACCCCACAACACAAAAACCATCGTGATGATAGTACTATAAGTTTTAATATACAATGATCATGGTGGAAGTCGAATGGGGCGATATCTAAAGTGTCTGCGCAACCCTTACTCTTTTTTTTTTGCGGAGAGCTTATGAAGGTTTTAAATGATATTTATTGATATTTTTTGGATGCAATAATCCAAAAAATAGTCTCCTCTTGCTCCTACCACCAATTTTCGACGCTTAAAGACTCCCCAAATCGAATTTTACACCTCAAATTTTGCAGCGCCACCACAAGGGTCCGCGCAACCCTAAAAAAAAAACTCGCCATGATAGTACTATAATTTATATATTCAAAGCTATTAGTCGCAAGTAATTAACATATTTAGGAAATTTGGTATTTTCCAGAGACACGTCTTAGGGCAACTGCAATTGCCATTGTCCAATCTATCGGGGTCGCCATGTATGTAATTTTTACGTCCAATGTTCCAGTTCCGTGGAGTATTTTCTTCCACCAATAAAGCAATAAACTCCAAGCACAGTTTTATTTTAATCGATATTTATTTGATAAAAATTTATTTAAAGCTAAATAGTTTACAAAATTATTTTGTAACTTTTTTAATAACATACATTGTTATGTTATACATAGTTCAAAAAATTTAATGAAATTACACAACTTTGATAATAAAATTACTGTTAATGGTCAGAACTCGTCGTGGAAGGGTGTATTTTTTGCACCCACCTTTTGCACCCACCCACGTTCTCAATTCTTCTTAGTCTTAAAATATATGTGTTAGAAAAAAAAAAAAAAACAATATGTAATAATGATAAAAATGACAGTAAGCCATCTAACAAAATTGGTACAAATATTATAAGAAAATATTAAGGGTCTTACAAAAAAGTCGGTGATTACGACGAAATAAATATAAATGTTTTTGTTGTTTTTCGTTGTCGTCACCGAATATTTTGAAAGAGCTTTCCATATGATTAAAAAAAAATGATATTAAAATATGTGATGTTCAAAAAACATTGCAGTTAAAAAAACTACTGCAATGCATTTGTTACTTTCTGCCAACGATTCAAATTCATTCAATCCTATGGATCATGAAAACGATTGCAGGATGGGCATGGACCTCCTCCTACATAACTTGTAGTTGTTTGAAAGGTTAATCTTCCTAAATACAGGAAATACTCGCAGCCGTCCGAAATTGTAAAATTTTCAAATCTTTGCGTTGAATCTCCAATTCTTGAATTGGCCACAGTCGTGGAAGGCACAGACAAAGAAATCAGTTGGTTGTTATTTCTTGGAAGTTGATATGGCATATATCTTTGTGTATTTGGTTCTGAATATTGAGGAGCCATTGATCTGTTTGGAGCACGAGTAACATTTGACGGCACCTGATTTGAATTTTGAAAGCCCATTGATCTGTTTGGAGCAGCATTAACATTTGACAAAACCTGATTGAAAACATATCGGCTAGTCACTGGTTGAGAATTTTGGCCCATTGATCTGTTTGGAGCACCAGTAACATTCAACGGCACCTGGGTTGACACATATCTGCTAGTAGCAGGGTCAGAATTTGGAAGGCCCATTGATCTGTTTGGAGCACCAGTAACATTTGACGGCACCTGATTTGACATATATCGGCTAGTCATTGGCTCAGAATTTTGAAAGCCCATTGATCTGTTTGGAGCAGCAGTAACATTTGACGGAACCTGATAGGACACATATCGGCTAGTCATTGGCTCAGAATTTTGAAAGCCCATTGATCTGTTTGGAGCAGCATTAACATTTGACAAAACCTGATTGAAAACATATCGGCTAGTCACTGGTTCAGAATTTTGGCCCATTGATCTGTTTGGAGCACCAGTAACATTCAACGGCACCTGGGTTGACACATATCTGCTAGTAGCAGGGTCAGAATTTGGAAGGCCCATTGATCTGTTTGGAGCACCAGTAACATTTGACGGCACCTGATTTGACATATATCGGCTAGTCACTGGCTCAGAATTTTGAAAGCCCATTGATCTGTTTGGAGCAGCATTAACATTTGACAAAACCTGATTGAAAACATATCGGCTAGTCACTGGTTGAGAATTTTGGCCCATTGATCTGTTTGGAGCACCAGTAACATTCAACGGCACCTGGGTTGACACATATCTGCTAGTAGCAGGGTCAGAATTTGGAAGGCCCATTGATCTGTTTGGAGCACCAGTAACATTTGACGGCACCTGATTTGACATATATCGGCTAGTCATTGGCTCAGAATTTTGAAAGCCCATTGATCTGTTTGGAGCAGCAGTAACATTTGACGGAACCTGATAGGACACATATCGGCTAGTCACTGGCTCAGAATTTTGAAAGCCCATTGATCTGTTTGGAGCAGCATTAACATTTGACAAAACCTGATTGAAAACATATCGGCTAGTCAGTGGTTCAGAATTTTGGAAGCCCATTGATCTGTTTGGAGCACCAGTAACATTCAACGGCACCTGGGTTGACACATATCTGCTAGTAGCAGGGTCAGAATTTGGAAGGCCCATTGATCTGTTTGGAGCACCAGTAACATTTGACGGCACCAGATTTGACATATATCGGCTAGTCACTGGCTCAGAATTTTGTAAGCCCATTGATCTGTGTGGAGCACCAGTAACATTCAACGGCACCTGGGTTGACACATATCTGCTAGTAGCAGGGTCAGAATTTGGAAGGCCCATTGATCTGTTTGGAGCACCAGTAACATTTGACGGCACCAGATTTGACATATATCGGCTAGTCACTGGCTCAGAATTTTGTAAGCCCATTGATCTGTTTGGAGCACCAGTAACATTCAACGGCACCTGGGTTGACACATATCTGCTATTAGCAGAGTCAGAATTTTGAAGGCCCATTGATCTGTTTAGAGTACCAGTAACATTTGATTTAACCTGAGTTGACACATTTCTGCTAGTATCAGGGTCAGAATTTGGAAGGCCCATTGATATGTTTGGAGCAGCAGTAACATTCAACGGAACCTGAGTTGACAAATATCTGCTATTAGCAGAGTCAGAATTTTGAAGGCCCATTGATCTGTTTAGAGTACCAGTAACATTTGATTTAACCTGAGCTGACACATTTCTGCTAGTATCAGGGTCAGAATTTGGAAGGCCCATTGATATGTTTGGAGCAGCAGTAACATTCAACGGAACCTGAGTTGACAAATATCTGCTATTAGCAGAGTCAGAATTTTGAAGGCCCATTGATCTGTTTAGAGTACCAGTAACATTTGATTTAACCTGAGTTGACACATTTCTGCTAGTATCAGGGTCAGAATTTGGAAGGCCCATTGATATGTTTGGAGCAGCAGTAACATTCAACGGAACCTGAGTTGACAAATATCTGCTATTAGCAGAGTCAGAATTTTGAAGGCCCATTGATCTGTTTGGAGCACTAGTAATATTTGACGGAACCTGATTTGACAAATTTGTACTTGCAACTGGGTCAACAATTGCCAACAATTCCTCGTTAAATGGGTGTTCATAAGAAATATGCATTTGGCTTGACGGAAGTTTTTCTTCGTCTGATGATTCATTGTCTGCCTCATCAGTGATGTTTTTTTCATTAGTTTCAGTTTCATCTTCAGAAACAACAATTATTGAAAGCCTGAAAGTAAACATATTTTTAATAAAGTATTCTTTTTGAGGAATTAATATACTGTACCTGCTTCCTTCATTGTCTGCCTCATTACTGATTTTTTTTTCTTTGGTTTCTGTTTCCGACTGGTATTCATCTTCAGAAAGAACAATTATTGAAAGCCTGAAAGAAAACATATTTTTAATAAAGTATTCTTTTTAAGGAATTAATATACTGTACCTGCTTCCTTCATTGTCTGCCTCATTACTGATTTTTTTTTCTCTGGTTTCTGTTTCCGACTCTTTTTCATCTTCAGAAAGAACGATTATTGAAAGCCTGAAAGAAAACATATTTTTAATAAAGTATTCTTTTTAAGGAATTAATATACTGTACCTGCTTCTTTGGTCCCTAAGGACTGAGCATGTTTCTCCTTCTTCAGTTGCATATATTTGCCCTGTTTGGATGGCATATTCTGTAGTTGGAACCATCTCATATTCGTTGGAACTGATTTGTGTTTGTAAGTTATCAGCTTCTTGAGGTTCTTCTTCAATATGATCAGAACATGACAATGAGATATGCTCAATTTCTTGAGATGCTTCTGTTATATCAAAAGATCGCTCATCTACTCCAGTTACTTCTTCATTATCAGGAGTTGATGATAATTCATCCGAAGTTGATGATGATTTAACAGAAGTTGATGATGATTTATTATCAGAGGTTGATGATGATTTATCATCAGAAGTAGATGATTCATCATCTTCTCCAATGTCAGAAGATCGATTATCTGTTCGGATTTCTTGCACTTCTTCTCCTCTGGCAGAATAAATCTCCTCTGGTAAAATAAAAGATTCGACGCTTTCACGTGGAATTTCTTGTGGAATATTTGATGAAATCGTCATTCCACTACCCCCAGTAGATGATTCATCATCTTCTTCAATGTCAGAAGATCGATTATCTGTTCGGGTTTCTTGCACTTCTTCTCCTCTGGCAGAATAAATCTCCTCTGGTAAAATAAAAGATTCGACGCTTTCACGTGGAATTTCTTGTGGAATATTTGATGAAATCGTCATTCCACTACCCCCAGTAGATGATTCATCATTTTCTCCAATGTCAGAAGATCGATTATCTGTTCGGGTTTCTTGCACTTCTTCTCCTCTGGCTGAATAAATCTCCTCTGGTAAAATAAGAGATTCAACGCTTTCACGTAGAATTTCTTGTGGAATATTTGATGAAATCGTCATTCCACTACCCCCAACAGTTGGAGATGGTAATGGTCCTGCACCATCCGATCTTTCAGCGCTTTCAGTCCTACTTCTTTGTATTTCTGCGGTTTGAAGCTGACGGGATATTTCTGTTGTGGCCACCCATAATGACGTGCGTGACGTGCGAACATTTCGCGGAGTCAAATTGAAATCTCCACCTTGTCTTTCCCCTGCTTCTCGAAAACGTTGAACTCGGAGAGCTCTCAAAAATTTTCTTCGTTTTAAATAATTTAAAAGTAATTTTCTTTCCGATAAAATTTTCAATTTCCACCGTAATTTTAATTGATCTCGTGAAACACTTAATTTTTTGAATTTGCCAATGCCTGATGACGTTGTTGCTTGTTCGGTTTTTACGACATTTGTACGGAGATCCATGGCTTGGTTAGTTTCAGGAAATCGATGTTTCTCAAGATAAGTTGTTGGATTACTTGGGCGATGGTGATGGCTATCATGAACGAAACATGGAAATTCACAATCCAAAAATTGATTGGGATCGGCTGACATTTTCATAGGATTTTATTTTGAGTTTTGTTTTAGATGAAAGTATCTACAATGGAAATTAGTTTATATTTGAAACCATAACTAACCATATAACTATCATCATACATAAAAATATTTGAATAAAAAAGGAAGCCACATTTATGTATTTTCGAAGACGTAATCACAAATTACATCTATGCTGAAACTAATATGGTTCTTAATGTAGAAGAACGGCATCTGGAACAAATATATTTCGCTGGAACAAACACACGCAGTAACAAAGCGTGATCTAATGAAAGGCTTGACAATAAAAATAGCATTTTTTTTTTTAAATACAACTTGCATGATTCGACTTAGCTAGAGAGAGAACACTACAGCAGAAGAAATGCAGGAGCTAAAAAAAAACCTGGATCAAAAAAAATGCAACAGCCAGACGTGAAACAATTCAAATCAAGGATTTCTTTCCCAGAGATCAGAAATAAATCTCAACATTTTGATGGGTTCTCTAATAACTGTTATTTGATGAGCTTTTCATTAATGCTCACTCAATAACCTTTATTTTCAACCAAAAAAAAAATATCGGTCAAGGTCTGAAACTCTGAAAGTAACCTTTATTTTTTTTTTTTAGGTTACGGTTAACCACTGAGTTTTATTTTTGAGAGAAAAAAATTAATTTCATCTTGTAATTGTAATTATTTTTTGAATTTTTTTCAATGCAAAAATGTAAGTATTGCAAAAAATTCAACGATAGCAAAAAATACAAAAATCAATGAATGCGAAAGAATACAAAAAAAGACACAAAGAATGCAAGAGCTTTTTCTGAAAATGAATTTTGTGAAACAAAAAAAAATTTCCAGGAAAAAATTGTCAGAATTAAATCTGGTAAAAAAATGTTTGAAGCAATGCTTGATTTTTTAGCAAATGAAATTGTAGATAAGTTTATGAGCTGCCAGAATAAAAATCGGCTACAAAAGAAATTGAAAAAAAAAAAATAAAAAAAGAAAAATTGGTAAAGGAAAATTTTTGAAAAAAATCCACAAACTTTTTTCAAAAAATACAGAAAAAGAAATCAGTTAAGAAAATTACATAAAAAAATTGAGAATTTTTTTTGAACCGCAATCGCAAGGGCAAATAAAATTTAATTGCCCTCAGAAAAAAATGGGGAGAGTACGATAACTTTGGCGCCAAAAATTGATAATGTCAAATTTATAGCGTCAAAAACAAGCATTTTTTACTATGGGAAATGGGGGTCTATCATTAAGCTGATTGCAGATTACAGGAAGGAAAATTCAAAAAAAAAATTAATCTGGAATCTGGAGGTATTTTAAAATGATTTTTCAAAATTTTAAAAAAAGCATTGTTGTTGAGCATACATTTTTCTAGAAATGATGTTTTTTTTATTAAAAAAAATTCATTAAATATGTCAGAAACTAAAAATCTTAGGCTCATGATTTAAACTCCATTTAAAAAATTGAAAAAAAAAACCTTTTATTTTATACCAAAATTATTTGCGTGTGTCTTACGGTTCCTATGATATATGCGAGTTTATTTGCCAATAAATGAAAAAAAAATCAAAAAATGCATCTGACCAATTAACTTTAAACGTGAAAACCTCGAAATCCTCAACTACGATTTTCCTAAAATTTGACAGTTTTGATGTACATATATTAACTTTTCTTTTGGTACCGCTCTTGTCCCTGCAGACTAATGGCCCAAGCCCCATACAATTTTGCGTCATCTTCTTTTCAAAAAAAGCTCGAAAAAATCGATTTTTATAATTTTTAATCGCTTGTAACTTAATATTCGCATGTAATTATAACAAACTGTCTTTCATTGGAAAGCAAAAAGTGTTATCTTAAAAAAAAAAATTAAAAAAGGAGTGTTTAAAAAATAGACCAAAAAACACTTTTTTGAGCATATAATTAATATCATTTTCGGTTTCAACGACCCCAAATCAGTAAAAAAAAGTTCTTTTAAAAAGGCATCATCAAAAAAGTTTTAGTGAAAAAGGTAATAAAAACTAGAAGTTATAAAATAATCTAGTTTTCAGTTTTTAATTAGGAATTAATAAGAGCACCGAATTCTGTAAAAAAAATATATTAAATTTTATAAATTTGCGAAATTACACTTTTTCTCGAATTTTGTGTATGGAACTCATTTTTTCAAAAACTGTGCATAAATTTTACCTGACTTAAAAAGTGACTTATAGTTCAAAATATTGGCAGTTTTTGAGAAAATTGAAAATAACCACAACTACTATTTTAATTTAATTATGTTTTTTTTTGCTTGAGTGGTCTTATTTTGATAGTAATAATAGTAGGTGCTAGTTTGGCTGTATGCAACAGTAAGGTGTGTATGGGGGGGGGGGCATGCTGCTCCCTGCAACCCCCCTGCTTGGGCCTACTGTAGGATTTGGGGTGGGTGCAAGGTGGGTTGCATGCAAAGTTTCTATTGCATTTGAATAAGCTGGATTTAAGAAAAATTAATTTATCCTAGGTATATCTTAATCCATATTCCATTATTACTATCAAAATAAGACTACATAAATATGTACAAAGCAAGGAAAAAACTTTTTAATTAAAATATTTTTTTTTGGTAATTTTCAATTTTCTCAAGGACTAGAAGACATACAATCATCTAGTTTTCAGTTTTTGATCAAAGACAAATAAGAACAATGAATTCTTAAAAAAACAATGGTAGATAATCTTAAAATTTTGAAAAATTACACTCTAAACCTTCTTTTTAACTTTTTTTTGCTCAAATTTTGAGTTTAAAACAATTTTTTTCAAAAACTATGCATAGTTTTTACTTGATTCAAAAACTAGCTAATAGATAAATGTGTTGCGCTTTAAAAAAATGTATAAAACTTAGTTGTAAGTATTACCGTTTTTTTTAAGCATTTCTTTCCATTTAACGTATATTGCCCCTCCCGCCTAACCGGGGGGAGATAGACCCCACCCTCTATAGTAAAAAACGCTTGTATTGCCGTGTTCTACAAAAAACCGTTATTATTTCTCGGCGCCCCGGTTATCATACTCTCCCCAATTGCCCCTCCTGCCCAAACGGGACAAGATAGACCCCCCCTCTCCATAGTAAAAAATACTTGTTTTCAACGCCTCTACAAAAAAACCACTATCGATTTTGGCGCCAAAGTTATCATAGGTACTCGTTCCAAAAAAATATCATTTCAAAGAAAATCTTTGAAAAAAAATCCTTAAAATTATATTTCCAAAATATCTGTAAAAAAAAATATTGTCGAAACAACCAAATGGAAATTGAACCGCATAACGGGTCCATTCACTCCATCAGACAAAGATATTTTCAAATCTACATCATATCAACCTGACCTGGAGGAAAATCGTAAAATTTAATTTCTTCCATCACATCTCCGCAGTAGGGAAAAAATAAGTCCCTCAGATGAGTCATATCTCAAATTTCAAACCCCATAAAAAATAATCATGCACCACCACCGTAGTACCTATACGTTAAGCAAAAACACACACCCAGACAGCTATTAAAAAAGTTCATATACCTTCGTAGTTCGTACCCAACCTAGCAGCAATTATATTCGGTTCGAATTTAATGACCAACTGTTTTCAAAGATTGAAATTATTTTTTTCCAAAGTACCTACGATCGGAATTACAAACACACAATTTCATGTAAGACCAAACCCTTTGTATCGCTATTTAGACCATGAACATTTGAGATAACAGGATACATAGAGTACAGAGAACATAGTACATAGGTACAAAAGTATTACCAATTTTCCCGCACAAATCTTCATATATTTATATTAGAAAAGGAAGTCGCTATGGATTCCCAGAATTTTTAAATATGTGCGTGTGTCTGTGTATATCATAAACATAATGCCTTGGTGTGAATCAATAGATATAAATCTTCGCGTTATGGAATTCGAATTAATATAAACAAATGATTTGGTGCAAAGCGAAGTCTTAAAGTTATTCAATAATGGGCTTCCGATTTTTTGGATGCAAAAATTTTTATATTTTATAGCTAAAAAAAAGACATACCTCAATATAACTATGCAGATGCTTAATTTTTCGAAGAACTATGATTTTGGATTTTTTGAATTGTCTGTAAACTGATCTTCAATCTTTACAACTGATCCTCTCACAAATGGTCAGTAAACTTTTATTTAAAAAAGTTTTAAAGTTTTTTTAAAATGTTTGATAGCAAAATACTAACGGCTTTTTGCAGAAAATTTTACTTTTTTCTTAGATCTGTTTTTTTTTAAGCTTCTATTTCTTCTATTTGAATTTAAGAACACACTTAAAGCACAACACTTACTTTAGCTGATGAAACCAACTAAATTCAAAGTAGAATTTTCTCTTACGGCTAAGCTCGGAAATGTTAAAAGTTGCGAGAGAAAATTTGCAAGCGGGCAGGTGGAGGGAGGTGCACTATGTAGGAGGTACTCATGATCAGAGATGGTTACGTCGATACAATTGTACTTTTTATTTTAAACACTTGACGGTGTTTATTAAATTCAGTATTTTTGGATTGGAATGGATGGAGGAATTAAGAGTTTTTAAAACAAAATGGCGTGTCTGTATTTACAGATTGTGCTTTGACGGTCATTTTGGAATCTATCTATAGAACGGCTCCATCGTACAAAAAAATTTTGAGCACTCTTTTTTACATCGAAAGAGTGCTAAAAATTTGTTTGTCTAATCTAATCATCTTTCTTTTTTTTGTGTACAACATTTCTTCGTAGGACTTCTAATTTAAAAACTTGTGCTGTTAAATTAATAAAAAAAAACTTTAAGTTGCTTTAAATCTGAAAGTACAAGTGTTATGAAAAAAATGTTGCAAATTGTCTATCGAAAGTGTGGTAATGAATTTCTTGTATCATGAGCTGTTCTCGAGATAAGGATTAAAAAGCATTTTTCAAAAACGACCAACGCACAACACTTATAGCCGCGACATTTTTCAATTCCAATCATAACATTCATATTTTACTCTGCTCACTGGGCTATTGTGGAGAAAGCTGACAGTCATTTAATTTGCAGGATTGACTAGCTCATTATTGAAAAAGTGATCGTTAAACTGTTGGATTCCAAATAACACAAAATTTTTATCGATTTCCATTTTAAAATTTAACATTTAAGAAGAATTTGGGTCGCACGTACTTGCTCCTATGTGCGATAACATCTTGGTTTTAAAGTCTGAGTATAGATACAAATTTATTTGAAAAGAATCATACTGTATATTATTGTCACAAGTAAAAATACGAAAAAACTATGAAATTCATTATTTGAATTGATAAAATAAGCCAAACCAGAAGTTTAATCTTTACACTGATGATGCCATTCCTATGTATCATAAAAACACATATTTTAAAAAAAAAATTCAAAAATCATTAGAGCTTTTTTTAGAGTTTTTTTTAAAAATTAGTTTTTAACATATATAATTTTTTTTTTTAGTATTTTAATAAAAAAAAAGTTGGTATGTACATTTTTAGTATTTGATAACATACATTTAAAATCAAATTTAAAAAAAATATTTGTTAGTTTTCAAAATATTTTTTTGAAAGTTTTGATATGCAATATTATTGATGATAGAAATCCGTCCAATAGCTTACGAGAAAACCGAAAACCAAAAATCCGGTTCTATGGCAAGTAACGTTGATAACGGTTTTTTCAAAAATATTTTTTGACGATTTAAAAAAGTCATCAAAATCGTTAGTGCGGTTTTCGAGATAAAAATGTTTTGTCTAAACGGCACTATGACAGATACCGTTATTTTTGGAGCAAAAAAAAAAATTTTGTTTTGCCCTCTAGGCAATCTCCCCAAAACCTTATGTCCAAAGTTTGAAGAAAATCGCTTCAGTAGTTTAGGCTGTAGGTCGAAGTTCAGACAAACAGACCCTTTTTTTTGCGTTCTCTGGCAAGTACCGTTAAGGTTTTTCAAAAATATTTTTTGATCTTAAAAAATTTAGTTGCCCTATATAGTACTATTTAGTCGCAAGTAAATATGAGTACAAATAGTATCGAAGTATACTTCTTTTCTTTTTTTGAAACACTATTTTTCATCCCTGCTCTTGTAGTTTTAAGAGTCACGACGCGATGCCCATAGGTAATGCTGGAGCTTGAAGTTGCAAAGTATCTATATTACTCTCTTTCTCTCTTACAAGAAATATGAATCTGTATCTGGTTCTCAATTCTAAATAGAACGATCATACAAAAAAATTAAACTTGGATACATATTATTTAGCGCAAGATACAGAAAGTATATTGGATACATATTAAGATTGGAAAATAATGTAGCTAGTTATGAAGTAAGAAATATTTTTTTTTTCGTGACTCTCTGAGAGATTGGAAGGATCTCGAATTTTAATGCAACAATAATGCTGCGACGATATGACAACATGAATATTCGTATCTCAAAGATACATTAAATAAATGTGTGGAGGCTATTGTTGTTGGGATGGGGTAGTTGACAGGGTTCGATTATTTTTTTTTCCTACTAGAGTATCAATTAATATTAAAATATTATTTTATAAAATATGTAGACAATTTGTCTCAATGTATGTAAGCATTTTATGAATTAATAAATAAATAAAAATAAAATTATGCAAATTACATAAAAGTAGTAAATTTGCATAATTTTTATGGGAATAGAAATAAAATGAAGAATTTAAAGAGAAATCATAACTTCAACTGAAACCAATACAGGGTATTAATTGTAAAAGATTGCAATTTTTTCGGATTTTCAAATTAAAAAGAATGCAATCTTTTTTGACTTTAATTAAAAGATTGCATTAGCTTATTCTTTTTTTTTTAAGACTGCGACTCCAAACTCCAATAGGTATGCAAATAGCAATAGCTAATACTTTTACTTTAAAAGGATTGCAATCAATTGATTGCAATCTTTCGGCACATCATGAATTCATTGCATTCTTTTGTAATTTTGCACATTTTGCATTTTTTGCATACTTAAACTGTTTTTTATTCTTGGATTTTTTTTTAAATTAAGTAAACAATTCAAAGGAATTCAAAAGAATACATATCGATACGAAAACATCGCAAAAGAATCCATTTATGTAATCCCAAAATATTACAATTAAATTTTTTTACGTAAAATAACTTTAGATTGTAATATTCGGTGAAAACGTGATTTTTCACGTATAACTTTTGAACGGTAAATGCTATCAAAAAATATTAAATGCAAAAGTTGTAAGCCTTGTGATTTCTCACAAAAAAAAGGGCTGAAACTTTTTTTCTCCGATGGATGGCTAAGAAGATATCAGCAATTTAAAAACGTAAAATGACAAAAATATAGTTTTTAACTTTGAATAGTTAAATGTTAACGATACAAATATTCAACCTTTTATTCCAAGAGCCATATTTTTGAAGATATGATTATTTGGAAAATTTCTTTAGAGCCTAAAATTTAATTTTTTTTTTTGCTCTTATACTCTTAATTAACGAAGTTATCAAAAAATGATTCATGCTCGGTTAGAGTATTAAAAAAAAAGTGTTCCGAAACGGTTAATGTTAAATTATATAATATTATGTAAAAAAAAACTATAGGCAGTGAAATTTTCCTGGGCCATACGTAATATCTTATTATTTTTTTAAATGTCTGCTTGGTTTCTTAGTTCATTCAACCGGCAATAGGTGTATAATATATGATGACTAGAATGGAATATTTTTCTTTATTTTCTAATTTCTCAGAAATCAACATAATAATACCTTTAAGTTTCTGACAGTAATTGCGTAGGAATATCTGTGATGCATCATGCAACAAATATAGGTATTTCTAGGTTAACAGGATTTTATTAAGAATATGTCATGTACACAGAGAAAAAATAACCCCACATAAAATATGTAGAGAAAAAAAACTATTTAGGAATGGTTTGGTCATATTAAAATTGAGAAAATATTATTGACAAATTTATTTATTGAATTTATAACATGAGATGTTATTTTTTTCGATTCTCTGGCAAACATTCAATCTGTGTGCCAATTCTCGATACAAAATTCCAATGTCAGATCAAAGAAACATTTTTTGTCTGTAGGTACAGGAAACTTTGCATTAGAATTTGTAGAGCTAGCTTGAAATGAAATAAGTAAATTTTTTAAATTAATAAGTTGTTCATACCATTTATTTAAATTTTAAGAGAAATTCTTCTTAAAACTATACATAAATCTTTTTTTTTACTATATGCGCGCGCTCCAGGTACTGAGACTGAAGGTGGTGGTTGTCTCAGATTTTATCTCCAGGGTTGGCGGCTCGGCTAAAGCGGAGAAAATGCCGTGTCTTATATCTATGTCCCTTTATAATTCGCATTATTTTGTTCATTGTCATATTTGTTGGGCATACTAGTATTTACTCAATCACATGTTGTTAGTGTTATGCCTGAACAACATGTAATGAGTAAACCAGCGGCCCAACAATGATCAATGATAATGGAAAAAAAACAAGACATAGAACTACGGCTGGGATCGAACCTGTGACCGTTTGGTTGACAGGTGACCACGTATACCATCGCGCCACGGCCAACCCCCAAAATCTTATTAAATTTCAATAAGTTTTCCCACATTAAATCAATCCGATAGCTCTATAGAAATATTTAAAAAAAAAAACTATTAATTGTTGTGTTGCTTTTAATAAGATTTTATAGTAAATTAGCTTAATGTGTGAAACTTATTGTTTTTCTCTCCATGTACCTAAATATAAATCATCCTTTATTATAACAAAAAATAACAAACAACAAAAAATAGAAAATAGAAACAAACCAAGAAATAAGGGTTGAATACTTTTATTGGACTGTGCATCTAGCCTTCCTTAGCTCAGATACACTTTCACCTCCTAACGGAACGGAACGCACAAGTCCTTTCAGGAGCAAACAGTTTGTTTGAATTTTTTTTAATTTTCCAATCAAATTAAATAAATTAATAACTTTGTGCAAATGGATATTTCTATCGAAGCTATCAAAGCTAATAAAAAAACCGAAGGTGCTAAGATATTCCATATATCAAAAAAGTTGTTTAAATAATTTTTATTAATATTTCCAGAGCCATCAACAATTGCAGCCATCCATGTTCCAATTGAGGTGCAAGTTGTTGGAGGCATCGAGCAAATGTCAACCACTTCATCAGATTCAGATATTGGCACAGCTGAGTCGTGCAGTCCCGATGAAATCTCAAAGGAATCCCCAAAAATCGCTCCTTGCTGTACTAACAGTACAAATGACAATGGCGATACCAATCGAAATATGCAAATCGAAAAAATCGAATCGGAATTCACTAAGTTCCAAGGATTTGAACCCAAAGTTGATGTTCACATCCCAGGGGCAAGAATCAGCCGAAGCCCTTCCATTGTGGGCAATTATTCCTCGAGCGGAGAATCTGTATTCGATTTGGAACTACACCATGATGATGCTGCTGCTGCTGCATTATTCGAGCGTGCTGATATCGTTTTAGCTCCAAACATCGATGGGGCAATCAAGAAAAAATACTCCCCATCATTGGATCGCATAAGGGATGAATTGAATGTATTGCAACAAACGCCAAGTATTACTGAGAATCCTTGGGAATTTTTCGAAAATATTCCTGCTGGTTCTTCTAGTGTTGCTGCTGTGGCTGCTGCTGCTGCTGCTGCTCGTGCTGTTACTCCGGCTTCAAGGAATCGTATAATACCAAATCAATCGTATTCAGTTGGTATTCAAGTAAATAACCCGCAAATGGGCAATTTTTTAAATGATCGTACTGAATGCGATTGGATACGTTGCATGATGTGTGCTGTTATAGTTTCTTGCATTATAACTGGACTTTGTGCTGCAACTGTTATGATTTTAAATACTTTTTTCCAATATTGGTTGTTGCCATAAAGTGTCATCAATATATACACAAAAAGATTTAATGATTATTTTTTTTTTCACAAAAATGTTTCTAACTGCTCCACTAAAAATATTATTTTAAATTATTATAAATTATACCGTATTTGTTTTGTGTTTTGGATTATTTAATTTATTTAATAAAGATATTGCTTATATAAAGGTCTGCACATATGTATATTCATTTGGTCTACACGACAGCGTTGCAAAAGATTGCAATCTTTGCGAATGCATTCTTCAACATACTTTAATTGAATTCATTTCGAAGATTGCAATTATGCATTCTTTTTTTTGCATTAAATGCATTTTTGCGTTTAAAGAATGCAAAAATTTAAAAGAATGCATGAAGTTTTAAAGGATTGCAAATCAATTGATTGCTATTTTTTTTAAGTTATAAATGCAATGGACAATTGCAACCTTTCTAATGTTTTTGCCTTGCATACTTGCTTTGTTTAAAAAAAATTTTTTTTTTTTTAATTAAAATTAATTCAATTAAAGCTTTTAAAAGAATGCACTTGCAACGATTGCGATCTTTTACAACCCGAAACATGTATTTGTAAATTTTGCTGCAATTTGTTGAAGTATATGTATTTAATTTCTTTATCAATAAGAAAAAAAGGAAAAAGAGGATCAGGACAAACAGACATTTTCGACATTCATTCATTCCTAATAGTTTTAATTTTTTTCTAACCTATGAACTACACAAAATACATCAGAAAAACTTTTTTCCATAAGAAAATTTAATCACCATGAGGCGACCGGCCTCATAAAATATTGAACAAAAATATAGGATCTTATTATTACATATTTTGAAATAATTTTTCCACTTAGGAAACTTGATCCTCCACAAGTTTTCAAATTCTTCGATAGATTATATACCCAGGCCTGGGTACTTAAAAATTTCAATACAGGTACCATTACTTTAAAAATAAAATGCAAGACATCTTGGTTTTAAAGTCAAATCAAAATACAATATTAACCGGCATTGATACAATAAGCCAAAAAAGAAGTTTAATCTTAAAACTGAAGATGCCATCATATGTATCATAAAAATACAAAAAATAATTAAAAAAAAAAAAATCGTTCGAGCTGTTTTTTCAAAAAATAGTTTTTTATATACATATAAAATTTTTTTAAGTATTTTTATAAAAAAAATGTTGGTATGCACATTTTTAGTATTTGATAACATCCACTTAAAATCAAATTTAAAGAAAATATATTTATTAGTTTTCAAAATATTTTTTTGAGAATTTTGATATGAAATATTATTAAGATTATATACCCATTTTAGAAATTTTATTTTTATTTTATATTTTTTCATCGAAATCCGTCCAATAGTTTACGAGAAAACCGAAACCCAAAAATCCGGTTCTATGGCAAGTAATATTAATAATGGTTTTTCAAAAATTATGTTTGGACTTAACAATTTAAGGTTACTTGGCAAAACCGATTTTAAAAATTTCATTATCATCGTTTTCAAGATAAAAATGTTTTGTCTAAACGGTACTATTACTCCAGTCAAAGCATCGTGAAAAAGGGCCTGATGATATTGTATATCATCGTTATGTTAGGTCTGATTTATTTCTCGAGTTCGATTCCTTGCACTGCACGAATCCAAAACTTGACCTATAGTCGCAAGTAAAAAATACTTCTATATAGCCATTTTTTTTTTCAAATTTTGTCAAAACTCAAAACAGCTTTTCAAATCACATAGATGACATCATTTGCGACTGGAATACGTTTAAATCACATAAATCCAGTAAGAACTTTTGAAATGCCAGCAGACCTCACAAAAAATTCCTACGATTTTCCTTGAAATTCCTATAAGTGCCAGACACAAACGGTTATAATTTCAGTTCTACTTACTTGATTTTGATGATTCAAACGTTCCCTATTCGTAAATCCATTCTTCTATATGTTTCTCTATAAAAATAAAAATTAAAAAAAGAAATGAGAAAAAATCCCAAAACTGACTAGTTTCGTGAGTAAAATGCCTCAGAATGAAAAAAATACTTCCATATGACTATTTGTTCCAAATTTTGTCAAAACTCAAAACAGCTTTTCAAATCACATAGATGACATCATTTGCGACTGGAATACGTTTAAATCACATGAATCCAGTAAGAACTTTTGAAATGCCAGCAGACCTCACAAAAAATTCCTACGATTTTCCTTGAAATTCCTATAAGTGCCAGACACAAACGGTTATAATTTCAGTTCTACTGACTTGATTTTGATGATTCAAACGTTCCCTTGTTGTAAATCCATTCTTCTTTATGTTTCTTTATAAAAATAAATATAAAAAAAAGAAAATCCCAAATTTGCCTAATTTCGTTATCAAAATGCTTCGGAATAAAAGAAATACTTCTATATGACTATTTTTTCCAAATTTTGTCAAAACTCAAAACAGCTTTTCAAATCACATAGATGACATCATTTGCGACTGGAATACGTTTAAATCACATAAATCCAGTAAGAACTTTTGAAATGCCAGCAGACCTCACAAAAAATTCCTACGATTTTCCTTAAAATTCCTATAAGTGCCAGACACAAACGGTTATAATTTCAGTTCTACTGACTTGATTTTGATGATTCAAACGTTCCCTTGTTGTAAATCCATTCTTCTTTATGTTTCTTTATAAAAATAAATATAAAAAAAAGAAAATCCCAAATTTGCCTAATTTCGTTATCAAATGCCTCAGAATGAAAAAAAACACTTCTATATGACTATTTTTTTCAAATTTTGTCAAAACTCAAAACAGCTTTTCAAATCACATAGATGACATCATTTGCGACTGGAAAACGTTTAAATCACATAAATCCAGTAAGAACTTTTGAAATGCCAGCAGACCTCACAAAAAATTCCTACGATTTTCCTTGAAATTCCTATAAGTGCCAGACACAAACGGTTATAATTTCAGTTCTACTTACTTGATTTTGATGATTCAAACGTTCCCTTCTTGTAAATCCATTCTTCTTTATGTTTCTTTATAAAAATAAATTTAAAAAAAAAGAAAATCCCAAATTTGCCTAATTTCGTTATCAAAATGCTTCAGAATGAAAAAAATACTTCTATATGGCTATTTTTTCAAATTTTATAAAAAATTCAAAACAGTTTTTCAAAATTCAAAAATGACATCATTCGCGATTAGAATACGCTCAAATCATACAAATCCAGTAAGAACTTTTGAAATGCCAGCAGACCTCACAAAAAATTCCTACGATTTTCCTTGAAATTCCTATAAGTGCCAGACACAAACGGTTATAATTTCAGTTCTACTGACTTGATTTTGATGATTCAAACGTTCCCTTGTTGTAAATCCATTCTTCTTTATGTTTCTTTATAAAAATAAATATAAAAAAAAGAAAATCCCAAATTTGCCTAATTTCGTTATCAAAATGCTTCAGAATGAAAAAAATACTTCTATATGGCTATTTTTTCAAATTTTATAAAAAATTCAAAACAGTTTTTCAAAATTCAAAAATGACATCATTCGCGATTAGAATACGCACAAATCATACAAATCCAGTAAGAACTTTTGAAATGCCAGCAGACCTCACAAAAAATTCCTACGATTTTCCTTGAAATGCCTATAAGTGCCAGACACAAACGGTTATAATTTCAGTTCTACTGACTTGATTTTGATGATTCAAACGTTCCCTTCTTGTAAATCCATTCTTCTTTATGTTTCTTTATAAAAATAAATTTAAAAAAAAAGAAAATCCCAAATTTGCCTAATTTCGTTATCAAAATGCCTCAGAATGAAAAAAATACTTCTATATGACTATTTTTTCCAAATTTTGTCAAAACTCAAAACAGCTTTTCAAATCACATAGATGACATCATTTGCGACTGGAATACGTTTAAATCACTTAAATCCAGTAAGAACTTTTGAAATGCCAGCAGACCTCACAAAAAATTCCTACGATTTTCCTTGAAATTCCTATAAGTGCCAGACACAAACGGTTATAATTTCAGTTCTACTTACTTGATTTTGATGATTCAAACGTTCCCTAGTCGTAAATCCATTCTTCTATGTGTTTCTTTATAAAAATAAATATAAAAAAAGAAATGAGAAAAAATCCCAAAACTGACTAGTTTCGTGAGTAAAATGCCTCAGAATGAAAAAAATACTTCCATATGACTATTTGTTCCAAATTTTTTCAAAACTCAAAACAGCTTTTGAAATCACATAGATGACATCATTTGCGACTGGAATACGTTTAAATTACATAAATCCAGTAAGAACTTTTGAAATGCCAGCAGACCTCACAAAAAATTCCTACGATTTTCCTTGAAATTCCTATAAGTGCCAGACACAAACGGTTATAATTTCAGTTCTACTGACTTGATTTTGATGATTCAAACGTTCCCTTGTTGTAAATCCATTCTTCTTTATGTTTCTTTATAAAAATAAATATAAAAAAAAGAAAATCCCAAATTTGCCTAATTTCGTTATCAAATGCCTCAGAATGAAAAAAAACACTTCTATATGACTATTTTTTTCAAATTTTGTCAAAACTCAAAACAGCTTTTCAAATCACATAGATGACATCATTTGCGACTGGAAAACGTTTAAATCACATAAATCCAGTAAGAACTTTTGAAATGCCAGCAGACCTCACAAAAAATTCCTACGATTTTCCTTGAAATTCCTATAAGTGCCAGACACAAACGGTTATAATTTCAGTTCTACTTACTTGATTTTGATGATTCAAACGTTCCCTAGTCGTAAATCCATTCTTCTTTATGTTTCTTTATAAAAATAAATATAAAAAAAAGAAAATCCCAAATTTGCCTAATTTCGTTATCAAAATGCTTCAGAATGAAAAAAATACTTCTATATGCCTATTTTTTCAAATTTTATAAAAAATTCAAAACAGTTTTTCAAAATTCAAAAATGACATCATTCGCGATTAGAATACGCTCAAATCATACAAATCCAGTAAGAACTTTTGAAATGCCAGCAGACCTCACAAAAAATTCCTACGATTTTCCTTGAAATGCCTATAAGTGCCAGACACAAACGGTTATAATTTCAGTTCTACTGACTTGATTTTGATGATTCAAACGTTCCCTTCTTGTAAATCCATTCTTCTTTATGTTTCTTTATAAAAATAAATTTAAAAAAAAAGAAAATCCCAAATTTGCCTAATTTCGTTATCAAAATGCCTCAGAATGAAAAAAATACTTCTATATGACTATTTTTTCCAAATTTTGTCAAAACTCAAAACAGCTTTTCAAATCACATAGATGACATCATTTGCGACTGGAATACGTTTAAATCACTTAAATCCAGTAAGAACTTTTGAAATGCCAGCAGACCTCACAAAAAATTCCTACGATTTTCCTTGAAATTCCTATAAGTGCCAGACACAAACGGTTATAATTTCAGTTCTACTTACTTGATTTTGATGATTCAAACGTTCCCTTGTTGTAAATCCATTCTTCTTTATGTTTCTTTATAAAAATAAATATAAAAAAAAGAAAATCCCAAATTTGCCTAATTTCGTTATCAAATGCTTCGGAATGAAAGAAATACTTCTATATGGCTATTTTTTTCAAATTTTGTCAAAACTCAAAACAGTTTTTCACAATTCAAAGATGACATCATTTGCGACTGGAATACGTTTAAATCACATAAATCCAGTAAGAACTTTGGAAATGCAAGCAGATCTCACAAAAAATTCCTACGATTATCCTTGAAATTCCTATAAGTGCCAGACACAAACGGTTATAATTTCAGTTCTACTGACTTGATTTTGATGATTCAAACGTTCCCTTCTTGTAAATCCATTCTTCTTTATGTTTCTTTATAAAAATAAATATAAAAAAAAGAAAATCCCAAATTTGCCTAATTTCGTTATCAAAATGCTTCAGAATGAAAAAAATACTTCTATATGGCTATTTTTTCAAATTTTATAAAAAATTCAAAACAGTTTTTCAAAATTCAAAAATGACATCATTCGCGATTAGAATACGCACAAATCATACAAATCCAGTAAGAACTTTTGAAATGCCAGCAGACCTCACAAAAAATTCCTACGATTTTCCTTGAAATGCCTATAAGTGCCAGACACAAACGGTTATAATTTCAGTTCTACTGACTTGATTTTGATGATTCAAACGTTCCCTTCTTGTAAATCCATTCTTCTTTATGTTTCTTTATAAAAATAAATTTAAAAAAAAAGAAAATCCCAAATTTGCCTAATTTCGTTATCAAAATGCCTCAGAATGAAAAAAATACTTCTATATGACTATTTTTTCCAAATTTTGTCAAAACTCAAAACAGCTTTTCAAATCACATAGATGACATCATTTGCGACTGGAATACGTTTAAATCACTTAAATCCAGTAAGAACTTTTGAAATGCCAGCAGACCTCACAAAAAATTCCTACGATTTTCCTTGAAATTCCTATAAGTGCCAGGCACAAACGGTTATAATTTCAGTTCTACTTACTTGATTTTGATGATTCAAACGTTCCCTTGTTGTAAATCCAATCTTTATTATGTTTTTTTTATAAAAATAAATTTAAAAAAAAAAGAAAATCCCAAATTTGCCTAATTTCGTTATCAAAATGCCTCAGAATGAAAAAAATACTTCTATATGACTATTTTTTCCAAATTTTGTCAAAACTCAAAACAGCTTTTTGCGACTGGAATACGTTTAAGTCACATAAATCCAGTAAGAACTTTTGAAATGCCAGCAGACCTCACAAAAAATTCCTACGATTTTCCTTGAAATTCCTATAAGTGCCAGACACAAACGGTTATAATTTCAGTTCTACTTACTTGATTTTGATGATTCAAACGTTCCCTTGTTGTAAATTCATTCTTCTTTATGTTTCTTTATAAAAATAAACATAAAAAAAAGAAAATCCCAAATTTGCCTAATTTCGTTATCAAAATGCTTCAGAATGAAAAAAATACTTCTATATGGCTATTTTTTCAAATTTTATAAAAAATTCAAAACAGTTTTTCACAATTCAAAGATGACATCATTTGCGACTGGAATACGTTTAAATCACATAAATCCAGTAAGAACTTTGGAAATGCAAGCAGATCTCACAAAAAATTCCTACGATTATCCTTGAAATTCCTATAAGTGCCAGACACAAACGGTTATAATTTCAGTTCTACTGACTTGATTTTGATGATTCAAAC